>CM074726.1:132139465-132496965 GCA_037306005.1 Rhinophrynus dorsalis | reverse complement strand
ACCGGTCCCATCACTCCAGGGGCCCATCCACCCCCTGCAACCTCCCTGCCTGGCGCCACGGACCTCTACCAGCTGAGCTCTCCCTTGTCAGCACTCTAGTAATATAGAGCGCTGAGAGATGACATCATGCCCCAGTGCTCTGCATTACTGGAGAGTGGAGCATGTGGGAGCTCCAGCTCTTAATAGAGGTCTGTGCTGAAGGAGGCACAGATCTCTCCTGTCAGGCCTCTGGACAACCAGGTAGGTAGGAGATGGACACTGGGGGCAATGTGGAGAGCTGGGGGCAATGTGGGCAGGAGGACATTGGGGGCAATGTGGAGAGTTGTGGGGCAATGTGGAGAGTTGTGGGCAATGTGGAGAGGTGGACATTGGGGGAAACATGGAGAGTTGGGGGCAGTGTGGAGAGGTGGACATTGGGGTCAATGTGGAGAGTTGTGGGCAATGTGGAGAGGAGGACATTGGGGGCAATGTGGAGAGTTGGGGGCAATGTGGAGAGGTGGACATTGGGGGCAATGTGGAGAGTTGGGGGCAATGTGGAGAGTTGTGGGGCAATGTGAAGAGGAGGACATTGGGGGCAATGTGGAGAGTTGTGGGGCAATGTGGAGAGGTGGGCATTGGGGGAAATGTGGAGAGTTGGAGGCAATGTGGAGAGTTGGGGCAATGTGGAGAGGTGGACATTGGGGGGCAATGTGGAGAGTTGTGGGGCAATGTGGAGAGTTGGAGGCAATGTGGAGAGTTGGGGCAATGTGAAGAGGAGGACATTGGGGGCAATGTGGAGAGTTGTGGGGCAATGTGGAGAGTTGGAGGCAATGTGGAGAGTTGGGGCAATGTGGAGAGGTGGGGCAATGTGGAGAGGAGGACATTGGGGGGCAATGTGGAGAGTTGGGGGCAATGTGGAGAGATCGACATTGGAGGAAATGTGGAGAGTTGGGGGCAATGTGGAGAGGTGGAGAGTTGGGGGCAATGTGGAGAGTTGGGGGCAATGTGGAGTAGTAGACATTGGGGGTAATGTGGAGAGTTGGGGCAATGTGGAGAGGTGGGCATTGGGAGCAATGTGGAGATACCCAATGGGGGCAATGTGATCGGGGGGGCCCATGGCAATTTTTGCACCAGGGCCTGGTGACATCTAATTACACCTCTGCAAATTCACATTGATTTAATTGGGGCATTTAACCCCATGAATGCTAGACAGGTCTCCTTCCTTTGTTTCACAATGATTGTAGACCACTCTAGCATTTTGCCCTAGAAATGCTCCAACGGGAGATTCATTAAATTGTGATGAAGGTGGGACAAGGAGGAGATAACTAATCCATTGAGAGAAACTATCCAATTCTTATGTTATTCTATGGAGAAATGTTACTGCGCAGGCTTCATAGACTAACAAAAGAACTGGAGACGTTATCTCTTCGTCATGACTTTATCACACCTTAGTACATCACTCCCCCCCACCACCACGAGTTCTCTTTAACTCAGCAATGCTTAATTAGGGTAAGAATGTATGTTTGTGCAATTTATTTATCTTAGCACATATTACGAAACCTGTTTCACACAATTATACAGCTCCTGAGCAGTTGTTTCTTAATTCAGATGCATTACTTCCAATTGTGAGTTTTATTATATAAGCAAATTTCTTAATATGTGCTAAGATATATATATTAAAGACATATTCACATTGAAGAGAACCCCCTTGTTTTTGTTTTCTGTCTCTTTTTAAGAGATCTGACTGTGTGATGTGGATATAAGTGTATAACATTGTTCCATAGAAATACCACTCACATTAATGTGTGTTTAAAGGGATAGTAATACCTGAAATTTAAAAAAATATATATTGTAGCATTTAGCCCACTGAGTAAAACAAGGGAACTCCCACTGCTGAAAGTTTTTTTTATTAAAAAGGTATTATAGTTCAAACTTTAATTTTTTATGCGCAATATCACAGTAGACTGAAACTGCACAGTGGCGCTGTTGCTACATCATCCTATGGAGATTTATGTTCAACTGACCAGATCTGTCCATAGGATGGTGTAGCAACAGCACCACTGTACAATTTCAGGCCTTTGTGATACTGAATCTAAAAATCAAATCTGAGCTGTAATAACGTTTAAATAAAACACCTTTCAGCAGTTGGAGTTCCCTTGTTTTACTCAGGTTGGAAAACCCTACAACATATTTTTTTACATTTTTAGTATTATTATCCCTTTAACCCTTTGAGTGCCAGAGGGGTAAGCAACAAATTGCTTTGTAATTTGTTGCATACCCCTCTGGCTCTCAAAGGTTTGAACTTCAGTATACGTGTTTTATAAATTAGTCTGTGTATATACAATACGTTGGTCAGGGCCATATGTCCCATTAGGCACAATAAGCAACTGCCTAGAGTTCCACATTTTGAGGGGAGCTTCAGTTGTGCTGGCCAAACCAAAATTCCAAATTGTGGACATGGCCAGACCAGTCTCAATGTCCCACACTAGTTTTATATTCCTTTACAGGCTATTGAGGAACAATGTGTTTGGAAATCTGTCTAGCCACCAAAGGGTTAAAAAGCTTTAGTCATACTTGCTTGTTATCGGCCAAGGGTTTTTTCTGTACCAGGGAACAGTGGATGGGACTAGGGGTAGGGTCATGTGAATAGAGGGGGTATGGCCATGGGCAGAGCTAAGGGTACCTAGAGTACCATGCCAAGAGGTGCCTGGGATGTAAATCCGGCCTTGATGTTGGTCTTGCTTTAAATAATGTATTCAGTTACACAAAGAGGTGTCAGTAGGTCATAACATAACCTAAACATTTTTGGTAACACCCCCCCACACACACACACACATACCAGCGACACCCCCAGTAACACCACCTAAAACAAGAGTGTCCCTCTTTGGGCATTTGAAATGTTGGGAGGTATGTATTTGTGTGTCAGAGGGGTACACTTCAGACAGAGAAGCAAGGGGTTAAATGAACATCTATTATAAAATAAAACAAAAATACATCCCAGGAATTAATAATTTGCAACATTTTATTCTGGAAGTTAATCTAGATACATTAACCCAATGCAGTTTATTCTTTGGGGCCGAATTGACAAATGTTGATTGTTTAAGAAAGTTTACATTTCTAAAACTGATATAAAATTATAAATGAGGTTGAGTAAATAAGACTGGCATTCTTCTTTTCTTCCCCATGTAAAAATCAAAAGGTAAAGGTATTTATTTTTCACAGGGGTAGTAAATTGCTGGACCTCCAGCTGTGGGCTACAACAACTACCATCATCCCCAAGCAGCCAACAGCTGCTTGGTGATAATGGGAGTTGTAGTATCCATCAGCTGATTGGCCAACAATTGAGAACCTGTTTACACATTCAAAAATATATTTTAAAAGTTCCTATATTTACCATTTTCCCATTAGGTGATATTAACCCATTTCATACTGCAGTGTTGTTTCATACTGTACATGTACACATAGTAGGCTTTATGTTCAAAAGAAATGTGAATAAATTATGGGTCAAACCAACTGTACTAGAGGGGAACAATACATTTTTCCCAAATTCCCATTAATTTACATTGGTCTTTTAACCCCTTGAAAATTAGATCATCCTCCGACACATTGCATTGCATGGCACTGGAGACCACTTTGTATTCAAGGGTTACAAGTCTAATTTAAATTAATAAAATTAGATATTGTTTGGACTTGATAAAGCGGTGTTTCCACTGCGAAACGTGTAGCCAGAGTATTTGTACTTTTATTGGTTTTTATAACTTTGTATGATATTGTAAGCTATTTTTTGAGCTGCATTACATTTTGAAAGAAGAAGAAACTATTGTTGGAGTTGTTCGTGTGTGTTTTGGGACGGAGCAGCCGTTGGGATCAACGAGTGGAGGCGGTGTGAGATCTCCACTAGCTTGATTGTCAATCCTGGTTATCACCAGAGGTTGACCACACATAAATGTGAGTGCATTTCTTGAATATGTATATTTGACAGATTTATGGAACTCCTTACACCATTGGGAGCTTTTTTGTTTCTGTTTTTTTGAGAGTAGTTTAAATTAATAGGATTGATTTTTTTATTTCATTCATTTTGTACGGTTGGTTTGGTCCAGAATTCCTCCTTTTTTCTTTTGAACAAAAGCCCTATCAACATATTTCATACAAAATTGATTAACAGTAGTCAATCCCTTGACTGACTTGACACATAAGGGTGCTAATCCCTCGGCGTGGTCCGCTGAGGCCAACAGGGCTTTTGAAGCATTGAAGTCGGCTGTTGTGGAGGATCCAGTATTGTCGCATCCCAAACCTGCATTGTCCTTTACCCTGGAGGTGGATGCATCTGAGACAGGTGTAGGGGCAGTTCTGTCTCAAAGACCCGAACCTGGCAAGACCCTGATGCCCTGCAGGTTCTTTTCTAAAAAGATGACTAAAGCCCAGAGCCTATATGACTTAGGCGATCACGAGTTACTAGCCATTATTCTCGCTCTTTGTGAATTACTTCACCTCCTGGAGGGGACGAAGGTGCCTATCCTGATCTTAACCAATCAAAAGAACTTGACATACTTGTAGGAGGCTAAAACATTGTCACCTCGACAGGCCAGATGGGCACTATTTCTGTCCAGATTCAATTTTGTGGTCTCCTATCTTTCTGGGTCCAAGAATGTTCAAGCTGACGCTCTATCTAGACAATTTGGGATGGCTCATGAGATGGAAAGCGAACCTGTTCCTCCAGATCACATTTTGGCCACCATACGCATGACATTACGTATCCTTTGAGCGAGGAGATCTTGGCTTCTCAAGGTAGTGCTCCAGTGGAAAAACAAAGGGGTAAATGTTTTGTAGCTGACAATCTCTGTACCAGGCTACTCGAAACTTATCAGTCGTCCAAGGCAGCTGGGCACATTGGTTGGGACCAACTGATTTGGTCAATCTTTTGGTGGCCTAGCTTAAGAGCAGATTGTGCAGCCTTTGTGGAGGCTTATCCCGTTTACTTTCGTGCCAAGACCCCTAGGCACCTTCCTCTGGGGTTGCTCCAGTCAGTTCCGAATGGCGAGCGTCCATGATCACACGTATCCCTAGATTTTATGATGGAGCTGCCCAGAACCAATGGCTGTATGGCCATACTGATGATTTTCAAAAATGGCGCATTTTGTTCCGCTCCATGGACTGCCTTCCTCCAAAAAATTGGCTATGGTGTTTGCTAGAGAGGTGTTCAGTCTCCACAGAGTGCCCAAGGTTTTGCTCTCTGACCGTGGGAGCCAGTTCATGTCACAGTTCTGGAGGGCCTTCTGTGTACAGATGAGCATCAAACTGCCATTTTCCTCCTTCTACCACCCCCAGATGAATGATGCTGCTAAAAGATCCAACCAAGGGTTGGAACAATTCCTGCGCTGCTTTATCTCTGACCATCATGATAATTGGTCTGACCTGTTTGCGTGGGCGGAGTTTGCCAGGAATTGTGCCATAAACTCCTCGTCCAGGAGTTCTCCATTTCTGACTAGCTATGGGTTACAACCATCCTTGCTCCCGGACTCATTTCAGGCTCAAGATATTCCATCTCTGGACAAGCATATTCGGCAGCTCCGCTCCACATGGGCACAGGTTCAGAATGCCTTACGAAGATCCGCAGAGCACTACAAGAGACATGCAGACCGCAGGAAGCGTCCTGCTCCTGTCTTTCAAGTTGGGGACAGAGTCTGGCTGTCTTCCAGAAACCTGCACATTCAGGTACCCTGTAATAAGCTGGCTCCACGTTTCATAGGGCTTTTCCGGGTGCTCTGCAGAGTGAACCCTGTTTCTTATGCCTTAGACCTTCCTAGGAATATGCGCATTCACAACATGTTCCATGTCTCACTCCTGAAGCCCTTGGTCTGTAATCAATATTCTTGCTCTTATGTGGTGCCAGGTCCGGTGCACATTCAAGACCATGAGGAATATGAAATTCAAACCATCCTGGACTCCCGTAGAGTCCGTGGGCGCATTCAATACTTTGTACGTTGGAAGGGTTATGGTCCTGAGGAGTGTTCCTGGGTTAATCAGTTTGATATTCACGCTCCTATTCTGCTACGCAGATTTCATACAAAATTTTCCCAATAAAATAGGATCTCTCCCAGTGTGTGGGGGGTGAGATTGTTCAGATGGAGGTACTATCTCGGTGCCCGTGATTGCCTCCAGTGGTGCTCTGTGGTACAGACGACCTTGTTATCCTCCAGGTTGTCACTCTGTACTAAGCGCTATTCTTATAGGCCACCTGGCCTCCTGCTGTCTATTGTCTGGGTAGCCTGTTGTCTCCCTAGTGTTCTAGGGTTTGTCACCATTGTCTGTCAGGCTCCTAGCGTCCCAGGGCCTGTTCTGTTGCCTGGCTATCCCCAGAGCATTCTGGGGGATTCTCGCTCCTTGTAAGTGCTCCAGCGTTCAGGGGTATTGTCTGTATACTATCTTACCACCTGTCTAGTGAAGGGTTGGAGAAGTCTCCATACCTGGTCTAGTGAAGGAGAGAGAGGTTTTCTACTTCCTTTATCTTTCTCTTAATACATTTTCATTTTATTGTATCTGTATTTGTCAAGTGTCATTATTTCACAAGTCTCCCCATGAAACCGGGGGAGATGGACTGCGCATGTCATACTCGTTACCTTGAGGTAACGTAGTCTCTCCCACCGGTTCTGTCGATCCAGCCTGTGTCCGCCCCTTCAATAGCACATGACATGGAGTGCACTAGCCTTCCAGCACATTCAGGTCATGTGCTATAGAAGGGGCAGACACAGGCTGGATCAACAGGACCGGAGTGACTATCTTACCTCAAGGTAACGAGTATGACATGCGCAGTCCAATTCCCCTGGTCTTGATGTCGCTGATTAAGATTTTGCTTTAATGTTTATGCCTAACCAAGAAACAAACTTATTTAAAAAAAGGACTATACAACATTTAATATATTAATGTAGAGTGCACACTGAGACCACATCTTGTTGGGACGATAGTTCCACTTTAAAGGGATAGTAATTTTTCATAATAAAAGCAGCTCTAATTAATCATCATAGTATTTGGGCCATGAAGAATGTTATTTCAATTCTCTCAGAGTTGTAGTTCAAGAGTAATTGAATGATAAAGTATCTACCTCCCACCCCTTTTACTGATATAACATTGCTCAGCTCAGAGCAGCAGGGAGGTACCCAGTTAGACTACAGAGAGGGACAATCTTCAATTAAGATAAGGGAAAAAGCTGAAAAACCTGTCAAGGCGGGTAAGGTTTTCATTGTTCTCACAGTAAGAAGATTGTCCCATGCTGTTATCTGTCTGGTCTTAAGACCAGATTCCACATCTGAGGGGAGCAGTGTTACACTAGGTAAAAAGGGAGGGAGGGATACTTTATAATTCAATTACTCTTGAACTAAAACTCTGACAGAATTGAAATAACACTCTCCAAAGTCCAAATACTATGAAGATTAATTGGAGCTGTTGTTTTTGTGAAATATTACTATTCCATTTTAGGTTGCCTTTAGTTCACATTCCTCCCAATAAACAATAGTTCTTAAAGGGATTATTATTATTCTTTATTTATATTGCTGGGGCTATATAAGTAAAGAATAATAATAATAATAATCCCTTTAAGAACTATTGTTTTTTGGGAGGAATTGTGAACTAAAGGCAACTTAAAATGGAGATCACTAAATCAGACAAGAAAAGAAATAAAAAAAAGAAAATTACTGTATGTATATGTGACTTCTATATGCACACCCCCATGGCCCTTAACCCTTTGAGTGGCAGGGAGGTATCTAACTCATTGCTATGCAATGTGTTAGATACCTCTCTGCCACTCAGAGGGGTAAGAGGTTAAAAGGTTTAGTAAATTTAAAGGTAACAAAGATGAAATAAAAAAAAATATATATTTGTTTAAGAAGTGGTTAAAGGGATAGTAATACTTCGTTTTAACTTTATTTTATTTTGTAGACATTAAAAAAACATGAAGAATTATATAAGTCTTATCTCTCAAACCTTTATGGTTTAACTCCTTAACGACCGGGGTATCGGCGCCGCGCCACGACTGAACGTCCGCGGAGCATTTTTTGTTTGTTTTTGTTTTCCAGTTCCAGACTCCACAAATGGCGTGCAGCCGCGGGGGGAGCCCGGAACTCCATGACGGTCATAGTACGTCACGGGTCGTTCAGTCAGATCGACCCTTGATGTACTATGACCGTCAAGGGTAGTTAAGGGGTCAAGAGATATTCACAAGCAAAGTTTCCCCTCCCGCCCCTTTTACCTAGTGTAAGCCATCTCTTCTCAGATGTGGAATGCAGTCCATAGACCAGACAGATAACAGCAGGGGATAATCTTCTTCCTATGAGAACAATGAAAGCCCTGCCCCCCTTGACAAGCTTTTCAGGTTTTTCCCTTATCTTAATTGAAGATTGTCCCTCTCTGCAGTCTACCTGGGCACCTCCCTTCTGCTCTGGCTGAGCAGTGTTACATCAGTAAAAGGGGCGGGAGAGGGACACTTTGTCATTGAATTACTCTTGAACTAAAACGCTGACAGAATTGAAATAACACTCTCCAAAGTCCAAATACTATTCTGATTAATTAGAGCTGCTTTTATTATGAAACATTACTATCCCTTTAACAAACTTGTCTTCAGGACCCAGTAACAGGCCATGACTTGAGGATTTCTCTGCTGGACCACAAGTTAATTAAACAGCCCAGTCATTCTGATTTACTCGCCTCAGCTCAGACAGAGAAATCCTCATGTCCTGGATTGTTAATCACTGAAGCGCGATAATGAGATGATCAAAAGAAGAGAACTTCTCCAGTGTGGTGAACTCTGCAGTTCCTATGTTATTCTGTACAAGCCATGTAGTAACATCTCTCCATCATGACAGATCTTAGTGTAGGGGCGTCCAACATGCAGTCCTTGGGCTAAATGCATCCTGCCAGACTCCAGGGTGCGTCACGCCAGAGATATTTATAAACTATTTTAAACCTAATTACCGAGCACACATGAACTAGTAGGCCAGTAAGAACTAATTATCTGCTTGTCAGTACCATCATTTAAATATCAGTATAGTCATTGACTTGATCAATCCTATATAATGAGACGCTAGAATGTTTGTCCGATGCAGCCATGCGCAGCAGAGACTGCCCGAACGCACAGAATGCTGGGAGTTCTGTGCTGGGAGCATTCTGCGCATTCTGGCAGTCTCTGCAGCGCATGACTGCATCACACGTACAGCCAGTGAGGCAGCAGCAGTACACAGAGCAGGTCCAGCCTCTTAACCTTTTGAGTGCCAGAGGGTGCGTACCCCCTGGCACTCAAAGGGTTAACATCAGCCGGACCTTGGTCCGTGTAAACGGGCTTTTACACTAGAAAATACATAATTCACCATCCTCGCACTTATGGCTGTCCCATCATGTGGCCCACACTGGCACTCCCCTGCATTAGTGCATAAGCTTCATATAGTTTCTCTCACTGGGAAAGTCGTCTCCTATTTATTACACCTTAGTGCATCTCCAGGCCTGTTAGTAGTCCCTGACGACTACTACTTAGGAACACAGGACAAATTTATAAAAGCAAACTGGATTTATTCTGCAGTAAACCAACTATACCATAGAGGACAAATACAAAATCTTGTTAAATTAATCTTTCTAGCATTTAGTGGGTTAAAAGCACTATTCAAGTGCATGGGAATTTAGGAATTTTTATTTCTTCCTTATGGTACAATTGGCTTACTCCAGAATTACTCTGCTTTGCTTTTATAAACATGGGCTACAGTGTTACAGCTCAGTTTTTACTAGTTTATCACTGCTACTTTTTTACTTATGTTTTTACTTCTGACAGAGGCTGCATTATAATGTACAGGTCCTGTTCTCGTCTCCTGAATTGATGCTGTGAGCTCCAGGCAGGCATCTGATCAATCACTTTAGCTGCTTTGTCAGACTCACCTGAAGAGCCAATGGGAAAGAGGCTGTCACTGGAGGGTGAGACAGGAAGCTTGTGGGGGCACCTGTATTATTAGGACTATACATATGTAGTGTTACTATTGTCAGAGGTAGGAGGGAAACTATCACTTGGCTAGTGTCCCATTAACAGACCTGTTCATGACACTGGACTGCACTGTGAGCAAAATGGGGGTCTGAAAAGAGACCCCCAGAGCACCCTGTGAATAGACTGTACTGCATCACACAGTTTCCTTGAATATCCAACACAGTGGGTCTGTGGGACTGTGCCTTCAACCCAGGAGTTTGTGTTTGAGAACCACAGAATTCCTGGTGAGGTTTCCCCCCCAATTCCCATATTGGTGATTGAAATAATTTTGGGGCTGCACAGTGCGTCCACAGGCTTTTTACTCAGGCTACCCAATATGAAAAAACTAGTAAAATGTTATAATTGCACTTTAACTATTAAACATGCTTTACTATAAATTTTAATATTTTCATGTCAGTTGCCCTTTAAGAGTCAAATAGGTTTTTCCACATTAAAGAAAACACTAACTTAATCACTTTGTTTGAACAATGTGAATCCTCCCCTCCCAATCACAGTGTAAAGGTGCAGTGCTGACTAATCTCACTCTTCTCACTGCTGACAGATATCATGCCGGGTGTTTAGGTTACTGCAGAATCCTGCTGCTTGAAAAGGATTAAACATGTTTCTGAGCTGTTCATTTATCAGGTGCTGTCCCAAATTTCAACTGCTTTCAGATTGTACTTCTGATTAGATAACCGATCCACATTAAGATGAGCCTCTCCCATTTCCCACGAAAGGAAATTGCTTACTCAGTGCCACAGAGTGTTTTCTACCATTCCATTTAAATAACGTTTCCCTTAAACAACATTAAAGGAACACAAACATCTAAAGTTAATAAGGTATACATGTCCCACATTCCCCTGATTTTTCTGCGTTGCGGAAGATAACCTTTAAAGTAACACTACACCAAAAATACATATAAATAATATTTTTTTCAAAGAAGGCATATGCACAAATTCTTTGGTACAGGAGGTGTTAAATGTAGTCTTAACTCCAGAGGGCTGTGCAACACATCGAGAAGCTTCACGGGCGTCTCAGTAGTGATAATCGTTGTAAACATTCAGAGTTAAACGTATTTCTGAATAAAAGAGAGGTAGATACTGAAATTATTATATTAACTGCTTCATGTGACTTAATGCAAGCAGAAAAATCAAAAGTAATTAAACTGTAACAAAAAGAGCACATTTAGATTTAATACATCTAATCCAGAGATGTCAAGTTCCATCTTCAGTGGATACCAACAGGCCAGGATTTATTAAACACTGGTGAGTTAATCAGTGACCTATCCAGTTTTAAGCCTAGTTCACATTGGAGACTGAATCACAGCGATTTGAACATGTGAAAAACACTCATAAAATTGGTATCATTTTGTCATATGGGGCTGTTCATACTGCCAATAAACTCAGAGCATGTTGGATGGTAATGCGTCTTGCTGCAACTTGTGGTCCAACAGTATGTTACTTCCAGTGCGTGAGATTTCTATTGCTTTCAGTGGTATTGTGGCAATTATGACGTTATTGCAATTACTTTGCTCTGTTGAAACTGTGATGTTGAATCTGAAGAAAAACTTTATGGGTAGAAAATTAGAAATTCATACGATTCAAATTGCATTAGAAAACACATGATAATTGTAATTTCATATGTAATTTCATCACATCCAAAATCTCTAGCCTTGCTGACATACAACTATGCTCATGTAGGGACATCATTAAAGAAGAACCGCCACATTTCTAAGTCCCCAGCTCAGTAGTAGTTTACATCTTAACAGGATTTACATGATTATTCCTCCTATTCATTTATTATATCTGTTTGGAGGAAACTGATGTTCTTGTAGCCTCAGAAGTAGTGAGGAGGTGGGAGGCAATATCAGGATCGCGAGTAATTCATTATGCAGACGATGTCACACAGGTCAGAGAATACACCTTTTCTGTGGTTAAAGAGTTCCTAACTACTAAACCAAAAAGTAATTAAAACCATTATTATGATTAAAAAAAAAAAAGATCACAAGGTATTGTCTGCCTGGATACCTCTCTGGAACTCAAAAGGGTTAACCCACTGAATGCCAGAAGAGTGTGAAACACATTGCTAAACAATGCTTTGAACACCCACAGTGCACACTGAGGGTTAGATGCTGGCCTGTTGGCAGCCCTTAAGGAAAAAACTTTGACACCATGATTTAAAATCATGTATTTATATTATTTGATTATTATTTTTTATTTTATAGATGCCAACTTAAAGTTCTTCATATTTAAATTCACCAGGCAGTCTGAGAGTTACATACTGCAGGTGTACAGACAAAGAAACAGAATGCAGATATTTACACAGTAGAATTCATTGGATACAATTGTTACATACAATGAAATAGACCTCATCTTTGTTTCAGGTTATAAGGATCTCAGACTTAAAGGGATAGTAATGTTTCATAATAAAAGCAGCTCTAATTAAGCATCATAGTATTTGGACTTTGGAGAGTGTTATTTCAATTCTGTCAGAGTTGTAGCTCAAGAGTAATTCAATGACAAAGTATCCCCCTCCCGCCCCTTTTACTGATGTAACACTCTTCAGCTAGAGCAGAAGGGAGGTGCCCAGGTAGACTGCAGAGAGGGACAATCTCCAATTAAGATAAGGGAAAAACCTGCAAAACTTGTCAAGGGGGCCAGGGCTTCCATTGTTCTCATAGGAAGAAGATTGTCTCCTTCTGTTATCTGTCTGGTTTATGGACTGGATTCCACATCTGAGAAGAGATTGCTTACACTAGGTAAAAGGGGCGGGAGGGAAAACTTTGCTTGTGAATATCTCTCAAACCATAAATGTTTGAGAGATAAGACTTATATCGTTCTTCATGTTTTTTTAATGCCTACAAAACAAAATAATGATAAAAACGAAGTTTTACTATCCCTTTAACCAGGTCCACAATGGAAAATCCACCAGACACTCTGATGGTTAGACACTGGCCTGTTGGCAGCCCTTAACTCCTTAACGACCGGCCGCGCAGGCACGTTGCTGTCACTAAAGGACCAGGGAGCTTTTTTTTTCCGATTCAGATTCCAGACTCCCCGAACGGCGTGCAGCCGTGGGGGGAGCCCGGAATTCCATGCCGGTCATAGAACGTCATGGGTCGTTAAGTCAAAACAAGCCATGACGTGCTATGATCGTCAAGGGTCGTTAAGGGGTTAAGGACAAAACTTTATCACCCAAGATCTAAAACCATGTAATTATATTTTTTGATAATTATTTTTTATATTTTGACAGATGCTAGGTTAAAGTTCTGTACATTTAAATTCAAATAACCCTATTTCATTTTAGATGCTATTATTCCTTTAATTGAGAAAGATGCTAGTGTCCCTTTAACTGAGAAAAAAAGAGAATATATATATCAAAGCGCCCTGGGAAATTTATATAAATCTGAAAATAAATTAAATGTGGAAAAGGTACCAGGGATAAAGCTAAATAAATAATGATTAAAACTATAAAGCCCTTATCCATTCAAGCTTATAAGACCAAGTGAAGAAGGCGGTGGTGAGTGAATTTAACCCCTCCAATACGGGAATTACACATAATGACCAGTTCCGGGTAGCATTTGCATTTTACTATCCTCACATTGTAATTTTCCCACCTGCCCGATAGTCTTGGCTTAGCAGGTTATGGTGGAAGGACTTGTTTACTATCTGGAATTTAGTTATGTCCTCTGTGTGGCTACAAGTGCCAGTTTCCCTTTAGGATATACAAGAGACTATTTTTGGCTTATTTCTTCAAATTGTCTATCTGGATAAACTAGGGACTCTTTCTGGTCCAATATACAAGAATTATATATAGAATTTTTATTATATTGCACACAGTTTTATCTTATATAACATCTGATTGTACTATTTAATACCTCTGTATCTCTATTCCCAATTGTACAGAGCTGCGGAATTAGTTGGCGCTATATAAATAAAGAATAATAATAATAATAATAATTATATATCTTAAATTTATCTATATATACAATCTTATATATGTGCTCTTTATATGGGTAATTAATACATTGTTATTTGATGTTTTTGTATAAATTGTTGTTACTTATATTTAGGTATATTGTGTTTAATATATGTGATATTTTGCATTGGTTATACTTTGTAGCGATTCATTCTGCTCCAGAGTTTCTTGTGTTGGGTTAACCATTCCACTAGTTTTGGGTTGGTTGGTAGTGAGAACTTCTGGGCAGACTGTTGGATTTTTATGGATTTACATTATGCCCTGCCTACAGAATATGTGATATCTATATTTATATTGCTTTTCAGTGCGCCGCTGACGACCCTTGGATATTACACTTGGTGTATTTTGCGCTACATTGAATACAGTGTTATGTTTTAGAATTAACAGTTAGGTCCACTACTGCATGGGATACAATTCAGCAATATTAACATTGTTTTATTTCCAGCTGTTGCACACATTTGTGTGACTATTATCTGTAGGTGAGTGTGACCTTTATATTGATTTCACAGTGTGCTTGGATATATAATTTCCTTTTTTCTCAATTTTACTACACATTTTAGTGGTGGTATGAACTTATATCTTTAAGCTGCCCAAATGATATATTTTTTTTACACTTATTATTTGCTCATTATTAGGGGTCTACTTTTTTTAGTGTTCCATAAATACCTGTATTAACACCTTGCATGCTAGAAAAGTCTCCAATTTATTGCAAAGACATCTCCAGGAATGAAGAGGTTAATAGACTCACACCAGCTAATTGTTATAATATGTAAATAAATATAAGAATTTCTGAAGGAAATATGCAAATAAAAAAAGTAAAAATATCTTTTTATTTCTACTCTGAGGTTTAAATGGTTTCATATTTTTTTCACCAATGTTTGCACAAACCCAGCTTAGGAAAGGTATAGGGCCACATATGCAAAGAAATGGTGCAAATCTGGAACAAATAACTGCTCCATAGAGGACAAATTTAAATCAATAATACAAAAAAGCAGCTCTATTTGACATACACTCATTACAGCCAAGAACATGTAGCACAGATTATAATGAGAAAGTTCCCAATACCCAGATAGAGCTCCCCCTGTCACTGACTTAAAGGAGCTGTAAACTTTTTTACAAAAAAATATATATTGTAAGGATTTTCCTGCTAAGTAAAATAAGAATACTTCCACCGTGAAGAGATGCACATCTCCAGAGTTATTACAGTTTAAACCCAAGTTTTTACATTAAAGGAGCAGTAAACTTTTTTTATGAAAAAATATATATTGTAGGGATTTTCTTATTGAGTAAAATAAGAGTACTCCCACTGCCGAGAGATTTATATTTCCAGAGTTATTACAGTTTAAACCCATGTTTTTTTTTACATTAGCAGTGCCCTCTAGTGGTCAAATTCTAATTAGATTTCCTGTTAGATTCTAATGGAAAGGAAAGTCAGAAAAGTCAGAGACGTACAGTTCTCCATAGAATGTGATAGAAACTGCCTGTCACTTCCTGTCAGTTAGAACTATCAGGAAGTAAATACAGTAAATTCACTTCCTGGTTATTTAAACTGCTATAATTTTTGAATAAAACCTCTGACAGCAGTGGGAGTTCCCTTGTTTTATTCAGCAGGAGATGTTCTGTAAAATGTGTTTTCATAAAAAAAAGTTTACTGCTCCTTTAACTGTGTCCTCTAGTGGTCAAATTCCAATTCATTTCTCTGTTACATTCTAATGGAGAGGAAAGTTAGTGACATATGGCAGAATGCAAGAAACGTTCGCAAGCGCTGACCGTGAAATAGTGATTTTAATCTGCACAAATAACTATTACACAAGTTGTAATCTAGGAAGCCGTTTACCGAAAGAATCTTGAATTGCGCATCAAAGTTCCTAATTTGCAAACAAAATATAGCATATATAATATAGTTTGCAATATCACTTCCTGCATTAGATGCATATGCTACACCGCTCAGACAGATTCGCTAATCCTAACCACACCCACACGACCACACCCAGAAACACAAAATGGGCTCACCAATTCGTCATTAAAATTTTTCATACGCAATTCAGTAAAATCATGCGTAAATGCATTCAGTAACAATTTTCCCTCAGAACTTAGCGCTTGCGTGCGTTTCCTGCATCCTGCCATTAGAATGTGATAGAAACTGCTGAGTCATTTCCTGTCAGAATTATCAGGAAGTAAATGCACAGTAAAGTCACTTCCTGGTTATTTGAAATGTTATAAATTTGGAATAAAACAACTGACAGCAATGGGAGTGGCCTTGTTTTACTCAGCAGGAAAAGCTCTATAACATGTAGGTTTTCATAGAAAAAAGTTTACTGCTCCTTTAAGGGTGCCAGTACAGGAAGTTCCAATCTGCTTCACCATAATAGCACAAAACGACAGCATGAAGAACCACCAATAAAATATGGATAAAAACTCTTACTTTCTTGACATTTATCTCAGGATTAACCTCTTAACGACCCTTGATGGTCATAGTACGTCATGGGTCGATCTGACTGAATGACCCATGATGTATTATGACCATCATGGAGTTCCGGGGCTCCCCCCACGGCTGCACTCCGTTCGGGGAGTCCGGAACCAGAAGAACAAAAAAAAAAAAAATGCTCCGTGGTCCTTAACTCACTGCGCCGATCGGCTGGTTGTTAAGGGGTTAAAGTTCAAACACCTGAGGTGGGCTAGCTCATGTACACAGGTTCAATGATGTGGTAAGATAGATCTACGTGTTTCGCATAATAAACCTACATAATCCTGACCCCAACTGGTTACCTTACACGGACTTTTATCCTAAGATATATGTCAAAAAAGTAGGTGTTTTCATTTATATGTCATCAGTGCTTTTGCATCCTGAATCCTTAGGATCATGTTGTCAATTTGAGGGACAAATAAAATGCCCCGTTGATTTACATGGGGCTTTGCAATGTGTTGGATATCTCTCTAACATTCAAAGGGTTAAAAAAACTTTTAACCCTTTGAGTGCCAGAGGGGTACGCAACACATTGCAAAGGGTTTTTAAATCAGTGGGTATTTTTGTTGTTGTCTATGGTGCAGTTGGGTTGCACCAGAATTGCTCCCCTCTTTTTTTGTGAATATGACCCCTAATCTACACTGTAATATGTTTCCTTTTTTGTTTTTATACAATATTTTGGTTTGGGGAAGGAAAAGAGTACAGAGAGAGAATGCTGAGATTTACACAGTAGAATGCACTGGATACAGTTCTCACAAGCAATGAAATACACTTCATCTTTTGTTGAAGGCTTTAGGGCTCTCAGACGTTAGCAGGTCCACAATGACAAATTCAGGATTCCATGCCAAACAGGGGGTCAGATCTCCTAAGTCCTTAATCAACAGTCATTTCTAAAGGTCAACATGATCAAAACCCTTGCCTGCTCTATTGGGGACTTCTTTCCATCTGGTCCTGTGTGGGAATCCATAATTTATTTTACAACCTTCACATAAACCATAATAATATACAATGCATTTTGGAGAAAAATATGCAGAAAGCCTTCCTTTCATTAGTATAGAAAGTAAAAAAAATGTAGTTCTTTATTAATAAAAGTATAAATCCTTCCTTCGATCTTGAGGGTGAAAATAGTCCTTTCTTCTGTCCTGTGGATGCAGACCTGGAACATGAAAAATAAAGAATAAATACACTGAACCCTGCAACGTGTGTTTGTCATATACCCACTGTATTGCCATTTGTTACATAGAAGTGAGAAGAGGCGTTATGGCTCTCAAACTGGTATAAGGCACACAGATATAAGTTGTTGTAATAAATAAGGTGTCTGTAAAATTGTAGCAGAGGCATAAGGATATATATAAATGCTTAGTGACATTTTCGTTAAGTACTGATGCCAGTTGACTTATTTGAAAAATGGAGTAGAAATGGTCTTGTCCAAATAAGAATTCAGTTTCAACGTATGTAGACAGACATTTGCAAATTCCCCCAAAAATAAAGGCAGTTTAGTGATTAAATCTAAATGTTAGGTATAACATGTTCTTAAAGGGGATCTATCCTCCCTATACTTGTTGGTCTAAATAGTTAGTTTATGTAGCGACTATATGTTATAATTTTTTTTTTCTCATTTTTTTAATAAAATCTCTATTTTGCTTAAAGTAAACAAATAAATATTGCCATGCGCCCCACTTCCGGACAGACTGCGGTTACCAGCTCTGTACCGCAGTCTGTCACTCCAGCTTACATGCAGAAAGCCGCCGTCATTGGAGGAGGCTGGATCAAGGGAGGGGACTAAAGGAAGAGTTACAGACTGCAGTACAGAGCTGGTAACCTCAGTCTGTGCAGAAGTGGGGTCAGGGCAATATTTATTTGTTTCATTTCAGCAAAATAGCGATTTTATTAAAAATGAAAACATTATAACATCTATTTGCTACATAAACTATTTAGAGCAACATGTATAGGGGGATTGATTCCGTTTAATGGAAGTATATAGTGAGTGTATAAGCTATGTATGCAAAAAACATATAATTAGCGAATGTTGTCAGAATGTTCTCAGACAGAAACATAATTATAAACTTGTCTTTATTATTATTATATAAAAATGACCCATCGTGAATTTTAGTGACAATTCATACACTAGAATGGTCTTTATCCATCCCCAATGGTCATCCAGGTAAAGTGGTACAATTGTGGAGCAAACCAACTGCACCCTGGGTTCAAATGAAAATGTATCAAATTCTCATTAATTTAAATGGGTTTTAACACCCTCCAATGCTTTGCAATGCGTTGGAGATCTTTCTTACATTAAAGGAGTTAAAAGCCATATTTAAATCAAGGGAGATTTAATTCCCCCTATGGTGCAGCTGATTTGCTCCACAATTGCACCACTTTAGTTAGAGGAATAAGGCCCAAAGATTTTATATGTATAAAGTGGAACAGTTTTGGGGCAAACCAGTGGCACCATAAGGAATAAATAAAAGTTCCCATTGTTTTAATTGGGGCTTTTAACCTGCAGATGCTAGAAACATCTCTAGAGCTTGTTCTCCCTTATTCTCGTTTTGAAAATACTCATACTTACCATCAATAACACAGGTGCACTCTGTTTTATATTGTTTAACCCTTTGAGTGGTAGTGGAGTGTGCATTGTTTTGCTCTGTAATGCACTGCATACTGTACCTCTGTGTCACTCAAAGTGAAGCTGTAAGATTAAGTATTTCTTCATTTTTTACTGGTGTCATCCATAGAGCAGGGTGTGTGAGTGTGTGCGCATGGCATCCACAGGCATTTTTCCTAGTGGGGACTGATCTGGACCATCCATTATGGCAACTTAGGCTACTGCCTAGGGCCCGAGACAATATGAGGGGCAATGGCTGCAAGTGATGGGTTACAGACAGAAGCACCGGATAAAGAGATGTGAGGACCCAAACTGGTACCTTGCCTAAGGCCCCATGGAGCCTTATTGCATCTTGGGGTGGGGGGCAAGGCCATAATTGGGGTAGGTTCGAAAGTCTATGTCAGCAGTTTTGTGCTGGCCAAGGGCAAATGCCCCCCACTGAGAACACCCGTGTGTGGGTTTGCGTATGCGTGCATGTGTTTTCATGTGTTAATTACACTGCAGAAATCTGCATCTGCCTGTCTGATCCTTTGTGCATTGCTGATCAGAGTGGATGGGTATCTATAGCAAACTGTGAGTAGCCATTATCTAAAATAAAGAGTGGAGATTGACTGGCTTCTATTTATAACTGTAGATTTTCAGTGCAAAATACAGTATCTCACATAAGTGAGTACACCCCTCACATTTTTGTAAATATTTTTATTTTCTTCTGTGTATTATCCAGGCATTAGAAATGATGGGAATGGGAACGCCTCCACCCTCCAGCTGGTAGGACCAATAGTAAGGTTTAAAAGCGCGATCCAACTGTCTACCCCCAGTTTTTTTGGTCCTACCAGCTGGATGGACGCGTCTTCTCAAATCAGGGCCGCCTTGAGTTGCCGCCAAAAATTTGTCCCCGTTACCTCCTCTTGTCTCCCGCATGGACGCCGAGTCAATCCGCAGAGGTGACAGGCGCCTGCCTTTTCATTTCAACCGGCCGTCTCATCGGCAGCACTGGGAAGGCTGCCCTTTTGAGCAGAGACAGAAAAAGAGCAGTTCCTGCTTCTGGGGGAAGTCTCCTTGCGTTCCGGCGTGAAACGCAAGCAGGCATTGAATGCGCATGCGCAAGAGCATGAGAGGCTCCACACCGAATCCCAATGAGTCTAATCAGCAGGGAAGTGGCGGGGTATTTAAAAATCGCCCAGGTAAGACTTTTTTTCTTTCATTTAGATGGTTGAATGGGCCTTTGTGTTAAGTACATTAGCTATTTCAGGTTATGATGTCAGCCCCAGCCAAAGCCTCTTCTAAGGAAAAACATAATGAACCCACAGTTAAGGAGGATAAAACAGTCCCTAAAACAAAATTATGTGCAGGCTGTGACACTACTCTCCCAGCCTCTACTAAGGTTAAATTATGTGAAGAATGTTTGAAAAAAGCTGCAAGTCCTGATATGCCAGGACAGTTCCAGGACTTCCTTACATGGATGAAGTCTTCTATGCAAGAGACTTTTAAATCCATGCAGCAGGGCGAACCAGCCCCTAAGAAACAGCGTAAAGACTTAGGAGAAGGTACCTCCATGATAACAGGAGAGGAATATGATCCAGAATCTCCCTGTGAAGATCAGCCATCAGACTTGGGGTCAGAAGAAGGGGAATTAGTTGAGGATTCAGGGGTCTTCAATTTGGACCGAATTGATTCCTTCATTATGCTGATGAGAAAGTCCCTAGGTCTGTCTGAAACCCAGGCGGACATGGATATCATGGATACTGCCTTCTTGGGAAAAAAGAAGTCTGCTCCAGTCCTTCCGGTGCATCAGTCAATATCGGACATGATCAAGGCAGAATGGAAACTTGGGGATAAAAGATATGGTGTACCCAGAAAATTCAAGAGAATGTTTCCATTTGGGGATAAAGATGTACAGAACTGGGTGAACCCGCCTAAAGTGGATGCGCCCATAGCTCATCTGGCAAAGCATACCATTCTACCAATGGAAGATGGAACATCACTAAAGGATCCAATGGAACGTAAGCTGGAAAGTGCCCTAAAGAAACAGTTTTCTGTCATTGGGGAAAATATGAAGGCAGCTACTGCAATGGCTTGCGTTTCCAGAGTCATGCGAATCTGGCTAACAGAATTGGAAGACAAGATAGAATCCAATGTATCCAGATCCAAACTACTAAAAGAAGTAGCCACGATCAAGGAAGCTACTAATTATTCATGTGACGCTTCCTTAGACATAATTCGTCTAATGGCCAGATCATCAGCCTTATCAGTCTCAGCTCGCAGATCTCTGTGGCTCAAGCCATGGAAGGCAGACTCTAATTCCAAGAACAAGCTTGTCTCTCTCCCTTTCACAGGTTCTACTCTCTTTGGCGAACATTTGGATGAAATAATTAAGAAAGCTTCGGGAGGCAAGAGTCCTTTCCTTCCCCAAGAAAGAAAACGGAGGCCCTCTTCACCCTTGACTACATCAAGATTTCGCAATCAGTCCTTTCGGGACAATAGAAGACGAGACACAGGTCGTCAGGATGATCAGAAGGGTAGATTCTCCAACAGAGGAGGCTTCAGGAGAAATTACTCCAGGAAGCCCCAGTTCAAGACTGAGTCACAATGAAGGTCAGCGGGTCCCCATGGGGATTCCAGTAGGGGGCAGACTGGGATCCTTCTCCCGGATGTGGGAGACTCATGTGAGACCGGACGCTTGGGTCTCCCAGATCCTGGAACAGGGGTACACGCTGGAATTCATCTCTGTCCCTCCAACACAGAGGCTTCTCAGATCAAGAATCCCTTCCAATCCAAAGACCAGACAAGCCTTCATGGAGACAATCAACAACCTCCTAGATCAGAAGGTATTGGAGAAAGTTCCTGCACAGGAGAAGGGTACTGGAGTTTACTCTCCTTTCTTCTTAGTTCCCAAACCATCGGGTCTTTTCAGATCCATCCTGGACCTCAAGGAAATCAACTTATCTCTCAGACACAGTCATTTCAAAATGGAGTCAGTGGAATCAATAATACAGACACTTTCACCAAGAATGTTTCTGACAGCCATCGATCTCAAAGACGCCTACTACCATATACCGATTCATCAGGCTCACAGGAGATTCCTACGTTTGGCAGTGAACCAAGAGCATTACCAATTCACAGCTCTTCCCTTTGGTCTGTCCTCAGCCCCCAGAGTCTTTACGAAGATCCTGGCTCCAGCTCTAGCACACCTGAGGCAAAGAGGTATCAACATTCTGGCTTACCTGGACGATCTCCTGATTATGGCCCCATCCTTGGAGATAGCCAACCTTCATACCCTGAAAGTTCAAAAATTCCTGCATATGATCGGATGGATCATCAATCTGGAGAAAAGCCAGATACATCCAACACAAAAGTTAAACTTTCTAGGTCTACGTATAAATACCCAGACTGCCTTGGTTCAGCTTTCAGGAGACAGAATATCCAAATTACAGCTCACAACCAAGAGTTTCTTGAAGAAACCATGCCGTTATGCAAAGGATTTCCAGGAACTATTGGGTCTCATGTCTTCCACTGTCCAGATTCTTCCCTGGGCAAAATTTCATTACCGTATCCTTCAAAAGAATTTTCTGACTTTCTGGAAACCAGACCCTGGGAATCCTTTTCAGAAAATCCCTTTATGGACAGATGCCAAAAAGGAGCTCAATTGGTGGCTGAAGAAAGTAAACCTCACCAAGGGAAGATCTCTGATAGAGCCAGAATGGCAAATCATTTACACAGATGCCAGTCTCATCGGATGGGGAGCAGTTTGGGGCCCAAGGAGAGCTCAAGGAAAATGGACCCCAAAAGAACAATCCCTTCATATAAATATTCTGGAAACCACGGCAGTCAGACGGGCCCTGTTACAATTTCAAGCTCATCTACAACAAAGGAGCGTCCTCATCAGAACAGACAACGTGCCCACTGCAATGTATATAAAGAACTTGGGGGGCACAAGGAGCCAAGCCTTAAGCAAAGAAGTAAGACCTCTCCTTCTATGGGCAGAACGTCACCTTCGGCATCTTACAGCCTCTCACATCTCAGGAGTAAGAAACACAGAAGCAGATTTTCTGAGCAGGCACAGCCTGGATCAAGGGGAATGGGCTCTAAATCAAGAAGTGTTCAATCTCCTCACAATCAGATGGGGATATCCGGAGATAGACCTAATGGCGAATCACAAAAACACCAAAACAAAGTGCTTCTTCTCCAGATGGACAGATCCGCAGTCACAGGGACAAGATGCGTTAACAATTCCCTGGAATTTCAATCTAGTTTACATCTTTCCTCCAACACCTCTTCTCATGCGGGTCCTAAAGAAGATTCAGAGAGACCGGGTGGAAGCAATTCTGATTGCCCCCAATTGGGCCAGAAGAATCTGGTATTCTCATCTAGTACAGATGTCAACAGAACCTCCATGGGAATTACCATTGAGGAAGGATCTTCTGCACCAAGGTCCGATTCTACACAACAACCTCAAGATGCTCCGTCTGAAGGCCTGGAGGCTGAGCGGGAATCATTAAGAAGACAAGGTCTCTCAGATCCAGTGATCTCTACAATCTTACAGGGGCATAAATCATCCACATCTAAGGTATACTACAGGGTCTGGGCAACCTTTGTCAAGTGGTGCAAACTAAAGAAGATCCCAGCAAGAGATGCCACTGTAGCAACTATTTTACACTTCCTGCAGGATGGTTTCATAAAGGGTCTTAAACCTGCATCATTAAAGGTTCAAATCTCTGCCCTGTCAGCTATCCTCGCGATTCCTTTGGCAGAACATGAACTAGTTAAGAAATTCACCAGGGCAATTGTCAAGGTCAAGCCAACCGTAAGGGAGATAGTAGCCCCATGGGATCTGAACCTTGTTCTTTCAGTCCTGTCTAAATCACACCTTTTTGAACCTATTAACAGCATTTCTCTCCATCTCCTCACTCTAAAGACGGTTTTTCTTACAGCTATCACCTCGGCCAGAAGAGTAAATGAACTCCAAGCCTTATCCAGTATCGCTCCATATCTAACGATACATCCGGACAAAGTAGTTCTAAGATTTAGACCTTCATTCAGACCTAAGGTGGTCACGGACTTTCATATTAACCAAGAAATTGTGCTTCCGTCCTTCTGCAGTAACCCTTCCAACTCCAAAGAGAGAACTCTACACAATTTGGATTTGGTCAGATGCATCTCCTCGTATCTTCAGAGAACCAAGGAGTTTAGATCTTCAGAATCCCTGTTCATATACTTCCAGGGTAGGTTAAAGGGTAAAACAGCTTCCATAGGCTCCATTTCCAGATGGATAAAATCCTGCATTTAGAAATGTTATACAGAATCGGGTCAGACAGCCCCTGTTGACATTAAGGCACATTCAACGAGAGCAGTATCCACTTCCTGGGCAAAGCAAGCTCAGGCCTCTCCCTTGGACATTTGCAAAGCAGCCACGTGGTCCTCTATAACCACGTTCATGAAACATTACCACTTAGATGTGCAAGCCTCGATCGACGCCAAGTTTGGCAGGAAAGTCTTGGAGGCAGTAGTACATCAATAATGTAAGTTGATTTTTTTATCTTTCTTTTCCCTCCCTAAATTTTTATATGGGTAACTGCTTTTAAGTCCCATCATTTCTAATGACTGGATAATACACAGAAGAAATAATAGAAATTTACTTACCGTTATTTGGCTTTCTTCTGTGTATTATCCAGGCATTCCCTCCCTACTAATTATATGTACACTAGTATTTTGCAGCTCAGTCAAAAGGAAACTGGGGGTAGACAGTTGGATCGGGCTTTTAAACCTTACTATTGGTCCTACCAGCTGGAGGGTGGAGGCGTTCCCATTCCCATCATTTCTAATGCCTGGATAATACACAGAAGAAAGCCAAATAACGGTAAGTAAATTTCTATTATTTATCTTTCATGTGACAACACTGAAGAAATGACACTCTGCTACAATGTAAAGTAGTGAGTGTACAGCCTGTATAACAGTGTAAATTTGCTGTCTCCCTCAAAATAACTCAACACACAGCCATTAATGTCAAAACCTTGTCAACAAAAGTGAGTATACCCCTAAATGGAAATGTCCAAATTGGGCCCAATTAGCCATTTTCCCTCCCCGGTGTCATGTGACTCGTTAGTGTTACAAGGTCTCAGGTGTGAATGGGGAGCAGGTTTGTTACATTTGGTATTATCACTCTCACACTTTCTCATACTGGTCACTGGAAGTTCAACATGGCACCTCATGGCAATGAACTCTGAGGATCTGAAAAAAAAGAATTGTTACTCTACATAAAGATGGCCTAGGCTATAAGAAGATTCCCAAGACCCTGAAACTGAGCTGCAGCACGGTGGGCAAGACCATACAGCGGTTTCACAGGACAGGTTCCACTCAGAACAGGCCTCGCCATGGTCAACCAAAGAAGTTGAGTGCACGTGCTCAGCGTCATATCCAGAGGTTTTCCTTGGGAAATAGATGTATAAGTGCTGTGAGCATTGCTGCAGAGGTTGAAGGGGTGGGGGGTCAGCCTGTCAGTGCTCAGACCATACACCGCAAACTGCATCAAATTGGTCTGCATGGCTGTCGTCCCAGAAGGAAGCCTCTTCTAAAGATGATGCACAAGAAAGCCCACAAACAGTTTGCAGAAGACAAGCAGACTAAGGACATGGATTATTGGAACCATGTCCTGTGGTCCAATGAGACCAAGATAAACTTATTTGGTTCAGATGGTGTCAAGTGTGTGTGTCAGCAACCAGGTGAGGAGTACAAAGACAAGTGTGTCTTGCCTACAGTCAAGCATGGTGGTGGGAGTGTCATGGACTGGGCCTACATGAGTGCTGCCGGCACTGGAGAGCTACAGGTCATTGAGGGAACCATGAATGCCAACATACACTGTGACATACTGAGCAGAGCAGGATCCCTTTTCTTCAGAGGAGTATTCCAACATGATAACAACCCCAAACACACCTCCAAGACGACCACTGCCTTGCTAAAGAAGCTGAGGGTAAAGGTGATGGATTGGCCAAGCATGTCTCCAGACATAAACCCTACTGAACATCTGTGGGGCATCCTCAAATGGAAGGTGGGGGAATGCAAGGTCTCTAACATCCACCAGCTCTGTGATGTTGTCATGGAGGAGTGGAAGAGGACTCCAGTGGCAACCTGTGAAGCTCTGGGGAACTCCATGCCCAAGAGGGTTAAGGCAGTGCTGGAAAATAATGGTGACAACACAAAATATTGACACTTTGGGCCCAATTAGAACATTTCAGCTTAGGGGTGTACTCACTTTTGTTGCCAAGGTTTAGACATTAATGGCTGTGTGTTGTTATTTTGAGGGGGACAGCAAATTTACACTGTTATACAGGCTTTACACTCACAAGTTTACATTTTAGCAGAGTGTCATTTCTTCAGTGTTGTCACATGAAAGATAAAATACAAATATTTACAAAAATGTGAGGGGTGTACTCACTTATGTGAGATACTGTATATCATACTAGTGTAAAAGCCTGTGTACACGGACCAAGGCCCGGGTGATGTTAACCCTTTGAGTGCCAGAGGGGTACACAACGCATTGCTTTACGTACCCCTCTGGCACTCAAAGGGTTAATAGGCCGGTCCTGCTCTGCCTCCGTCACAGTCATGCACTGTAGATACTGCCCAAAAAGCACAGAATGCTCCCAGCACAGAACTCCCAGCATTCTGTGCTCCCAGCATTCTGTCCGTTCGGGCAGTCTCTACTGCACATGATGGCTTCTGACAAACATCCTAGCAAATTATTATACAGGATATGAAGAGAAAAACTGGACCGAGTGCATTCATTCTGTTAACATCTTGGAAGTGAAAGACACCTTCAATGCACAGTGTTGGAAATGTTAATTATCCAAACAGTTAAGCAAATTAAGAAACACTTTTTTCCTTTAAGTTTATAACCTGTTTTTTTCTTTTAGCGTGTATGTACTTAAAAGCCAAGCTTTACTGTTTAGGTTTTAGTATCCAGAGGAAGCTGTCTGCTCCTGCCCTGCTGTGATTGTTATAACATTCCTTGTACCAGATTATACGATAGGTGTAAATGATGGTGCTAGACAACAACACACCCTTCAGCAAAAGAAAATGCCTCTGGCCTTATAGTAAGCTCCTAATGTTCTTTTGAACTGGAGATATTTATAGATTAGATATTTATATACCATCCCTGTCTGTACATGTCTTTTCATTTTATTAACCAGTTGGGTGGTAGAGTGGTCTCATGAGGTTCGCCAGGGGGATATAAATGACGTGATTTGAGTCACAAAGGGGTGGGTTTTAATTGTGGGTGGGCATGGCTTAATGGAACTTGTAATAAAGTGGGCAGGAATAGGTGGGTGAAGAATCAGTCTCTGTCCCCGGGGAGACATGGTAATTTAATTAAAAAACCGGAGTCTACGAGGTAGATCCAGAGAGTTCCAATGTATGGCTGTAAAGCTTGCACTAAGACCCCGCCACTGGTATTAGAGGTTAATACCATGGAGCTACTCTGGCAAATGTGTTCATTCACCCTTTTGATATTTTTATTCCTCAAAAGAGAAAGCCTATTTCAGTGTGGAACTGTATGCTAATTAAGGTCCAGCTGCCCTCAAAACTTCATTGGTATACAGTGCTGCACTCAAGGAGATCAATTTATAGAAATAAATGTAACAATATCTCCTAAAATATATATCTGCTAGTCTTTTGCTAACATTATATAGGCAGTTATGGATATTTTTCATATAGACAAACCTGAATTCAAGGTGATGGGTCCACTTTAAAAATAAAATGCAAAAGTAATCTTACCTGCTTGTGAATTCATTCTTTGATCTAGGTTTTCTGGTCCGGATGGCCCTGTTGCTGTAGATGTAGGAGGCTCTTGCTTTATCACTGACTCCTGAAGGTGTACTGGATACCTTTCATGCTGTAGCAGCTGAAGAAGGGAGCCACTTTTCCCATCTGGCCCTGTTCCCGGCACCATTTGGAATTCAGGTAGGGAGTGCTGATATACAGGACCAACTGGGCTGTGAGGGCCGATATGGTGAAAGTGCCATACGTCCGCTGGCTGTGGATGGTGTGTTTGGTAAACTGCTGAGGGATAATGGTCTGAAGTAGGGGGCAGCTGTGCTAAGACGGGTGATGCCATCCTAACGGAATTAGGAGTGTGATAGGACTTCATCCAGTGTAAGTCTTCTGTAGCCATGTGGCTCACTACAAGAGAAACAGTGTAATTACTATTATTTCTCAACTAATGACTGACAATATTCTATGGAGCTCTTCATACCCTTAGATGCTAAATAGTTCATCAGTGCATTACTTTTTAATGCACTGGAGACCTCTTTAGCATTTTAGGGGTTAAAGGGAACTGTCATAAGGAGCAGTAACTGTTTTTATGTAAACATATAGGGTTTTTTCTGCTGAGTACAATAAGGACATCCCCACAGCTGTCTATTCAAACGTTATAACAGTTCAAATTGTCATGAAGTGATGAAGCTGTTACTTTCACATTATAAGGAGAAATGTAGTTGGCAACTCACCTCTCCCATAGAATGCAACAGAATAACTGTAAGTGGACTGTATGGTCACTAGAGGGCACTGTTAATGTAAACAAAATAACTATGAACAGTCCTAACTTTGGAATGAAGCCTCTTCAACAAATGGAGGCACTCTTGTTTTTATAAATAGGAAAATCCCAATATCAGTTTTTTCATAAAAAAAGATTATTCCTCCTTTAAAAGAACAAGAATAAAAGCAAAATAGTGGACACTAAATATTAATTATGTGGCACACCAGTTAAGAAACATGGACAACCCTGTTATAGGACTTTCCCTGCTGAGTAAACAATGGTTCTACCACTGCTGCAATATTTTTTATTTATAGCCACAGCGCCAACTAATGCCCAGATGGCAAATACTTTTTTTCTTTTATAATGCTCTCAGTGGTAGAGCATGGAGGAGGTTCACTAAGGGTCAATAAAGGGCCGGTTTGGTGATATGATGACATATTTACTTTGATGACACTTGAAGGACAAGAAATGCATTCTGATAAAGTGTCTTTATTTTTCCATCAACAACAAGACTGATAAAGATTCCTAGAAGGAATTAGAATGTTGATGTAATCATAAACACTACTTTGTTTTCTCCACTAGGGCCTGTTAGGCACCGTAAGTCATTCTTATATCACTACTACAGTTGGGTACAGTGCCCAGGACAAGCTGGTTGAGAGGTCCCTATGATCAAAAGAAAAATTATATAATTCTGCTTCAAATCAACTTCACCAAAGGGGAGAAATCAAAATTCCCTAACTTACAATTGATTTAAATGGCATTTTAAGCTCTTGATTGTTAAAGAAGTCTCCAGTGCAGTGTTAGAAATCTCTCTCTCTGCCATTCAAGACGTTAAAACCCCCATTTGAGTCAGTGAGAATTATTGATTTCTCAATGCTTTGGATACCCCTCTAGCACTCAAAGGGTTAAAGGACATGTTATAACTTTATACTGTCCCTTTAAAAACACTGTATATGGCAATGTGTTGGACATTCCTCTGGCATTCAAAGGGTTAACCCCTTGGATGCTCAGTGTCTCCAATGCATAATCTTAAAATGAATCAGAGACAATTCTAGAATGCAAGAGGTTAAAATAAAAGTGTATTATTAGTGTTACATGGAGAAGGTATATTTGGTAGCACTTTTCCTGCTGAGCAAAATAAGGGTACTCCCACTGCTTGGAGTTGCTTGCTTCAAAAGTAATTACAGTGGTACTTCCATGGTCTGCCATTTTACTTGGAGCTGTTGCTACAGTAGTCTGTGAAGTGCTATTGTCACTGACAGAAGTCATCCACTATAAATGTGTACCGAAATAACATTTGAATCAAATATCTCCAAGCAGCATGAGTATTTGTTTCATTCACTAGGAAAAGCCATACAAAACATACTTTTTCCAGTACATTCCCGATAAAGATGAACGTGCACTTTATAACACGTAACCTTTTTATCACACAGACTGAAATCACAGATTAATAGAGTTATTCTATAGGAGGCATAACATATATGGCTGCTTTCACCTGATAATTGGATTATCTGTTGAAATAAATATCAAACTTAGACTTACTGCTTATTCTCCAGCTCAGTGTAAAGTAATGCACTGTAGGTGTCGCTAAAGGGTAATGTCTTTTTGAACTGCTTGAGTGCCCAGAAAACAATCGTTCACCAGAATAATCTGGATTCTAACATGTTAGAGAGTTCACTTGGATTTAACGTTATTTATTGATATTAAATCCCGATTAAGGTTTCTAAGGAGACTGAAATGTTGGGTCTTTTTAAGATGTGTTTGTAAGGGATAAGTGTTAGCTGCAAACGTTCTGCACCCCTGGACCATCACCTGTTACAGGGGCAATATCGAGACAATACAAGACCCTTTGAGCCCACTGACAGTGACTTCAGAAACAGAGCTCCCATAGCTGATTACTCAATGTTGTCTTCTGGTTTGCTGTGCGGATCATCGATGTCTGCAGAGCTTTGTGACATCAAAGCCTTAACATCACTTAAAGTGTTATTAATGTTCCAAAAAAATTTTAATAGATTTGTAGAGGCTAAAAAAGAACCGCATTGCCACAAACCCCATCTCTCAAACCACTATGGTTTGATAGATATTGGCAGTCAAAGTTTTTCCCTTCCCTTCTCTTGTAAAGCTGACAGAAGGAGATCTGTGTCGGCCGACATGATGAGGCTCTTCAGCAGAGCCGAAATCCCATTTTTAGAACAGAACTACTTCATGGGAACAGTCTACAAAGTGTGCTTGCAAACCAAGCACACTTTGTAGACCTTTCCAGTGAAGTAATTATTTTCTAATAACGGGATTTCAGCTCTGCTGCAGAGCCACTGGCTGATCCCCAGACTGGGATCACCTTCTGTCAGCTAGAGGCTGACATCAGTAGAAGGGAAGGGAAGGGGGAACTTTGATTGTGAATATCTCTCAAACCATAGCAGTTTGAGAGATTGGGGTTGTGGCAATGCGGTTCTTTTTTTAGCCTCTACAAATCTATTAAACAATTTTTTGGGACATTACTAACACTTCAATCCTGGTTTCATAGAAGCACCATAGAATCCCCTTGATAGCAAATCTGCCATCAATGAGCTTCTATGGAAACAAGAACAAGCTCCAGTGAGTGCAGAGTAAGGCACTGACATCCCCCTGCTGTGCAGATACTGTTTATCCCACAGAGGGATTGCAGGCAATGGGTGAGAGTTAAAATATGGGTCATCTATTAGTTCTCATAGCTCTGGGGCACTGTTAGTGGGTTGAAAGGGTCTTGTACTGTATACTGCCATTGTAACCCTTTGAAAGGTATACAACGCATTGTATTGCAATGAATTGGATTTCTCATTGGCACACAGATTGTTAGAGTGGACCTGTCACCTTGAATTGAAGATTAAAGTAAAACTTTATTCCAAACTGCCTGTGTTATGTTAGCCAGCACTAGAAGGCATATAGTTCAGGAGTATTTATCATTTTTTTCTCTAAATTGAAAGTCTGTTTCTGGGCAGCACTATGCTAATTTACCCCTTGTGGACCAGAGGAGTATGCAACGCAGAGTGAAACAATGTACTACACATCTCACTGGTCCTCAAGGGGTTAAAGGAACAGTGACTTCTATGCAGAATTGCTCCATGTAAAGTCTGTAATTTGTTGGAGTCCTCTCTAGAATTCAAGGGGGTTTATGCACTAATGGGTGATAAAGAGGTGATAACGAGGAGATAACTTCACCAGTTATATCACTTCTCCAATTCCTATGTTCTATAGTGCAGATGCATTAAAGGGATAGTAAACCTTGAAAATAAGTTTATTTTATATTGTAGCCCTTAAAAAAACATGAAAAATGATATAAGTCTTACCTCCCAAACCTTTATGGTTTGGGAAATATTCAGAAGCAAAGTTTCCCCCTGAGTGACGTCACCATTCTAGCTCTCAGATTTGGAATCCGGTCCCAGGACCGGCTGAGGCTCTCCAGAAGTGCTGAGATCAGGATCTTTAAAAAGAATTTCTTAATTGAATTGGTCTACAAAGTGCGCTTGCAAGCCAGGCACACTTTGTAAACAGTTCCAATTAAGTAGTTCTTTTTAAAGATCGTGATCTCGGCACTGCCAAAGAACTGCTGGTTGATCCATGGACCGAATTCCAAATCTGTCCACTAGATGGCAGACTTGGCTGAAACAGCCAGGAAAAGGGAACTTTATTTTACTTCTGAATATCTCCCAAACCATAAAGGTTTGGGAGAAAAGACTTATATCATTTTTCATGTTTTTTTAAGGGCTACAATATAAAATAAACTTATTTTCAAGATTTACTATCCCTTTAAGATCTCCAGAGTCTGAGAAATGTTAGTGCATTGGCTCCATAAAATAACATAGAAGTTGGAGAAGTGATATCACTGGAGAAGTTATCTCTGCTTTATCACCTCTTTATCACAACTTGGTGCTTAACCCCCATTGGGTTAAAAGAACCATTTAAATGAATGGATATTTTCAGTTGGTTTATTCCAGTATTGCACCACTTTAACCTGCTGAATATCTCCCCTGTAGTGCATTTGGTTTTCCCTTTGAACATAAGGCCATAGTCAATAAACAAAAGAAATGTAATTACTGAAGCAAACCAAATGAAAACACAAAGGGAACAAAATGAAAATGTCTAATGATTTCATAGGCCCTTTAACAGCTGGTGAGTACTAGACAATGACCAGCAAAAATGCAACAGTGGATATTAACCAGCCTCTGTACAGCACTCCTCAAAGAGAAATGTAGCTGGCTGCCATATACATTAACCCCTTAAGGACCCATGATGGTCCTGGACTGTCATGGAATTCCGGGCTCCCCACACAGCTGCACGCCGTTCGGGGAGTCTGGAATCGGATCGTGCAAAAAAAAAAAAATGCTCCGTGGTCCTTAAGTGACCGCAAAGTACGTGCACGGCTGGTCCTTAAGGGGTTAAAATGAATTTACAATATCATAGAAACATTCAAATATGTACAGGAATTTAATACAGAAGGAACCATTTTTATATATAAAAAAAAAAAACTACTAGAACAAGAGGACATTATCTGAAAATAAAGGGTGGGAGACTGAGCAGGAATAGTGGTAGATACATGGAATGACCTCCAAATGGATGTGGCAGGGTATAAGGTAGTAAAGAATGTAAGGATTATTAGGGTAGACATAAGGTTATTTTGTGAACTAAATAACTGCAAGCTTTATAGTAGATAGGGGCATGGGGATAGTAGATGGGTCACTTGGTCCTTATCTGCAGGCAAGTGTGATGTTTTTATCTGCATTTCTTAAGTATGAACTGTTGTATAGAAATACATGTTTTTTGTTTAACTATTAGTAGGTTATATATTTTTACTTTTTGCTTTCTGTCTCTGCTGTCGCCTACTAAAACCTTATGTTTGTTGTGAAGAGGTTTGGATTACATAGGGATCACTATTTATTGACTACTGCAAATGCAATGGAATATATATATATATATCCTATATAATAATACGCTAGGATGTTTGTCAGAAGCCATCATGCGCGGTAGAGACTGTGCGCACTGCAGTCATGCGCAGTATGGGCACTCAGAACTGCGCATGACTGCAGCATGGGCAGTGAGCAGAGAGGCTGCAGGCACCAGCCGAGGCTGCTGGGTGGCACTGTGGCCCGTGGCTTTTAAACTAGTGTGTATATATATATATATATATATATATATATATATATATATATATATGTGTGTACTGGGCTGCTGTCCCACCCAAGTAATTTCTTCTGTTAAATAAAGCCACAGTTCCCTTTTAAATGAACATGCTATTCAACAGAGTTTCTTGAGAAATGCTCTCCTGTCAGTTTCTTAGGCTTGGTGGTGCAAAGGTTATGTTAATTTCCCATATATTAACTCTATGGTATCTCCTTTAAAGCGTGACAGGTGGAGGGGGTGGAAGCATGGTTGACATTAGCAGCATATGTCATGTGCTAACATTAGTGTTGAGATGTGAATAGTAACCGCAAAGTCTCTTATATAATCACCTGAATTGCAGCCCTAACAAGCCATAGCACAGGAAAACATGCTGCAACTTCCCACAGATATTGTTGGTGACTGAAAAGTTGCAGAATATTGTAACTATGGGCCAAAATTCCTGGCAACAGGCATGTAACTATCTCCATACGACAGTAACTAACTATTTTGGAAGTATTTGTTTGCCACAAGCCTATCTCCTGCATAAACGTAACCTCAGGATTTCCCTAGTTAACAGGCAAATTGATCAATAACTGAAGTGAAGTAAATATCATTCAGTACACTGATGCTGCATCAATTGACTGGGTCAGAGTTATAGCTTTGGTGGACTCCGTTACGTTTACATGGAAACTCGATGGGACTCTATTATTCAAACCAAATAACCACTAGGATGCTCTAGAGGTACCCAATGAATTGTGAAGCAATACATTAGAGACATCTCTAATGTCCAGTGGCCAACATACTATCAATATCAAATACATCTTATGCCTAGTTGGTACTGGCAAAATGTATCACATTAGCTTTATCAGGTAACTGCATATGTGCATTATGTCTGCTTCTTAAAGGGTGCTAGGTAGCAGTGCTCAATACAAGAAAAAACAGAGATGAAAATTGCACTATTTTAAACAATTCAGTCTCCTATACATCCAGTGGCAGTCACAGAACCACACATACACTGTATGGAACCCCAGCCTTGTTCCTCTATCCACAGGTAATCACAGAACCACACATATACTAAATGGTATCCCAGCCTAGTTCCACTATCCTCAGGTAATCACAGAACTACATATACAATGTATGGCACCCCAGCCTTGTTCCACTATCCTCAGGTAATCACAGAACCACACATACACTGTATGGCACCCCAGCCTTGTTCCTCTATCCACAGGTAATCACAGAACCACACATATACTAAATGGTATCCCAGCCTAGTTCCACTATCCTCAGGTAATCACAGAACTACACATACAATGTATGGCACCCCAGCCTTGTTCCACTATCCTCAGGTAATCACAGAACCACACATACACTGTATGGCACCCCAGCCTTGTTCCACTATCCTCAGGTAATCACCGAACCACACATACACTGTATGGCACTCCAGCCTTGTTCCACTATCCTCAGGTAATCACAGAACCACACATATGGTGTCTGACACCCCACCTTTGTTCCCCTGGCAGTCATAGAACTACACCTAGACAATCTGACACCCCAGTGCTGGTACCCTGTTGGTCATAACTTAAATGTGTTCCTTGGAAACTCTTGGTATACATTAGCAGGGCCCATAGGCTTCCACAGAACCCATTTTAAGAAGCACTGGCCTAAAAAATATGAAAATTAAATGGTCCACACTGATAAAAGATGGTTTACCATGGTGTCTAACTATGGGATGACCAATGACCCCTTTGTACTTACTGTTCTTAGAATAGTCATCTCCTCTGCTTTTTGTGCTTAGATCTTGAGGGTCCTTTGTATTCCTTAGAGCCCTAGAAAAGTGTTCATCAACTACACTATTAATGTCCCCCTGATAATAAGTAAACACCACACAGCGTGACCCCAATTCCGTCTTCACAGGTTGGTCTTTAGTATTATAGTCCAAGCTGGATTTCCTCAAGTCTTCCATGTCTGATCACCTGTCAGTACCTGTCAGTGAACAAAAAGGACAGTACTAGAAGTTACTTTAACGTTCATGATAATGAGTTAATAGTATTAAGAAGGAACATCAAGAAGTGTTTAAGATGATTTTACTTTACAGACAGGTGGCTGGTTTGTGGATAACTCCATAAAGCAGGTCTGTCACCCTAAATTAGTTGAATTAATTTTAAAAAGACTCTTAATATATTGCACTATCGTTTTGTTTATAATATCATTTTTGTTTCGAAATGAATTGTTATTTGTTGGTTCAAAGTGGCACTTTATGCTAATTAGTTTATATGCTGGGTCAGTATTAGCAAACACTGTGCAATGAATTACTCTAGACAGAATATACACACTGGGTATAGCACAGTGAACCATATTTTTAGCATAAAGTGCCACACCATGTCAGCAAAATATTCAGTATCACATGTACTGTTTTTTTTCATTAACACTATGAGTGCCAGAGGGGGTGAAATGCATTGTGTACCCGTCTGGCGTTTAAAGGGTTAAGTTAGAGTTTCACAACCAACGTCCTCCAGTACCCCTAACAGTGCATGTTTTAATCCTTTGAGTGCCAGTACGGCATCCACCGCATTCATAAAATGTTTTTTATGAAAGACTTTGTTATAGGACTTCTCCTGCTGAGTAAAACAAGGGGACTCCCGCTGCTATCAGTTGTTTTATTCAAAAGTTATAACAGTTCAATTTGTCATTGCAGTTCAACCTTACAGAAGTAACTCAGCAATTACCATCATACTGTATGGAGAACTATTGTCATTGACGCACCTCTCCCATACAGAGCAACAGAATAACTATCTGAAATCTGACCAATTGAGGGCACTGGAACTTTAAAAACACACCAATTTAAACTGTAATGACTATAGAACTATGCATTTAGTAGCTGTGGGAGTATCCTTGTTTAAAGATTTGGAGAGGAATATTTTTCAGAATTAGAGAAACACTGGAACAAAAGGGCATGAGTTAGAGATGTTTGATAAATTCTTAGAACAGCCTCCCAGTGGAAGTGGTAGGGGCTAATACAATAAAGGCATTTAAAAATGCATGGAATAGACATACTGTATCTATTCTGAGAACTAGTTAAGATTGCATTTTATCTGAATAGGAAAATGCTTCAACTGGATGGTTCTTGTCTGCTTAATCTATGTTTCTATGTTGGGCACATCTATGTACTGCAAGCTTTGAGGGTCATTTAGAGAACAAATAAACAAAGCAATGCCAATATTACAGTTTGGTGTCAACCATATGGATAGTATTAGTATTTTTTCTGTTTATGAAATAAATATTAGAAATCTGAGGTATTTAATTCCTAAATGCTTGAGAAATGTATATGACTTTTCTCTGCATACATGACTTTGCCAATGTATTGGAGGCCTCACTAGCACCCAAGAGCTTAAGATATATATTTTAAGTGCTTTGAGTCCCATTAGGAAAAAAATACTATATGTGCCAGTGCTGTCCAACATTGTTGGTGTGGATGGTGGATATATTGGACTAACATGATGGGGGGTGGACTCAACTAGCACATAAATATAAATGTGTGTAATTTCATGGTGTGATATTTATATCACAAGGTTTTAAAATATATTATAACCATAAGTGCACACAGAATATTGATGAAGGGGAGCAGGATTTCCTTATGCTGACACAATATTGTCCTGCATTGCGATACTTCTGCACAAGCAACTTGGTTTCAGGTCTGAAGGAACTATGACTGACGTAGGGAAAAGCATCAGGAGGGCGAAACTTTCATCCAAAATTACAAGGTGAATACAATGATATGGACATTTGAAACAATACGGTGCATCATATAAAAATTTAAAGAATAATTGAAAATAACTTTATCTGGTGACATTACTATATCTTTAAATATTTATATATATATTTTTAACAAAACAGAAAAAAACAAGTATAAGTAGACAATGGGTTTACCTGATAGTAGCCATTGGACTTATTTCATATTAAGATAATAGCCTATGAGTTTATTTGATATTTACTGACATTAAATCATATAATGTCAGTAAATAAGAAATAATTCAAAAGGCTACTCTCTTAATATGAAATAAATCCAAAGGTTACGAACTCAATATGAAATTAATCCAAAGGCTACTATATCAATATGAAATAAATCTAGAGGGTATTGTCTCTATATGAAATAAAACAAGAGGATGCTGTCTGAATATATTAAATAAATCCTTGTACATTAGCAGAACATCTTACCTCTGACTGAGCACTCAATAATGGCCAGTACTGCTTATCTCTGTGCAGGGGAGGTATACTGATGAAATGGCAGTTGAAGATGACATCGGCGCGGAGCGTAAACCCGTGTTGAGGTCAGCCTTGATCCACCTCTTCAGAGAGGTGCCTCCCTTACATGGAGATGAGTGGTAGGGGCAGTATACAGCACAAGGTCAGATTTTAAGCTGCACTGACACTATCCCTGATGTAAGGGGAATACGGTCAGAACATGCAACTTAAAATCTATCACCCCTGGACAAACAAGTCGCGGGCTGTAAATGAAGGCAAGGTGGGCCGCAGTTGTACAGCCATTATTAGTTATTATTATTATTGTTATACATAATATGGTTATAAATAACAGTCTTCTACACACCCATTCAGATATAAACAAATGGTCTCAGGACGTGTGTGCGTGTGTGTGTGTGTGTGTAAAAGGAGGTTACTTATGAGCATACTATGAATAATAATAATAAATAATAATAACTTATATAGTAGTTTTTTTTTCCCTAATGGGATGCAAAGAGCTTAAGATATATATAATATATATATAATTATATATATATATATATATATATATATATATATATATATATATATATATATATATTCATATATATATATCTTAACCTCCAGGATGCTAGTGAGGCCTCCAATACATTGGCAAAGTCATGCTTTGTTGACCTCTCAAGAATCTGGGAATGAAATACTTCATATATCTCATATTCACTATATAAACAGAAAACAAAATAGTCAACTAAGTCAAGAGGCATAACTTCCATAGTCCAGCTACAGCAGAGGTGGGCAAAATTCAACCCAGGAGTCAGATCCAGCCCACTGGCCAGTTTGATCCAGGCAGAAGGTGTTTGACATAAAAGACATATTTTTACTGAACTGAAGCTAACAAGGTCCCCCACATCCTGCTCAGTCTGTGTGTGCATGTGTATAAATATCTGTGCAAAAGTGTGTGTATGTATGTGTGTGTATTTATATATGTTTGTGTGTGTGTGTATATGTATATGTATGTATGTATGTATGTATGTATGTGTGTGTGTGTGTGTGTGTGTGTGTGTGTGTGTGTGTGTGTGTGTGTGTGTGTGTGTGTGTGTGTGTGTGTGTGTGTGTGTGTGTGTGTGTGTGTATCAAGACGTCTTGATCAGCATACCTGGGAACTTCCAATTGAGGGCTACCCGATGGGGAGTCCTCTGTTCAGCAGGGGGTGACCATAATGACGCTAATCGCGTCAAAAAGGGGTGGGGCTTGACGCAAGTGGGGGGGCAGGGCTTGAAGGTGTCACACAGAAGGATGGGGAAGGAGGACAGCGGGAGAAAAAGCAGATGTGGCAGATTTTCAATAGAAACTCCCCACATCCGGAGGAATCAGCCTCTGCCCCGGAGACCCGGTAAAGCTCTGTTAGAATCGGAGTCTCCGGGGCAAATCCAGAGAGTTCCCAGGTATGTTGATCAGTGATCTCTGAACTAAAAGCTAAACTTGGGATATTTGCTGCAGAAATGTAGTAAGTATTTTTGTGTGTGGCATAGTGTGATAAGGGAGAGGTTAAAAAATAACACCCTTTTTTTTCCTCTTCACCCTGCATTTGCACAAGGAACTGATTGCAGTCTGGTATGGTGGAAGTGGTTATTTGCTGGGATGTAAGTGGTGGCTTTCTGCTTAATTAGGCAGAGAAAGAGAGTGATCTGTAAGTCTTGATCAGTGATATGTGAACTGAAATCTAAACTTAGGATATTTGCTGCAGAAATTGAATAAGCATTATGTGTGTGGTGTAGTGTGGTAAGGGAGAGGTTAAAAACAAAAACATTTTCTCCCCCTGCATTTGCACAAGGAACTGACTACTGTCTGGTGTGGTGGGTTAATTGCTGGGTTGTAAGTGGTGGCTTTCTGCTTTATTAGGTATATACAAAAAAAAAACAAGGGTGCCAATAGTGCCTGATCACTGATAATATCAATATGTAAACGGTATTAAGGTAAATCTACCCACATTTGGCATATGCTGTGTAGTAGACACATGTTACACACAGCTACATAGGCATATAGAGATAATATTACTGTCTCTTTTCGGTATCTGTCGGGTCTCCTCCTGCTCCTCCACCGAGACTCCAAACTAACTCCAACTAACCGGCAAGCTTGAAAGTATCCCCCCCAAAAATAGTGATCATAGCATGGTATTATTTGAGATTAATTCAAAAAAAGCAATTTGGTATGGGTTCCACCAAAACACTAAATTTTAAAAAGGCCAGTTTTAGCAGGTTTCATGCATCCCTTGGTCTTGTTGACTGGGATGAAATGTTTTCTGCAAAAAACACAGAAGGTAAGTGGAATACCTTCAAAATAACATTACAAATATATATATAAATGTATACCCTTTGGAAACAAATACAAAATAAGCAAATTAAAACCAATGTGGCTAACCAGTAAAAAAAATTCATAAAATTAGTAAGACAAAAGTAGCAGTCAAACATTTTAAAGCTGAGGGATCAGCATAGGCATTTGCAAAATACAAAGATGCTAACAAAGCCTGTTAAAGGCAATTAAATTAGCTAAATTGGAGAATGAAAAAATAATTGCTAAAAAGAGCAACAGCAATCCCCAAAAATTATTTAAATACATTATCAGACTTAATAAATTAAGTCTGATAATGTTGGATCTTTGTTATCTAAAATGGGTGAGATGGTCAGTGGGGACAGAGAGAAAGCAGATATTTTAAATACTTTATTTTCTTCTGTTTTTCCCAAGGAAGACCCAAAGGACAAGAATCTGAAAACTACTTTTACAGAACAGTCACACCAAGCATGGGATTGGCTAACACAAAGAAAATGTTTAAACAATTAAATGGTGTTAAGGTAGACAAAGCCCCAGGGCCCCAGGCCCACAGGTACTTAAAGAGCTAAGCCAGGCCCTGGCCAGACCATTATTTTTGATTTTCAGGGATTCTTTTATGTCAGGTATGGTGCCCACAGATTGGTGTAAAGCAGATGTGGTGCCCATATTTGAAAAGGGATCAAAGTCCTAGCCAGGCAATTACAGACCTGACATCTGTAATGGGGAAAGTGTTTGAAGTGTTGTTAAGGGAGTATATTCAAGAAATCATCTTGAACATGAATATCATTAGCAGGAACCAACATGCCTTTGTGAAAGACAGGTCTTGTCAAACTAACTTAATTGCATTTTATGAACAAATGACTAAAAATATAGATTTGGGTCCTGCGGTCGACGTGATCTATTTAGACTTTTCTAAGGCATTTGATATGGTTCCACAGAAAGGTTACTGTACAAATTGACTGAAATAGGCTTAAGAGCAAACGTTTGTGCATGGAGTGGAAATTGGCTGAATGATAGAATGCAAAGAGTGGTGGTAAATGGGAAGTTCTCAGATTGGACAAACATGATAAGTGGAGTAACTCAGGATCTGTCCTGGGGCCTCTTCTTTTTAATTTGTTTATTAATGATCCCCCAGTGGGCATAAAGAACCATGTATCAGTGTTTGCTGATGAAAACAAATTAAATGGGGTTATAAAGTCTGAAATGGATGTGTCTTCATTACAAGAGTATTTGGACAAATTGGGTAACTGGGTAGGGAAATGGCAAATGAGATTCAATATAAACAAGTGTAAAGTTATGCATTTTTGGGTATAATAATAAAAATGCAACATATAGTTTAAATGGTGTTTCTTTGGGGAAATCTACTTATGAAAAGGATTTGGGAGTAATGGTAGACTATAGACTTAGCAGTAGTGTGCAGTACCAGCCGGCAGCTGTAAAGGCCAAAAAAATATTGGCATGTATTAAAAGGGGTATTGACTCACGGGAGGAAGATATTATTCTGCCTCTTTACAAATCCACCTTGAATATGCAGTTCAGTTCTGGGTGCCTTTTCTGAAAAAGAACAATATGGAACTAGAGAAAGTGCAGAGGAGGGCTACAAAACTAGTAAGGGTAATGGAATGTTTTAGTTATGAAGTAATGCTACAAAAGTTAAATATGTATACACTAGAGAAACCGCATCTTAGAGAGTATATGATAACATTATATAAATATGTTCAGGGCCCATACAAAGGGCTCTCCAAAGACTTGTTCATTAACAGAACTGTACAAAGGACAAGGAGTCACCCACTAAGACTTGAAGAAAGGAGATTTCGTCTGCAACAGCGGAAGGGATTCTTGTTACGGTTAGTTTGACACTCAGAGACAGTAAGTTAGGTAAAAACACAGTTTTATTGAACAATGTAAAATAGCAATAACCCTCACGGGTCCAGTAATATATATACAATATAGTACTGTCACAGGACAGGTTACAGAATTAAATACCCACACGGGTCCAGCAATTGTACAGACAATAATAACAATATACTGACACAGGTCAGGTATTGCGTGTGATTCTCAGACAAGGCAGCAATGAACGGGTTACTGATAGTCCAGGAAGATCGACAGGCCCTATCAGTATGAGGCCCTTAAGACTCTCACTAGGGAGGGAGAGTATAAACAGCGAGTAATGCCACAGGATAAAGTGAAGGCCCTTAGCAAACTTAAAGACTGCCGTAGCAGTAGGGGAGGACAGACTGTATGCCCAGAGGTTTCCCAACGGAGACTACAATGCCAACAACCGGTGGAGAATGGCCCTTTTCCCCGAAGGGATAGATGAACACTCAGACCAATGTCGACTGCTTAGGTGGAAGTAGCCTGAGGCACCCAAGGAAGCACAACCTCAGCTGATTGCTGGAGTATAGGTCTAGCTTACTGAAGCACAGATAGGAAGGCTTACACCGGAGTGTCGCCCGCGTGACACGGACAGTAACCGAGACCAGGCTGCAGTAAAGACTCACACCGGAGTGTCGCCCGCGTGACACGGAAAGTAACCGAGACCAGGCTGCAGTAAAGACTCACACCGGAGTGTCGCCCGCGTGACACGGACAGTAACCGAGACCAGGCTGCAGTAAAGACTCACACTGGAGTGTCGCCCGCGTGACACGGAAAGTAACCGAGACCAGGCTGCAGTAAAGACTCACACCGGAGTGTCGCCCGCGTGACACGGACAGTAACCGAGACCAGGCTGCAGTAAAGACTCACACTGGAGTGTCGCCCGTGCGACACGGAAAGTAACCGAGACCAGGCTGCAGTAATGGAGGTACGGGAGGCAACACTGCCCGGATGCCAAGCCCAACGGAGACACAAAGGAGAAGCAGGCAGTCCTGGACAGATAGCGACGGAAGCCCAACGGGTCGGTACACTGAGCAGGAACAACAGCCAGCCGGAATTGGTATCCAAAGCAGGAACGCCAACCAGTCCGAGTCGGTACACAGAGCAGGAACATCAGCCAAACCGGGTTGGTACACAGAGCAGGAACATCAATGTCGAAGTGCTGTGGTGGAAGTACCCTGAGGCACCCAAGGAAGCCCAACCTCAGCTGATTGCAGGAGTATAGGTCTAGTTTACTGAGGCACAGATAGGAAGGCTTACATCGGAGTGTCGCCCGCGTGACACTGACAGTAACCGAGACCAGGCTGCAGTAAAGACTCACACCGGACTGTCGCCCGCGTGACACGGAAAGTAACCGAAACCAGGCTGCAGTAAAGGCTCACACCGGAGTGTCGCCCGCGCGACACGGAAAGTAACCGAGACCAGGCTGCAGTAATGGAGGTATGGGAGGCAACACTGCCCGGATGCCAAGCCCAACGGAGACACAAAGGAGAAGCAGGCAGTCCTGGACAGACAGCAACGGAAGCCCAACGGGTCGGTACACTGAGCAGGAACAACAGCCAACCGGAATCGGTATCCAAAGCAGAAACGCTAGCCAGCCTGAGTCGGTACACAGAGCAGGAACGTCAGGCAAACCGGGTCGGTACACAGAGCAGGAACATCAGCCAGTCTGGGTCGGTACACAGAGCAGGAACGTCAGCCAATCTGGGTCATACACTGAGATCAGACGAGAACTGAAACAAGCGCTGGTACAGAAACACCACGAAAGGGCAACAGCGAAGTGACAAGACCCAGTATTTAAGGACAAATACTGGGTGGGCCAATACCACTGCAACCAATAGGAGCAAACTGAGAATCAGACTGACAGAATGTCGCCCGAATAGCACGGGCACCGTGATAATTCTTTACGGTAAGGGCAAAAAAGGTATGGAATTCACTGCCTGAGGAAGTGGTGCTATCAAATACATTAGATGCCTTTTAAAAGGGGCCTGGATACTTTTTTAAAGGAGCAGAATATAGAGGGCTATGTATGTTAGTATTAGGATTAATATTTATTTTGGGCTTGTTGATCCAAGCAATAATCTGATTGTCATTTGGAATCAAGAAGGATTTTTTCCCCCATTCAAGGCAGAATTTAAATGTGTGTAGGTGTATGAGTGTACGTGTGAGTGTATGTGTGTGTGTCTGTATATAGGTGTGTGTGAGTGTGTATGTGTATATGTATATGTGGGTAGTTGTGCAAGAGTGTGTGTTTGTATGAGTGTGTGTTCTCACATGTGTAAGAGGACTACTTTGGCCCCCAGAACATATTTTAATACTTATATGGTCCTTGGACTGAGAGAATTGCCTACCCCAAGCTACAGGAATCATAACCATGTCAATCTTCTAGACGCAATTCAAATCGAGAGGGTTCAAGTTGCCCCAAAACCCTTTGAGGACTATATGCAGGAATGACTACACGAAGCCTAAAGAAGGGAGTTTTGGAACTCATCAGGAGAATTGGAAATGCATCAATAAATGCTTGTAAGAAAAAGAATTTCTAATTCCTTACATATGTTGCCTCAAGAGTGAGGTGCTGGGGTTTAGAAATTGTACATGTGGGCACAAGAGGGTGGTGATCTAAAACTGAGTTCTGCTACTGAGCAAAACAGGGCTACTCCCACTACTGGGAGAAGATTCATTCAAAAGTTCAAATTATCACAAAGTGGTAGAGTTGTTATTATCTAATTCTACAGATAACTGTACATTCAGGCTCACCTTTCTGATTGAAAGCAATAGAAACACTGCCTGCAGACCAGGTGGAACTGTTGCTATTTTGCTGTAATAACTTTGGAACTAAGCAACTCTGAGCAGTGGGAGTATCCTTGTTTTATTCAGCAGAAAAAGCCCTACAGGTTCATTGCTCGTTTAAATGACAAATGTACTGTTAACCCTTTGAATGTCTGAGAGGTATCCAACGTGATACCACTCTGGCACTCAAAGGGTTCATGTATATTTTATAATATGGGAGACATTTGACCACATTCCCATAAAAAATAAAGAAATCCAGATATGGAATTTTTATACTTGTGTGTGTGTCAATATATACAGCAGAAATATTGCTGTATCCTGCATTTATCTTTGTAATATGAATTGTATTGAAATCATTTTAACCCCTTAAGGATTAGTAGGGTGGGAAACACATTGTATCACAATGTGCTGTGCACCCTCTCTTATCATGAAGGGGTTAATGTATTTCTGTCACCTGGATGATTCAATTATACATCACAACATGGAGGGCAGCCATATGTAGTCACCATAAATAAAAAACATTATCTTTGCATTAGCATAATTAATTGGTCACCAGGATATTGCCACAATTATTTCTTTAAGAAAATGTAACCCCTTAAAGACCAGAAGGGTGTGCAATACTTTGCTTTGCAATAAGTTGTAAACCTGTCTGTTCCTTCAGGGGTTATTCTAAAATCCTAAACCCTAGTAAGCAGAGACCACCACAGTCATTCCAGAAGATCAATACTCTTTTGGCCTTTATCAATTCTATAATAGAATCAAAGCAGAAAGCCATGGGACACTCTGACCTATATTTTGATCTATTTTGAAATGGGGACATTATAAACAGCTGTGGAATTAAGGAAATGTGTGGTAAAATGCTTTGCATTCATCCATGCTTCTCAGAAACACGTCAGAAATGGAGTAATTTCCATACTGCTCAACATTTCACTGTTGGTTTAGATGGTGTTGCGGGGGGCGTGGCTGCTGTGCGGGGCATTGTCAACAATTTTTAGGTTATTTCATGGCCTTTGGTATATCTGTGTAACTTGATAATTTATTTAGAACAAGACCAAAATACTTTATTCGTGCAGACTAATTTATAAACACGGCTACTGAAGTTTAAACAATAGTTAATGTGAGTTTTATTGCTAATGAGCAGTGGGACAGATTCACTTATCTACACACCACACAGTCTGATCTCCTAAAAAGAGGTGCATCAGGGTGGGAAAGAGGAACACTGGTATTTGGATCTAAAAAGGGACACCTGGGAGGTATGAGCCCCTAATATCTCCTAAAGAGGAACACGTAGGAGGTATGAACCCCTGATATATCCCAAAAAGGGACACTTGGGAGGAATGAACATCTAATATCTCCTAAAGAGAGAAGCTTGGGAGGTATGAACTCCTAATAGCTCCTAAAGAGGGAAACTTGGGAGGTAAAAACTCCAATATCTTCTACTGAGGGACACTTAGGAGATATGGACCCCTAGTATCTCCTAAAGATAGACACTTGTGAGGTATGAACCCCTAATATCTCCTAAAGAGAGACACTTGGGAGGCATGAACCCATACTATCTCCTATAAAGGGGTACTTGGAAGGTATTGACTCCTAATATCTCCTAAAGATGGATACTTGGGAGGTATGGACCCTTAATAATTCCTAAAGATGGACACTTGGGAGGTATGCTTTTCTTTTCAAACAGTACATAAGGCCTTATTTGTTAAGCTAAAGAGGTGCAATTCTGGAGCTGACCAACTGCAGCATGGGAGATAAATGAAAATTCCAGAAATGTCCATTGATTTAAATGGGGCTTTTAACTGCTTTTTAGAGAAGTATCCAACATATTGCTTAAAAATGTATAGGAGTCCACCTTAGCATCCAAGGGGTTAAAAACTTCATTTACATCTCTGGGAATACTAATTTCCCTCTCACTGTGCAGATAAGTCACTCTAGGACTGCAGCTCTATTATCATGAAAAATAATGCCCATAGTCCTAAATTGTAGTGGAACTGTGGGTTGACTGGTATGACTAAGGATACCTCCTAGCTTGCAAAATGTCATTAGTCTGTAAAAAAATGGCTTAGTGACTATAATAAGTCAATGGCAGCTGTTTTTTTTTTTTGTTTGTTTGTTTTCGGGGGGAAAGTTTATATAGCGACAGTGGCAACCATAACGGTGTCAGTAAGTGGCGCCAGTGCTGGGCTACAAGAAAATGTCTGAAAGCTCTAACTTAATCATATACTACAAGCAAATGGCGCTCCAGCTCCTGTTTGGAGTCAGGAAGGAAAGATCAGTTATCCCTCAAAATTCAAACAAACCTTTATGGAGGAGACCAGACTACAGCTTAATTAGAAACATATTTAATACAATACATATAAAGATATAACAATAACTAAGAACCCTTGCCCGATAAAATTACTTTATGCAGAGCACAGCCAAATGAGGCCATGCACATATACATATTTTATTTTACTACCCTGAATACAACTTTCAATTACTCCATTGGCCAGTTACTTCGCACACAATGGATAATGTCACAACCTAAAACAAGAAGTCCGGGAGCATACATCAATAGTCTGACTGCTACAGGTATTACAACACACAACCTTTTAACATATAGCTATCCAAAAGCCCTTAACCAAAGGCAAGGACTATTCACCAAATGTCGTAACAATCAGTAAATGAGAAACAAAACACGGGAGGGAGCAAGGCCTGATTTACATTCCAGGCTCCCTTAGGCAAGGCACTATAGGCGTCCTTAGCTCTGCCCATGGCTACACCCCATTCCTTACTTGATCCCACCCTCATTCCCATCCACTGTTTTCTGACCAAGAAAATATCCTTGGTCTATAAAAAAGCTTATCTCTTTGGTTTCTAGAGAGATTTCCAACTCGTTGCTGAAAAATGAGTTGGAGATATCTCTATTATTAATATTATAATATTCTTTATTTATATAGCGCCAACTTATTCTGCATCAACTTACATTGAACTGTACAATGGGGAATAGACATACAGAGGTATTAAATAGTACAAATGAAACAGGGAAAAGGATCAGAGGGCCGTGGTCATGAAAGCTTACAGTCTAGAGCAGGGCTGTTCAAGTTCAGTCCTCAATGGCCACCAACAGGCCATGATGTTATGTTCTCTCTGATTAAGCACAGGTGAGTCAGTCAATATGAATGAGCCACAGATTAACTCCCCTGTGCTTAATCAGGGAAATCCTTAAGTCCTGGCATTTTGGTGGCCCTTGAGTACTGAATTTGGACAGACCTGGTCTAGAGGAAGATAGGTGGAACACAGAAGGAGTAAGTGCTATGGGGTGTAAGAACCTCCTGCCACAACCAAGGGGTTAAATAATAGCCTGCAAAAGGGTATAAAACTAGTGCAGAGACATTGAGACTGTTCTGGCCACACCAGTAGCCCAGCTGAGGCACCCCTTAATATTTAATGTTTCCTACTCTGCCTATTGGGAAATCCGGCCATGGGAGGGAGAGATGTTGACCTATGACTGTACAGAATGCACCTGTAGGACTCCACTTCACAACTCTTACCCCACACCCCAAAGACCCAACCTGACACAACTACCCCCCTGACATGGTTCCCCTCTTTGTCCACTTGTTATCAGTCCAGGGAAATCTAATTATCTGTACCATAAGGGGAAAATGATAATTCCATTTATACTTAAAATGTGGCTTTAAACCTGGAATGAGAGAAAGGTCTGCAGTGAGACATCCATTTATATTTATTTGAGCACTTTTATTTACAAGCTTTCATACCATTGTACTGGTCATTTCCTTTAAGAGCTGTTACGAATTTTTATGTTTTAGGGTAAAGGTGTTTTCTGTGCTGGCCAATGTGGGGCTGCAATGTGGGTTATGTGAGGAATGGGGAGTGGCCATGGTTGATTTGCCTGCGGGTGTCTGAGGTGTAAATCTGTCCCTGTGTATATAATGTTCTTTGAATGTCCTCCTTTCCACCTTCAGTGCCAATAGGGAGCCATTAAGTAGGTTAGTCTTACCTAACAATTTTTTTTATCAAACAGCTACTTCACAACTATGACACTCCCTTTCTGTTTCCAATGTGTTTCTTCTAAATAATACATTTTTTTAACTTGTCCTGTTCTCTAAGTACATACTATGTAGAAGCCAATTTCCTAACCTATTTTTTTCATTTTCACCTAATTATTATGCCTTTATGTCCCTGATAGTTGAGCTACCTGGATCTCAGTTCCCAAAAAGTTTTCTGCTCAATACATTTTCAAAGCAGTATGTAATACAATGTTACAGTCTCCCTGTAGCACTGGGTGCTCAGGGTGCTTTCCATTTTATATTGTATCTTTTTCACATTGCATCACTAGACCTTCTTTCATGTTCCCTGACAGAAAGCTCTCTACAAACAGATCCAGGTAGCTCATTGTCAAGGACACAAAAGTATAAAATAAAACAGGTGAAGATTAAACATAAATAATAAAAACTATAGACAATTTGACTGTGCATTTTATATACTAGCAGAATATGTAAAGTCAGTATATAGGGTTACTTTTCATTTAATAAACTTTCTCAAGAAAACCTTGAGTCTAATTTACAGAGAAAAGGGCAAAAGTTGGGAAGCTAAAGACGTATATTTCAACTGAAACATGGGGGACAAACAACATTTCTAATTGATTTCAAAAGAGGTTATAATACCTTTTCTTAAGCTGGCCCAAAATGCATTTGGGGAAAAAGGCAATCAGGATCACGGCTAAGATTTTGGCACCAGAGATAAAAATCACCATAAGCGTTTCTCCTCAAGAGCAGGACAGTGTCAATATACCAGACAGAAAGCAGGAAGCTAAGAAGAGTGCATACAGCTCACACTGAAGACCAAGAAAGTTCCCTGAGGATGCTGAGACCTGCGGAGTATGAGAGAATCCCCAGTCTCAGCAATGGCTCCAGTCTCCCCCGCACTGCCCTGTTGCCTGCACTAGAAGACTTCCAGGCCTCTGAGTGTTTCTAATTTCTTGAGCTGTTAATATTTTCTCCATCTTGCTACAGTAAGATTGCCTGGGGCTTTTTAACCCTTAGAATGCTTAAAGGGATAGTCATGTTTCATAATAAAAGCGGCTCTAATTAATCATCATAGTATTTGGACTTTGGAGAATGTTATTTCAATTCTGTCAGAGTTGTAGTTCAAGAGTAAATGAATGATAAAGTATACTCCTCCTTCCCCTTTTACTGATATAACACTACTTAGCTCAGAGCAGCAGGGAGGTGTCCAGGTTGATTGCAGAGAGGGACAATCTTCAATTAAGATAAGGACAAAAGCAGAAAAACCTTTCAAGGGGGGCAGGGTTTTCATTGTTCTCACAATAAGAAGATTGTCCCTTGCTGTTATCTGTCTGGTCTAGCAACCAGATTCCACATCTGAGGTGAGCAGTGTTACACTAGGTAAAAGGGGCGGAGGGGGATACTTTATCATTCAATTACTCTCTTCTTTAAAGGGGATGTATCACCTTATAACATTTTTTTTTACCTTAGCTTTTGTTAATAATGTAGTAATAGGAAAGCTGTTTTTTTTTCTTTTAAATAAGTACTTTAAAAGATATTGCTTGTTGAATCTTTACCAATCAGCATAATCTCCTCCCACCTCCCTCCCAGCTGCCCAAGGGAGCACGTTCATGCTTCCCTTTGGTGTGCCATGAATAGTTTCTATCATTATATCAAGCTCCGGTTAGCATTACACTGAGGTTGCAACCTCAGGATAATGCTAACCGTAGTTTGATATAACGATAGAAGCCATTCACAACACACCGAATGGCAGCTGGGAGGGAGGTGGGAGGAGAAGAAGAGCTGTGCTGTGCACATTATGTGGAAGTGCACATCACAGAAGATAGAATACCTTTAAAAAAAATGATGAGGAGATACATCCCCTTTAATACACGTTTACCATACCTTCGTGCACAACCTCCCAATAGTATTTCTGGGGCAAACTAAGGAGACCACAGAGAAAAATACAAATTCTCATTAATTTGAATAGGGAATTTAACACCTTAACCCCTTAAGGATCAGAGGGGCGTACAACATATTGCGGAAAAATGTATTGTGTATCCCTCTTACCCTTAAAGGGTTAAACTGGAATTAATATTTTATAATCACTTGGGTGATTTTGGAAGGGCTTTCAAAAGCATCTATGTTTATGTTAGACATTCTTTATTAAGATGTATAGTTTATGGGACATTTAGCTTTTGGTATTTGCTAGTTTATGCAGATTAGCCAGTACTGGTCTGCACAGCCTGGTGTGTCAGACACTAATGTTACACTCTCTTACAGGTTTTTTCCCTTATGATAACTGAAGATTGTCCCTCTCTGCGATCCACCTGGACACCACCTTGCTGCTCTGAGGTGAGCAGTGTTACATCAGTAAAAGGGGCAGGAGGAGGATACTTTATCATTCAATTACTCTTGAACTACAACTCTGACAGTATTGAAATAACATGACCCAAATACTATGATGATTAATTGGAGCTGCTATTTTTGTGAAACATTACTATCCCTAACAGATCTGTAAGATCAAAAGGACAGACACACTACAGGTGAGACATGGGACGAGATACCTACCAGCTTCCCAACTAAAAATATATTTATCTTTGCCCTCAGTGGGTCATTACAGAGTACAATATAAGTACCAGAGTATAGCTTTTAAAGAGGACTCACCTTGACTATTATCTTTATTGGGGTTGATGTAGTTTACTATATACCCCACCTTCAAGAGTCTGATCATTGAATTTTAGTTATGCTCTATAGACTACCATATGTGTAATGGGATATTGTGATCCATCTTTATTCCAGTAATTTGGGGACTTTGCATTCATTGTTAGGCCAATATTGCAATTTATATTATATGTTTTTTTATACTATTATTCCTACTTCCTGATGTGAGTTGGTATCAATAAATTTTATCTTCAGTATCACCTCTTTGTTTTATATAGAGATACTCTATATTTGAATAATTTTAAATTAAGATCTCTGTCATTTTCAGTATCTTTTTGCTCGTTAGTTTTTTTGACCGGCACACTTGGGTGAAGAAGAATAGAATCTAGCACCTATTTTTTCATATTTTTAGTGTGAGTGATTTCACAAATGTATATATTTGTCCCTTTATAGATATTATATCCATTTTTTTTTTAAATTTGATTTAAAGCTGTTTTGACACCATTGTTTTCTAGTTAAGTGTTCGTTCCACTTCAGTTTTTTTTTTTGAGACGCCTCCAAAGCATTCAAGGGGTTAAAGTGATAGTAATGTCCAATAAAAATGTAATGTTCTACTGTAGATTTAAAAAAAAAATAATTATGTGCAGCAAATCCCATTGAAGAGATATTCACTACTAAAGTTCCCCCCTCGCTCCCCTTCTCCTGATTTCAGCTGTAAAGCTGACAGCTGGAGTTTCAAGTCGGCCAACTTGAGGCGGCTCTTCAGCAGAGCCGAAACAGCTTTAATCAAAAAGAACTACTTCACTAGAACTGTCTACAAAGTGTGCCTGTGAACCAGACACACTTTGTAGACTGTTACAATGAAGTCATTTTTTAAAAAATTTCGCTATTTAGGCTCTGCTGAAGAGTTGCAGGCTGGTCCCAGAACCGGGATCTCCTGCTGTCAGTAGAGCGCTGACGTCAGGAGAAAGGGAGGGAGGGGGGGAACTTCAGATGCAAATATCTTTCAAACCATAAATGTTTGAGAGATGGGATTTGCTGCACATCATTTTTTTTTTTTAAATCTACAATACACTATAAAATTATTATTGCACATTAGTATCCATTTAAAAGCCCTATTTAAGGCAGCTGGAAATGTTTGGAATTGGTTCCCCATGGTGTTCTTGCTTTGCTCCAGAATAATAACTCCAGTTCTGAGTACATCAGCATAAGTGAGTGGTCTAGCAAATGACAATAATAACTCGTACCAAGAAACTATTATTACCATTAAGTGCAGAGGACGTCAGGGTGGAGCATGCAATTAAGCCTTCAAATTACTTCTTAAGATCTTAGCTGAGAGGTGGCCAACCTGCACCCCCCACCCCCCCGCCCCAGTTTTTGTGGACTACAACTCCCATCATCTCCATCTGGTGATGATGGGAATTTTAGTCCATGACAGATGGGGGGGCTCAGATTACCAATCCCTGCCCTAGCAGCACAAAGAGATTTACAATGTTACCAAACAAGATGTAAAAACAGATAATGGCGAGTTAGATGAAAGAGCATGTTGTAAAGTGTGACATTATGGACCTTATCCACTAAAGAAAAGAGATGCATTCTGGGATAAACATTTTCACTGAATCACAATGTGTTGGAGACTTCTTTGACATTCTAGGTGTTAAACCACTTGGTCCCAGGAAGGTGCGCAGAGAGGACTACGGTCTAAATTTGGAGCACCCCACTCCCTATCAGCCGCAGAGCGGGCAGTCTGTTCTGAGCATGACTGCAGCGCACGCAGCCATCTCTTCTGTGCATGACTGCTTCTGACAAACATCATTAGCAAATTATTATACAGGATATATATATATATATATATATATATATATATATATATATATATATATATATATATATATATATATATATATATATATATATATATATATATATATATATATATATAGAGAGAGAGAGAGAGAGAGAGAGAGAGAGAGAGAGTTACAACTATCTCACAATTTCTAATTCATTCATTTCTCTCTCTTACACTTATTTAGCATGATGGGAATTGTAGTGCCCAACAGCTGGAGAGCCAAAGCTTGATAACCCTCTGGACTATACAATGTAAAAAGTGAAAAAGTATAGACTAGTAACTATTAAAGGTGTCAACATTAAGACCCAAGTACTTCATTAATTGGCAACCCTTTTAAGCCATAAAGAACTGAGAGTGTCAATCTCCTGTTATTTATACAGTAAAGATATGTCTCTGGCAATTGTTAATAGATTGTTAAAATGCAGTGAATATATGCTTTTAATTTAGTAGGGCACAAATCCAGAATTCCAGGAAAATAATTATTGCATTCCAAAATGTATATACATTCAAACAGTTTGCAAAATGAGTGACTCCTCATATAGTTGTCACCATGACATGGGGCTTTTTGTTCCTGACCCTAATGACCTTCGATGACTCACTTATCATACTCGTTATCAGTCTATGGCTTTGCTCACATGAGCAACTTGGATGCTCACTGTTTAGCACATGCCAACTTACCACCAATGTCCAGTGTTTCCCCTTGTGGGGAGGTGGCAAAGGTGTGACACAAGGCTGTTCCAAATGGCCATTAGCCATATATCATTGGCCAATGGCCAGTACCCACGTGGGTTGGCCAGTCAATGGAGTATGAGAATGGCTAGTGATGTAACTAGGAATTGGAGGGCACCAATGCAAGCATGTTTGTGGACCCCTTTATGGCCAGGCCCATTCCTATCTGCCCCCTCTGTGCCCCCTGTAGTTATACCCCTATGAGTAGTGTTGCATCTTCCAGAACTGTCAGTGTGAAAAATCTACACAGTGGCCCATAGGCCACAATTCAGATCAGCATGCTGGAATTTGGAACTTGTATGTGCCCTTCGCATGAGCTCATCCAGTTTGTACCATGCTGTGTTCCAGAGCGTTCTACGAGGTGGAAATAACCTATGTGAACAGGAGCATTGGGGGCATGCTGTTCTACATGGTGTATTTAGACTAGTACTAATAATGCTGTGCAACACTCTCCAGTGTGAACATAGAGTAAGTGTTAAAACACAAGTTTGGTCTCTGATGAATTTACCATTAAAGTGATAAGGAGGGGGAATTTACTAAGAACTGCAAGTGTAATGTTTCCCCACCTCTACACTGCAGGAAGTACCCTAGAAAATACTTACATTTAGCAAACATTCCGAAGAGGAAAAAAAATCACTATTTTCAAAATGTCACTTGAATTATTTCGAATAGCAGGGAGGTATCCAATGAATTGGGTATACAAAGCATTGTATTACAAAGAACACTCAGAGGGTTAATGAGACCCTTTCCCTAGTGGTCTTACATAACACACATATCAAAATGAGAAGAAATATTAGAAAATGGAATGGGAAATACTGACAATCGTTCACTAAGTTAATTAGTTAATTATGTATTATGCATGTAATTATGTGTGTAAAAGCCCATGTACACGGGCCAAAGTCTGTGCATTCGGGCAGTGCCTACTGTGCGTGACTGCATAGGACAAAGCCTGCATTTGGGCAGTCTCTACTGCGCATGACTGCATTCAGGTGTTCAAGCAGTCTCTACTGTGCATGACTGCGTTCTGCAGGCTCTACTGCGCATGACTGCGTTCGGGCAGTCTCTACTGAGCATGAATGTGTTCGGCGAGTCTCTCCTGCGCATGAATGCGTTTGGGCAGTCTGTAATGCTCCTAAATGCGTTTGGCCAGTCTCTACTGTGCATGACTGCATTTGGGCGTTTGGCCAGTCTCTTCTGCACATGACTACGTTCGGGTGTCCAGGCAGTCTCTTCTGCACATGACTGCGTTGTGGTGTCCAGGCAGTCTCTACTGCGCATTACTCAGTTCTGGCATTTGGACAGTCTCTTCTGCGCATGACTGCGGTCTGGCGTTCGGGCAGTCTTTACTGTGCATGACTGCATTAGGGTGTTTGGGCAGTCTCTACTGAGCATGACTGCTTTCGGGTGTTCGGGCAGTCTCTCCTGCGCATGAATGCGTTCGGGCAGTCTCTAATGCGCCTAAATGCGTTTGGCTAGTCTCTACTGTGCATGACTGTGTTCGGGTGTTCGGGCAGTCTCTCCTGCGCATGACTGCATTTGGGGTGTCCGGGAAGTCTCTTCTGCACATGACTGCGTTCTGGTGTTCGGGCAGTCTCTACTGCGCATGACTCAGTTCTGGCATTTGGGCAGTCTCTACTGTGCATGACTGCCTTCGGGTGTTTAGGCAGTCTCTACTGAGCATGAATGCGTTCGGGCAGTCTCTAATGCACCTAAATGCGTTTGGCCAGTCTCTACTGTGCATGACTGCGTTCGGGTATTCGGGCAGTCTCTCCTGCGCATGACTGCATTTGGGCAGTCTCTACTGCGCATGACTGTGTTCGGGGTGTCCAGGAAATCTCTTCTGCATATGACTGCATTCTGGTGTTCGGGCAGTCTCTACTGCGCATGACTCAGTTCTGGCATTTGGGCAGTCTCTACTGTGCATGACTGCCTTCGGGTGTTTGGGCAGTATCTACTGAGCATGACTGCTTTCGTGTGTTCGGGCAGTCTCTACTGAGCATGAATGTGTTTGGCGAGTCTCTCCTGAGCATGAATGCGTTCGGGCAGTCTCTATTGTGCCTAAATGTGTTTTGCCAGTCTATACTGTGCATGACTGCGTTCGGGTGTTTGGGCAATCTCTACTGAGCATGACAGCTTTCAGGCAGTCTCTACTGCGCATGACTGCGTTCGGCCAGTTTCTCCTGCGCATGAATGCATTCGGGCAGTCTCTACTGCTCATGACTGTGTTCGGGTGTTCGGGCAGTCTCTCCTGTGCATGACTGCATTCGGGCAGTCTCTACTGCGCATGAATGCTTTCGGCCAGTCTCTCCTGTGCATGAATGGGTTCGGCCAGTCTCTACTGTGCATGACTGCGTTCAGGCAGTCTTTAATACGCATGACTACATAGGACAAATATACATCTGGCCTTTTATTATTAATGATAATGTCTATACATTTCATTAACCCATCTGGTGCTAGAGTGGTCTCCAAGAAATTATTTGCAGTGCATGCAAGTCCTTCTCTGGTATCCTAGTAGCTAATTAAACATACTAGTCTGCAGTCAGTTGCACACAAATATCACCAGTTGGCCGAGATTAATTCACTTTATCTACAGCTGAATCTGTGATCTCTGTGGGGGCAGTTTTATTCAAAGTGTTAGCCTCTGCTTAAGAGGATTTTTAACCCTTTGGGTGCTGGAGACATTTAAAGTGCAATGCTTTGCAATTGATCGGCGATATCTCTAACCTCTACTGGGTTAAGGGGCAATAACAAGTTTCAACCTGCCCTTTGTTATGGATACACAGTACAAATATTTAAAAAAACAAAAACACATATACTTAGTCTTTTAACCCTTTGAGTGCCGAAGGGGTATCCAACGCATTGCCATTCAATGCGTTGGATACCTCTCTGGCACTCAAAGGGTTTAGGAACAGAAGGGATACAATGATTTGCTTTGCACACCCCTGTGGTCCTTAAAGGGTGAATTTCTACCTAAATTTAGATCAATAGCAATTCCCACCTATATATCTGCACAGAGCTCACTTACAAGCTAAAACTGAATGTTCCTTATTTGTCTCCTCCAGAAAATCTCTCCTTAGGGTCTTTAACCATTTAAGGATTAGAAGGGCTCTCAGCTCATTACTTTGCAGTGTGTTAGACACTCACTTGTCATTAAAGGGTTTCATTTATTTGAAATAAAATTCCCACTAATGTCCACAAACCTAAAACATATTTTTAGAAATGTAGCCACTTGTAAAAAAAAAAAAATCCAAAACCCCTTCTTAAATTCAAACGTTTCCACCAATGTATCTTTAAAATAATCACACGAATATAAAACAAATTAGTCAGTTGTTAAAAAATAAAACAAAAATAAACTGCCCCCCCCCATATGTTTGCACAGCACTCACACATACATATTCCCATGGGCACTAAAGTGGCCCAGAACTCTCTAGCATCTAAAGGGTTTATCTAAATCTGAGAGTGTGTCTATGTGTCTGTGTTTTTATGTGTATATAACTATATAATATATATATATATATATATATATATATATATATATATATATATATATATATAAAACCATGTTTTAGTTGTAACCCCCCCCCCCCACCTCACTAAAAACAGGTTCCAATTACATGTGTTCTCTAAAAAAGCTGAGGTTTATATGCACAAGTAAGTTTACCTGTTCAGATGTGCAGGGATGTGATTTGTTCCCATGTAAAAGCACTTGGCATGATCCTCAGTGTTGTATTCCAGATCTGCTGTGGGTACCTAGGTTGGCACTGTTGACAGGGTAGAGTGCCTTTGTAATTAAACAGTGATCACTTTTTAAGGGTTCCTCCTGTAGCAGCACAGAGAAGTGCTTGGCCTGTCTACACCTCTCTCTGATCTTTCCACCCTGAGATCTGGTGTTAAAAGGCGTTTCCATCCCAGTGACAAGGAATGTGTAAAATGCACCCAAACTTGAAAACCAGGAACAAGGAACCTGGGTTTCTTTGGGCTTCTACCTTTCTGAACAATGAGTAGAGCAACGCTTACTTCTTGAAATCTTTTGTTGCAAACACAACAAACACACATCAGTTAAGTAACTGTGCAGTAAGAAATTAGCATGTGTGTCCAGCCTAATCAAAGGTCACTTACACTATAAGACTGCATATTTGCACATAAACAAAGGTGCAGATGGGTGACCTCACCATTTTATTTGTCTAGCTCAGGGGTGGTCAACCTGAAATTAACAAGCTGTTGTTGGATTACATCTCCCATCATTCTCAGCCAGCCAGGATAATGGGAGATGTAATCCAACAACAGCTGGAGAACCCCATATTGACATGGATTAACCCTTTGAGTGCCAGAGGGGTATGCAACGCATTGCCTACCCCTCTGGCACTCAAAGGGTTAAACTTCACTAAATAAAATATTCTCTTGTTATTCTATTTTTTAGTATATGTCCACAATGGCACCTATAACAATGAAACCTGTGCACTAGTCATCCAATGCAAAATGTAATTGAGTCAGATTGAGCTGATTATGTTTGTGGTTAATGAAAAAAGAAGTATATTAATTAATGCACACTGAGAGCAAACAGAAGTTCGTAGTTTATTTTTGAGGATTTCTGAGGAGTCTACAGTTGTGTTTTTTGCCCCCTTTTCTCATTTACAGAGGGGAAATTTCCATATTCATATCAGTCGGCTACAGCCCACTAGAGAACAAAGAATCCCAGCACACTCTTTGAACAAACATAAACTGAACTCTACAATAGTACATCAAAGTTGTCCTGCCAACTGACAGTCCAGTACCAAAATGTCAGACAAATCTCCGCCAAAAAAAAAAAAAACAACAACAAAAAAACAGAAGCCCATACATTTTGGCCTTTCATGGGCCTCATAAGTGACATGCAGCTGAATCTCTCTAGGCAGAAAGTGAGCAAGGCAGCATGCCTGAGATACCTTCACAACACAGCAATGCTGCAAGCTGACATTGAGATCAGCAAATGTGATGGGGAAATTGCAGAATGTAGTGTTTGCCAACTGCCACAGTCATATGGGCATACCTGGGAACTTCCAGTTGAGGGCTACCCGGAAGAAAGTCCTCTGTTCAGCAGGGGGTGACAAAAATGATGCTAATTGTGTCAAAAAGGGGCAGGGCTTGATGCAAATGGGGGGGCAGGGCTTAAAGGAGTCACACAGAAGGCTGGGGAAGGAGGAACAGCGGGAGAAAAAGCAGATGTGGGCAGAATTTCAATAGAAACTCCCCACATCCGGAGGAATCTGCCTCTGCCCCGGAGACCCGGTAAAGCTCTGTCAGAACCGGAGGCTCCGGGGCAAATCCGGAGAGTTCCCAGGTATGCATATGGGCAGTACGATTATTTTAATGCTTAATGTAATATCCAATCACTGTTGAGTCAACAAGAGCGTCAGTTCATCTTATATGGCTGATATCAGTATGTGACTGTACATTTCTTTCTCTAACTTGCAATCTATTTGCCAGGGGGTTGGAGGAAAGGAAAAGGAGCAACTGGAAAGTGGCAGCAATGTCACTACACTCCAATAGTCCCATAGCAGCCCTGTGAACAAACTTTAGAATGTGGCACTGTACCAATTTTTTTAACATGAAGATAAATGAAAGTTTTCTTATGTTTTACTCTGTCTAAATAAAAAACATTTGTTTTAATCTGTTTTCTAGGGTCTAAAATCTATTCTTACATATACTCTACGGGGACTCCTATTTCTGCTTTTTCCAGGGCTCCCATTAAAATATCAATCATAATGCATGTCTGACAAGCGATAGTGTTTTAATGTCTGTTAATGGGCTGAGATAAGATATAAGCATTTCTGAATATAAAATCAATACATAAATAGCTTTAGCCCAACACAAACAATTAGCCAAACGGTGTCTATATAGTATAGTCTACACATGCATTAAAATGTAAGTATATGATTAGATTATATAATTATATGTCACCAACACAGCACAATGCTGCCACTAGAGCAAGAGTTATGTCACCACCAATGCAATACACCACCAGCAGAGCACTATAGTTAGATGCCACCACCAGAGCCAGAACAGCAAAATGCCACCACTAGACGTCTCTTGCCTCCAGGGGGTTCATATAAAAAAGTGTAATTTTGCATTGTAACACTATCCAGTAGACTGGCATACTGAACAAGTTGGAGGCATTTGCAGTGAGTTAAAGAACCATCTAAACATGAATATGGGTCATATACACTTAACCCCTTGACTGTCAGAGGGGTAAGCAATGCACTGAGAAGCACTGTGTTCCTCAATCCTCTGCCACTCAAACGTGAACCCTTTTGAGTACCAGAGTACTTGCCCAACACATTGCTTTTCAATGCGCTGGACACTCCTGTGGAACTCAAAAGGTTAAATAGCTCAGTTTCTTTTCTGAGGCCTAAAATTCAGTCATACACATGCGACCAGGGCCGGACTTGGAATAACAGCCCAGTCCCACATTTCATCAAGTGGCCCATTTGTACAGTTACTCTGGCCCACTGTCACAGCCCAACCCATTTTGTTGAAATGAGAAGGGGAGGAAGAAAGACAAGAAGAGGGAGAAAGAGGCACATGGGGTGGGAGAAAGAGGCAAAAGGGATAAAGAGGGAGATGAACAGAAAAAGGAAAGGAGAGAGAAAGAGGCAAGAGGGGGAAAAAGAGAGGCAAGAGGGGGATAAAGATCCCCACTCTTCCATCTTTCTTCCAGTCTTGCCTCATTTTCCTCCTTTTATCTTTTGATCCCTCCTTTTGCATCCCCCCCTTTTGGCTCTCTTTCCCTTGTTGCACCCCCTTTTGCCTCTTTCTCTCCCTTTTGACTCTTGACCGCCCCTTTTGCCTCCTTCTCTCCCTTTTGACTCTTGAGCCCCCCCCCTTTTGCCTCTTTCTCTCCCTTTTGACTCTTGACCACCCCTTTTGCCTCCTTCTCTCCCTTTTGACTCTTGAGCCCCCCCTTTTGCCTCTTTCTCCCCCTTTTGCCTCTTTTTTCCCTTTTGACTCTTGATTCCCCCCTCCCCTTTTGCTGCTTTCTCCTCCACTTGGCTCTTGTCTTGATCCCCCTTTTACCTCTTTCTCTTCATCTAGTCTTGACCTATCCCCCTTTGCCCCATTTTCCCCCCTCTTGCCTCTTTCTGTGAGGAGGGAGAGAGCTGGTGAAGTAAGAGGCCTTAAGGCTGAAAGCATTCCTGGGAACTCTCCGGATCTGCCCTGTAGACTCCGGTTTTTAGTGTTAGTTTCCAGGTCTCTGAGTAGAGTGGCTGTTTCTGCAGTGGTGGTGAACTTCCCGTGAAACTCTGAACATTTTTCCTACTTTCTACCTTGTTCTGCCCACTTCCTGTCTACTTCTCCTCCTTTCTACCTTGTTCCACCCACTTCCTGTCTACTTCTCCTCCTTTCCAGCCTGCTCTACCCACTTCCCTCCCACTTTACAGCACAATGACATTAAGCCCAGTTCAGTCTGATTAAGCAGCTACTCTTTTATGATGCAAATCAGTTGGGTGCAGCACATGAGCCCCCTCTGGGAGCTCAAGAGGATTAAATTCCCTGGTATACCTCTCAGACATCCAAGTAGCTTAAAGTCCTGTTTGAATCTCACACCAGTAGGTACAGTGATGTCTAATATAACCACTAAAGTAGTGTGTTGCACTCTAGGACTAAACCAAATTATTACATCAACCATAAAGGTAATGTTAGTTTGACCCAAAGACAGTAGACCTATACACAGTGAGGCACTAATTAGCCATGCATATGAATATATTTGAGTTTATTCAGTAATACAAATATAACGAGGTTATAATCTAAAACTAGAGGGACAGAGGCTTAGATGTAGTGTTAGAAAATTTTTCTTCACTGCGAGAGTGGTAGATAAGTGGAATAGCCTACCAGCAGAAGTGGTAGAAGCTAACAGAGTGAGGGAAATTAAGCATGCATGGAATAGGCATAAGGCTACCCTGAATAAAAGACAAGACCAAGGACCAAATAAAAATGAGGTTTTTGTAGTAGGAAGAAATGGGCAGACTAAACGGGCCGAATGGTTCTTATCTGCCATCAAATTCTATGTTCTACAAATCAAAGAAAGATAAGCATTAAGGATTAAAAACAGTTTAAAAAAAACAAACACACACAAAACATATATAGGGAGACCTGGTTGTAACCAGTAGATAAATGACACAGGAACAGTATCTAAAGCACAATAAATGCAAATGAAAATATAACTGGGTCCCTGCATTCAAGGGGTTAAAAGTTCAATTTATATCAGTGGGAAGGCTGGAACTGCATATTTGTTACCTATACTATAGATTGTTTGCTCCAGAATTGGCCCCTTTTCCTTTTTTGCATATGGGTCAGTGGGCTTTATGTATCAAGGCAAAGTGGGGGAATTCCTGAGCGTTTGCCTCTGTGCCATAGGGGTCTAATGCAAATGTCCTAAATTCCCATTGGTTGAAATTAGATTTTATAACCAATCAAATGCTAGAGAGGTCTCCAATGCATTGCATCACAATGTGTTGGCATCTTTTCTAGCAATCAAGAGATTAAAAACCCCATTTAAATCAGCAGGAATGTTCATTTGTCGCCAACATTTCAATTGGTTTGCCCCATTGAGCCATATTTAGAACAGCAAACTGAAGTTATTCTAGGATAAACCTGTACCATAGGGGACAAAATAGAAATCCAGAAATGCCCATGCATCTGAATGGAGCTTTTTAACCCTTGCAATGCCAGTGAGATCACCAGTGCTTTTTGACCTCGCTAACATTCAATCGGTTAAAAGTCCAAATTAATGTATTTTTTTGTCCCCTGTGTTTACTCCAGAATAAGCCAAGAATGCTTTTATAAATATGGGCAAATCATAGCATCTTATTAGGATGAGTGACAGGTGGCACACGCCAGTGACCTCCCCTTTGCCTATCTATGTCACCTTTTAATGGCCTTTAAAGTAATTTAACAGGTGAGTAGCTCTGCTGAAATAGGATGCTTAGAATTCCTGCTGGGATTCCTGATCACTTACTTACTATAATTTTCTATGCATTACATAACTAATTAATAATTACACAGGGTGTCTAATTCCAGGTGTATGCACAGTAATTGAGTGTACTAAATATAGACTTAAATCATATGCAAGGGTTAGTCATTAGCAAAACATCATCCAAATCTTACTATTGCTCTGTACAGGTGCCAGTTTCTTTGGGAGTACCAGTCACTGGACTGTTGTGTTTCTCCTGCACAGAATATATTAATCTAGAGTCTACAGTGGTTCTCAGCCTGTGTCTTCAGGGACCGCTAACAGGCCAGGATTTGAGGATTTCCTTTTTAGAGCACAGGTGAGTTAATCAATATGAGTGAGCCTCTGATCAACACACCTGTGCTCTAGTAGGGAAATCCCTAAGTCCTGGCCTGTAGTGGCCACTGAGGGCACTGAGACCCACTGTAGACTCTAGATTAATATATAACAGCCCGTTACACGGGCCACAGTGCCACTGCCACCCGGTCGCGGGCCAGTCACGCGCAGTAGACTGCCCGCGCCACGACTGATACAGAGCTGGACGCTCATTCGGAGCGCCCAGCTCTGTATCGGCCGCTGCGCGGGCAGTGTCTACTGCGCATGTTGCGGCGTTACACACGATTTAGCGAATTATTATATAGGACATATTCGAAAATGTACACTAATCGGAGAGCGCAACTGTGTACTTTTTCGAACGTACATTTCCAAATTTTCATTTTAGGGGCTCTATCCATTGACGGGCCTATGTATTGAAGTGTTACAAATTACCGTAATTTATTACAAATAGCCATTGTGAGCACAGGGAGCCGTGATCACACATTACTGAAAAAGTTGGCAGCACCTGTGGGACTTATCAATAAAGTGTTTATCAAAATAAGGCAAAATACAGGGTCAACATTTCGGCCCAAACAGACCTTTATCAAGGCATGTCGACTGAAATGTTGACCCTGTATTTTCCTTTTTTTTGATGAATAAACACTTTATTGATAAATCCCACGGGTGCTGCCCATTTTTTCAATATTTATACATCTTTTATAGGGATTGTGCACCTGGGCAGATTGGACTACTGGAGTGAGTGCTTTCCACCATTTTGTCTTGATTTATATATTTATATATATATATATATATATATATATATATATATATATATATATATATATGTATGGGGGGGTCAAGCCAGCTGCACCATACAGGAAAAGTCATTTAGTCTAATTCAAAGAGTCAATAAAGTTTTATTATAAAGAAACAAGTAAACCAAAAAAAAACATTTAGGGCAATGGTTTGTGTACCCCTCGGGCACTCAAAGGGTTAAACAAGGATATACCCACTGCTGGCGATTGCTTTGTTGAAAACTTATAATCACTCAGACAGTCATAGTGGATCTGTTGCTTTCCCATTCTGTGGAGAACTGTAATCAGTGACTCATTTCACCAATAGAATGCAATAGAACAACTGTCTGGATGGATACAAGGTGTACTGTAGGTGAACTGCCTGGACACCACATGGCACAATTAATGTAAAAGAACCAACAGTTTAAATTGAAATGACCTTGGAACAATGCACAATGGGAGTACCCTTGTTTTACACCGCAAGAAAAGCCTTACAATATTTGGTTTTCAAATTAAAGGTTTCCTAATCCTCTAAATGGGATTTTCATCTCTTTGACTGATAGAGAGGTCTCCAAGTCATTGTTTCCCAATGCATTGACCTCTAAAGCATTCAAGGGGGTTAAACTCCCCATTTAAGTTATTGAGAATTTGGGACATTTTTATGGATACGGTGGCTTGTCCCCAAAATACTGTACATTACATTCATATATAAAGCCCAATGTTCCATATGCACAAATTAAAGAGGAACAGTTTTGGAAAAGGACATTCTAATTCATAGTGTACCCCGGGGCCTCACCTTGAATTCCCAGAACACCAAATTTTCAGCAATATCCAGTTTAATCCTATGATCAGAAAAAAGAGAGGCTGACTTGGGTATACAACACACCAGAAAAACAACAATCAACATTATTGTGCCCACTATACAACATTACCATTGGGAAGTATAACAAAAGACTGTTATACATGGATCAGTGTCCATATAACCTTCTCAGATAGCAATCTCAGCTAGCTCTGGATGAGGGCAGCAGCCCAACTTCATAGATAACTGTAGAACAGGAACACAAATCTCCTAAAGAAGATTAGCAGGTAGAAGCCAACAAAAGTGTTGAGGATGTTTCTGTATATTGTTACATCTTATTTGCCGTTTATGTTTATATTTAGAATTAATAATCACTATTTGAAAAGCATATAGATTATATCCCTAATGAGTGACCTTTGTCCCTAATAACCCAAGGTGGTCAAACTATACTGTAAAGGTAGAGAGTTTCTCAGTGAGAGCAGAAGACTCTAGACCAACTAGATGCAGGAAGAGTGACCACAGAAAGAGGCTTATAAGGGAGTTAAAAGGACCAGAAAGCCAGGGAGACTCTATTCAGGACTGGATTTCCCAGCAGACAACTGCCTAGAGCTCCAAATTTCAAGAGGTGCCTCCGTTGTGCTGGGCACATCCATTCTGAATTGTGGGTGTAGCAAGAGCATTCTCAGTTTCCCTGCACCATTTTATAGCCCTTTATATTCTATTATTTAACCCCTAGGATGTTAGAAATATCTCCAATGAATTGCTAAGCTAACAACCAAGGGGTTAAGGCTTTTTTGTCCTTGCTTGTTAAAAGTCAAGGGTATTTTCTGTGACAAAAAACAGTGGACGGGACTGGGGGCATGTGTGTGCCTTGCTTAGAGGTAGGGTTGCCACCCAGCCGGTATTTTACCGACAGGCCGGTAAAAAATCGGCTTCTTTCCAATGATAAGTCTATGGAGGGAATGCCTTGGCCTTTTTTTTTTTTTTAAGAAAAGGTGGCAACCCTACCTAGAGGAGCCTGGGATGTAAATACGGCCTTGACTCTACTAGTGGGGGGGGGCCTCACTCTTGTATCTGAGAGGCCAGACCAGGCTCTTTTTAATGTGAGTACCTCTCTCTTGTGAGCGCAACAGTGACTGGTTGTGGCTACATACGAATCACAATATACTACACTGAGAAGTGTTTTCCTGCACTGTCCCTTTGTGAAATTTCTTGCTAAATGCCCAATATATTTGTATATATGCCTCTCATTGCTACATTTATTTCCTTTTAGTCCCGCACTTCTGTCTTAGGCCTTTGTATCCACTCTTTGAGTTTTCAGGAAATGACTTGGTGGTATAGCTCTCTCCTGCTATTTGATGGAATGGCTCTCTCATGCATTGGCAACCTTAGATATATATAGTGTTTTCCATAAGAACACATGTGATCCTATAACAACTAAAATTGTATAATGCATGTGTCAGCTAGGCCTTCAACATATATGACATCACGTATACCATTGGTTCACAAAAGGATGTAGCAGGACACAACAGTTCTTATGATGTCACTCTTACATTCCAGAAGTTAGTTTTGTTACAAAGCGTTGAGTGAGTTTAGTAAGACAAATGTTAGACGTTAAAGAGCTAATCTTTAAATTATGAGGGCTAACACCCTTCTTTACACAATAAACCAACATTGCTGCTTCCCCCACAAATTGTAACGGTCCTAAGGAAGGAAACCACTAAACTTAAAGACACCTTCAGTGTATTCCTGGTGAATTCCGGGGCACACCAAACGCATCAAAAGCAACAAAACTGCGCTGTCAGTCCCAGCGGGCTCTAGGAGACGTTGCTAGGAGCCGTTCGGGTCTGGAAGGGACTGACAGCACAGGAGCAAGGATGTCACTATAGCGAGATGTCTGTGCTCGGTCCTGCTGTCAGCCCGGGAAGAAAGGGTAAATTTACTTAACAAAGTAATAATTCTGGTGACTAGCGCTACTAAGCAGCTAGTCGCCAGATGGAGAGTTATTTAAACTAAAGTGTATTTCAGTTGGTAGTTCCACTTTAACTTTTAAATGCTTGACTGGTTTTAACGCATTGCTAAATACTTCTCTAGCAGTCCAACTCCAACTCTGGTGATCTTAGTGCATTGGCTCCATAGAACAACATGGGACCTGGAGAAGTGATATCACTGGAGAAGTTTTCTCCTCATTATCACATCTGTATCACACCTTAGTACATCTCCTCCTATGTGTCATATGCACAAGGAAAAAGAGGAACAGTTCTCTAAGCAATGCACTCGAGCCTTCAAAGAGAATGCTTTTTCTTCCAATAATTCAGTTGGTTCGCCCCAGAATTTCTCCTTTATCTTTCTCTGAATATAGCCAATTGAGTGCCCATGTCCCAGAAAATGGGAATTTAGGGATTTGCACCTAGTAATTAAATTTTTATGGCATGACTGAGACATCTGTATGTAGGACTGTCTATTCATTGTTGTCAAGCTACTTCCAAATCTCTTGATAGAGCTGAAATAATATAATTAAAATGTGTCTTGTTAATCAACTGGCCTATTTATGTTCACCTTGCATAATTATGTGCGTGTATATGTTTAACTAAGTAACAAATACTGAGTATATACTGTGCCTTGATACATTCTCTTATGTCATCTCAGAGCTTAGAAGATTTGGGCCCAAATTTCCTTGTCAAGGGCTTTCAAGAATTGATTAATGAGCTGTACACCCTGAGGGCTAAATAAGAGGAGGTTTCCAATTGCTCAGAGATCCTCCTTGTGTTCTGTTGCTGCGAGTATTTTGGTATATTAATTTTATGGTGGAGGTCAATCTGCATTCTTACAGCTGTTGTTGGACTCAAATTCATATCGTCTGATGGGAGTTGTAGTCCAACAACACCTGGAGGGGAGCATGTTGTTTACCCTTGGACTATGCAGAGGCATGTGCAATGGGTTCTGGATAACCGCAAAAGACCAATTCTAGCTAGTTTTATACATTTCGTTTTAACTTTGGAAACCCTCCTATGGGAATCCTGGGTTTGACCCTTCACCCCTCTGGTCTTTGTGTGGTTAATATTGCATCAAAAGGCATGAATACTTATACTATTTAGCTTCTTGGATGATAGAGGTGTCCCCTCTATAGTATGAAACAAATGGAATGGAGAGGTCTGTAGAGTCTATCAACTACCTCCATAAACATTATCACCAAGAACCACCCCTTCCCTGGACCACTGTACTCAACAGCTCTTCTCTTTCCCACCCACTGACCAGCAGTTCATGTGGCAGGAGGCATTTACACACAGTAGCACTTACTCCTTCTGTGTCCAACCTTCCTTCCTGTAGACTGTAAGCTTTCACAAGCAAGGCCCCCTGATCCTTCTCTTCTCCACATTTGATATGTACTATTTAATATCTCTGTATGTCCATTCCCTATTGTACAGCGCTGCGGAATTAGTTGGCACTTCTGTGCACAGATTCCAAGCTAGAGGTTATATTGCGCAATGTATGTGATTTTGTGGCAAGGAGAGGCTCCACTATAGGGAATCGAGTGTCACCTAGTCTTTTTCTTACCAAACGGGCTTTACCTACATGGTTAAAACACAAAGGTTTCTTTAAATGTGGAGCCTCTATCTGCAAATGTTGCCAGTTTGCTTGGATTTCAAGCTCTTTTGAGAGTACGACCTACAGGTTGACTTTTGATATTACTGGATATATTAATTGCAACTCAGAGCATGTGATCTATTTGATCACATGCAAGAGTTGCAAGAAACAATATGCAGGCCGCACTATATGTCATTTTAAATACCGTATAAGAGAACATATCAATCAAACAGAACATGGAAAAACTGACTCTGCAGTTGCCAAGCATATCTTAGAGTGCCATGGAGGGAATCTCTCGTCCTTTTGTTTTCAAGGGATTGAGAGAGTTAGGCTTCCTTGGCGTGGAGGTGACATTTTGTCCCTAATTGCTAAACGTGAGGCATATTGAATTTTTCATTTGGGAACTCGTGTACCTCTGGGTCTGAACTCCGAATGGGATATTAGTCATGTTTTTTGATCCCATACAATAGTGCAGAGGAGTTCAGCCCCCGAGACATCCTTCTAGGTGGTTCCATTCGTAACTGGCTCACGTTAGTGATGATTGGGATATATTATTATTATTATTGTTGTATTTTTTTTTATTTTTTTTTTTCCAATTATGACAGAATTCTGACCACCATTTTTGTTATAGAGCTGAGGAGAGAGAGATGGGAACCATTGTTATATATATTAGAGTTTTATCCTTATCTTATTATCAAAAAGACCCCTGGAAGGTTAGTTTTTGAATATTCATTCTTAAGTAGGGAGATCATCTGTAAGATATATACATATTAAGGAGTATGAATGTCCATCAATCAAAAGTAATATCCTCCTCAGCATTTTGATTATGTATATTTTGATGGTGGTATTACCAGTCATGAAGCATATAGTGAGCTAGATGTTGTCTGGTATTTCTATAATTATTAGTATATTTATATCATTTTATTATTTTTGTGTTTATTTTTGTATTATTTTAGTGTTAATTTGAGTGAATTCAAAATATCATCACACTATATATGATTTGCTATTGTGTATCGCATTTAGTTGAGATATTGTTTCAAGTTGAACACCATTGTATTGTAACAACATATTGGAGAATATTTCCCCGGTTGTAGGGATTAGAGGTGTTTTTGTTTTTATATGTCTTAACCTTTCACCCTTGTAAGCAGGTTATATTACTAGGGGGGTGTGGTATTACTTTTAGTCTATGAGTAAGCGATAAGATGGCGTGAAACATGTCAGACGCATAGCACTTCTCTTTTCCCATTTGTATCCTGCTCCCACTCCATATGGTCTTATGTATGCTGTGTCGATTTTGTTGGATACTAATAAAGAAGATTTTATTTCTACATCACTTCTTCAATATTTTGTGTGCAGCCGAATCTTTATATTACACTATATAAATAAAGAAAATAATAATAATCTAAGGAAGGTGGTCAATTCTTTTGGCCTGAGGACCACAACTGTGTTGAAAATTCTTCCAGAGGTACATAATGGTAGGACATACATCTTCATAACAAAGCCAATTGTGCTAGGGCGTAAGTAGAAACTACTGGGCTCTACAGCAAAATTTGAGTGAGGTCCTCACATAAAAACACACAATCTCTCTCTCCCTCTCACACATACACATGCACAATCACTTTCTTGCACACATACACACCCTTACTCATGTACACACACACTCACCCTTTTACACACTGACTTTCTTATATACTCTCTATCTCTAAAACAATGGGGTTTATGCATTAAGGCGTGAGAAAGAGGTGATAAAGTGGAGAGGACTTCACCAGTGATTTCACTTCTCCAATTCCTATGTTATTCTATAAAGCCTATGTACTAAGATCTCCAAGGATGGAGAAATCTTAGTGAATCAGCTCCATAGAATAAGATAGGAACTGGAGAAGTGTTATCACTGGTGAAGTCCTCTCCGCTTTATCACCTCTTTATCACACCTTAGTGCATCTCCCCCAATTTGTGTGCATATGACTTTGTGTGTGTATGTAGATCATTAAAGATTTAGACATTGGCATTCACAAGGTTAAATACCTATGAAATATAATTAATTTAAAATTATAATGGATATAAAGATATACTCAGTCTGGGAAAACTAAGGAGTTTTCTCAGGCTGAGTATATTGTATACAAACACAAGAAAAAATAAGAAAACACTTCAGTGGACTGTAAAGAAATAGAAAAACCCATCAGCCATCCATGTGTATCTGAAGCCTGTGCAGTGTCAGCTCAGGTGTGTTCACTCTGTCCTGTAACAACACAGCATCTCACACTGCTAATGGGTAGAAGCTGTGAATTTCTGTTTTGGAAACTGTACTGTGTCATAGTATAAATCATCTCTCTCTGCCGCTATACCATTTATTTATTTATTTATTTAGAAAATGTTTTACCAGGAAGAATACATTGAGATTTCTCTCGTTTTCAAGTATGTCCTGGATACCATGATCCAATGTTGGTTCCAAAAGACAATGTAAACACCACTTATGATAGTTAGTACTATGAGGCTCTGTGTTATTGCTGGAGAGAGTTATTTGTGAACACACCTGAGGCTGACACTGCATGGAAAGAGAGGCTTCAGATAAACATGGATGGATAATGTGCTCTCCTTTTAACAAAGAGGTAGGAAGTTGCACAGGTTCCTTCCTTAACCCCACCCCCAAAAAACAGAACTCACTGCAGTTACAGGTGACACCAGTGCTCCCTATCCCTGTACTTAAAGCTGCTCCAGGTCTGACAGTAAATGCTGATGTGGATGTTACCCAGAAGTCCCACACTGCAGCCATCACTCAGACTTACACCTGTCTGAATGAGAGTATTAATAACACAGCATGAATGGGACAGTCACAACCCAGCCACTCAGTTTTACTGTTCAGTATCAGTGTGAACAGTTGTACACTGAAACTGTAGTTTGTAGAAATATAGGAGGAGATAATAGGGTTGTGTGCCAAGGTGCACCGGCAACAGGTCCCTTTTGGATACCAAGCCCCAATACAGTGGATCCCCCTATAGTCTTTCCACTGACACATATATATATATATATATATATATATATATATATATATAGAGAGAGAGAGAGAGAGAGAGAGAGAGAGAGAGAGAGAGAGAGAGAGAGAGAGAGAGAGAGAGAGAGAGAGAGAGAGAGAGAGAGAGGAGAGAGAGAGAGAGGAGAGAGAGAGAGAGAGAGAGAGAGAGAGAGTGTGTGTGTGTGTGTGTGTGTGTGTGTGTGTGTGTGTGTGTGTGTGTGTGTTGGTAGTGATACTTTGCATCAAATTTGCACTTTACAGTAAAATGTATCATTCATTTGTTGCAGAGAAAGCCAACAGTTATATTTTCTATGTATAGAAGCACTGATGTATGTGTATAGCTAGCCAGAACAAACGGACAGATTTACTGGCCTAACTGGAATCTTTTGGACCCTGGTGTAAAATGTAAGGGCCGCACCCCACACATAGTTTGGAGCAATTTTGAATGATGTTCCAGCACATTCCTTATTTAAAGTACTCGCGAATGTTTTAACGCACTTGCCAATACAGGCTCAGGGTGTAATTCACCACAGGAGAATCTCAGAAGGTCTTTGCATGATGGGCAAAAGCAGAAAGGACAAGTATTTTATTTGTAGCTCCAGAAAGCTTCTGCGACATGAGTCATGCTAACACTCGTAGTGCAATGCATTAGACACCTCTTTGGTGCTCAAAAAGGGGCTCACCAGCACTTTTGTTATCTTACTGGCTGGCAACAGCTATGTGTGATGATGTCAGTGGTCACCAGCCATGATAGGAAACTGGTCTGTATGTAACAGGTCACAGGACAGTGCTGAGCTGATAAGCCTGCCTTGGATGCATAAATCCATATATCTTAATCTGACACCCTAGCATTCCTGGAATCTCCCTACCCCACCATCCCCAGACCAATTTTTGCACCATCATCTACCCCTATTTTTAACCTTTGTGTTAGTTTGTGTTTGTTTTATGTTTGTTGGGCTACAATGGGTAGTTCAATCAATAGAGCCCTGTAGTATGCATTTTTCATACATGTCTCACACACTCAGTGTTTGAGTTAGTCTCCAAGTTTTACTTTGTCTCCAGTGCTCTACCCACTGCATCATGTAGTTGTCATTGCCTTAATTCGCACATGTAATAATGTATCACCATGTCATGTTTTTAATAAGAGGCATGTATGAAAAATGTATACTACAGGGCTCTATGGATTGAATACAGGCTTGAAGCATATCTTTTTCATAAGTGTCAGTTATTAAAATGTTGATACAACAACCGGTCTCATGTAATACTCTGCAGGCTTCTTGTGCTGGTGTATTACTTTGCTGCTCTCTTCTAATAGTGTATTGCCATGCTGGTCTCCTGTAATGGTGAATTTTCCTTGCTGGTTTAATGGAATGGTGTACTGCTGTTGGGTCTTGTGTGGTTTGTGTTGTACTGCCATAGTTCACTGAAACATTGCTGGTGTATTAGCACATGTAAGGAAGTGGGATACCACTGGGTAAGGTACTTGGCTGCATACATATCAAGGAAAAATTGTGGTCAGTGTGGAACAATAAATTACAACATATGTATCAAAGAAAATATCACATTTCAGTGTAGCAGTAAGAGAAGCGAGACGGAGATGGAGAAAGAAGAGGGGTTAGAGATGAGAAATAAGAAACTGAAATGAAAATAATGAGAAGCAGCATGGGGGGGATGAACAGAGGATGAGGAGAGTGGATGAGGGAGGGAGAAAGTGTGAGGAAGAGAGTCTGAAGAAGAAGACAAATTGAAAAAATGAAAGTCAAAGAGGGGAAAGGGAAGAGAGGAGAGAAGCAGAAAGGGGACCAAGGCAGAAGATGGATGAAGAAGATGGGAGGGATGAAGGAATAAGATAGAAGGAGAACTGAAAAGGCAAAAAATATTAACTCTAAGTGCTATAGTGAGGAGGAACACTTCATTCACCATGTGCTGCCCACCTTTTTGGCATTCAAAAGCTTAATTAATCCCCATTTCCTTTCATCCCTCCTTCCTTCCAGCTTCTTGTTCCCTCACTCCATGATTCTTCCTCTTTCCCCCACTTCTTCCTCACTTCTTCAAAGGGTTAAAAGCATAATTTGATATTTACTAATTGCATTTTACTTGGCTGGGTCCCCTGCACCTGTTCTACCTTCTCCTTCTTTGCCTCCATCTCAAACACAGCTAACGCACCATGGTGGCATCATCACATCTCTCACCACTGAGTTCTACCAGTCGATTGAGGTGCATTATTTATGTAAGCTAGTATGGATGCCCAGGACCCTGCTGGCTAAATGAATAAGTGATTTACACTGCTGTCCCTGGCAGACATCTGGCCGTCAAATAGTCAATACCAGTCACATACACTAGGCATGGGTCCACTTTCCCCCCCAGTGTCCAGGACAGCAGTCCATCCATTCCCTCTTGCTGAATGATCAGATGAAAGTATTAACAAGGAATAAGTGCACCAAAGTGAGGAAGCCATTGAGAATAGTAGTAGTATTTTGTAGGCGTTAAAAAAAACATGAAGAACGATACAAGTCTTATCTCTCAAACCTTTATGGTTTGAGATATATTCACAAGCAAAGTTTCCCCTCCCGCCCCTTTTACCTAGTGTAAGCCATCTCTTCTCAGATGTGGAATGCAGTCTATAGACCAGACAGATAACAGCAGTGGACAATCGTCTTCCTATGAGAACAATGAAAGCCCTGCCCCCTTGCCAAGTTTTTCAGGTTTTTCCCTTATCTTAATTGAAGATTGTCCATCTCTGCAATCTACCTGGGCACCTCCCTTCTGCTCTGGCTGAGCAGTGTTACATCAGTAAAAGGGGCGGGAGGGGGATACTTTGTCATTGAATTGCTCTTGAACTACAACTCTGACAGAATTGAAATAACACTTTCCAAAGTCCAAATACTATGATGATTAATTAGAGCTGCTTTTATTATGAAACATTACTATCCTTTTAATTTTTAATGGTGTCAGCATATTGAGACAGAAGGAGGGTGATATATACATGAGTGGTAGGGGAGATGCAGAGAGATTTAGGGGCTGTATTCAGGATGTGAAAATGGAATATTACTGGAGCAAAACAATTCCCCACATTCCCATTCATTTAAATGAGGTTTTTATTCCCTTGAATGCTTTGCACACATCCCTAGCATTCAGTGAGTTACAAGCCCCAATAAAAGCAATAGGAACTGTCACTTGCACTAAGGCCTTTGATTTTAAAGGGGATCTATACATTTCAAATAAGTGACTCAATATGTTTAGTAGAAGGATTTCTTAGGAAGGTGTCATTCATACAACATTTGGGTACATAGATATTTACTGCCTTTTCAATAAAGTCTTGTGAACAGGGACATATTACTACCATCTGAAGGTTTTTGTGTCCCATTAGACTCATGGCAGGGACTCTAATCTCATAAAGGCTTAACCCTTTGAGTGCCAGAGGGGTATGCAACTCATGTTAATTAAATATGTTCAAGACCAAACACATCACTCACTGTGCAATTAGAACTGTCCCCAGAGTGTGATCTCTGCCTAGATTCATTTATTGCATAGTGATATTAGCCCAAAGCAGAAACATACAAAGTGCCAAATAGATTTTATGTATCTGTAAATTAAAAAATATATTTATAGTAACAATTCCAGTTTAATTTCTTTCTATGTATAGGACCTCTGGGAATGTTACAATATAATATTTTATGTGAACAGCAACTTGTATTTTATTTGTATGTCTTACATTCCTTTAATGAAAAACATGACTTCTAGTGCTGTAGAAGAGACACCACAGGGTGACATGGAATTAATACAGTTCTTTTTTCATGCTATAATTCAGTGCACTATTAATCCATCATTATAGATCATGTATTGTAGCTCATGAAGAATCTTCTATCCAGCACATGCTGTCAGTTCCAGTTAGCTTTTGCTAGATGTGATCACAGTTTGATATCCGACTAACATCCAGTAGGAGACAGGGGCATGTGGGGTAAAACAGGCTTATCAATGGATCCTGCTGAACCTGAATCAATAAAGAAAATGTTTATCTGTCCCTGTGGCTGATATACTAAGAAAAAGTGAGCCGTTCTGGGGCAAACCAACTGGAGAACAATGAAAAAATAAAAACTAACTCTTTGAATTCAAGAAAGGATTCCAGCAGTCAAAAGGATATAAATCCTCATTTAAAAGAGTAGTAAACTTCATGAAGAAAAAATACATAGTGAAAGGCTTTTTTGTCTCTGTAGCATTCAAATATTTAAAGGCATAGTAAAGCTTAAAATGGAAAAATATGTATTGAAGAAACTTTGCTTCTGAGCATATAAGGGCACTCCTACTGCTGACAGAGGTTTTATGCAAACGCCTACTGCACCTAATACAAGTGTTAGCTGCAATAACTTTTGATTAAAACATCTCTCAGCAGTGGGGGAGGGCACCCTTGTTTTGCTTATCAGGATAAATATATTTTCAATATTAAGTGTTACTATCCCTTGAATATCTCATATTGTAGAAACAAGCCAAAAGATGTGAGAGGCTCTGAGCACGAGCAAAAGCACAATGGCCTGTTCTCCTGCTAGTCACCACTCAAGAGCATCACATTTTAGCTCTCTAGTGCCATTACAGAGGAGAAATTTCCACATACATATTAGACTAATCCCGCCCATAAGGGCGGCCCAGTACCAAAAACCAGCTAACCCCAGACGTACGTTTCGGCCTTATTTGGGCCTCGGCCGTGAGGTGCAGCTGGCTATCCTAGGCACTGAGAGCAAGGGGTCCACGTCTGGATTACCCTTTACACTTAGGGAGAGTCCCTAAGTGTTTCGCAGAAACAAGCCAAAAGATGTGAGAGGCTCTGAGCACGAACAAAAGTACAATGGCCTGTTCTCCGGCTAGTCACCTCTCACTTTCTGTGTGTTATCTCATATTGTAGTCAGATTGCTCCAGAAGTGCTCCCCCTTTCTCTTAGATCAACATGCCTGTGTGCTCTCTCTTCTACTGACCACACCGATTTCCATTTACCTCATGAAGTTCTGTTTTGGTAGATTCCGATAGGTTCTCTATTCTTTAAGGCACAGACTTTTCCACTTAGCTGTAATGGGCAGTAAAGGGTCCATATAAGACCTTTTTAAATGCTAGACTCTGCCCAAAGCTCTAAACTCCCCCATTACTTTCCAGTGAGCCTTGCCAATCACTGTGATCTGCAAGCCCCATGTGAGTTGCTTGTGTGAGATTGCGCACTTAAGAAAACATTCATTCTATCCCAGGAATTCTTGAATTCCTTTTCTGTGCTAACCTTCGGATTCCTCTGGGATACCACTTGATGAATATATCAATTTTCTGTAAAGTAGTAGTTGCAGACATCACAGCTTGAGTCTTCAACCCTCAAACTTCAGATTGACTGTTTTTCTGAGAAATGTTCTCCTCCAACACTTTATTAAATCCCTTAATATAGTTGAAGGTTTTGATTAGACCATCAGTTGATAAGGTTGAAAAAAAGATATGCCTTCATCAAGTTCGACCTTTGCCCTGTCATCTTTGTTGATACAAAGGAAGGCAAAACGATAAGCAAAAACAACCCTATTAACGTCATTTACAATCATGACCCTTGTGTTCACCAAAGTATATTAGTATTAATATAATTATTTACAAGATTTATTGTTTAGACCGTGCACCATTTTAGTATCTCTTCTTTAATTTAGAATGTCCTACTGCAGATATAGAAGCGGATATACTAAGAAAAACTGGAAGTTATTCACGAAGGTGTTATAAAGGTGTGATCGTTTCTAAAAGGGAATGTGATAAACACCCTGGTTCCTTTGTTATTCTCACGTTGGAGACATTTTAGTGCATAGGTTCCATAGAATTGCATAGGAATTAGAGATATCACTCTGAAGATGTTATCATGTCTTTATTTCCCCATACTGTATCTCATACCCCCCTTCGGTAATTTTGGAGAAACAAAGTCACCATAGTAGACACAGACATTGCTGTTGATTAAAGCTTTTAAACCCTTGACTGCAAGAGGTCTCCAAGGCATTACTGCACAATCTGTTGGAGACATCTCTTACATTTAATGGGTTAAAATACCCATTTGAATAAATGACATTTTTATTTGTCCCCTGTCATTCACTTTGTTTAATCCAGAATTACTACAGTTTTATTACATCAGCCTTGTGGGCACCAGAACTGTACACAATACGCTAGGTGAAGTGTTGCTAGCTATCTATTAAAAGGCATCATTACCTTTCTCTTCCTGTATTTAATGTGCCTTCAAATACAAGCTTTCATTCGGTTGGCTTTTCCCACAGCTTTACTCTATTGCTTGCCTACCTACCTTAATTTCTGTTAGACAGGGGACAAGATAGGGTCATTCAGGGAGATGACTCTGTGAGAATTTGATGAACATGTTTATGGCCTATTTATTGCTGGAATATTAAACTCTCAGCTACCTTGGCTATCACGTGTGATGTGTATGTTTATCTTCAGTCTAAGGTTCTTTTACAGACTCACATTTTAGGTATCCTATACCTAAGTGTGGATTATTGAGATTTCTATTATTTTAAGATTATACAGTATAGCAACCAACAAATAAGAGAACGTGCCCATTGAACTAGAACAGAAACATCCCTACTCCTTACTTAATCTCATCTAGGTAACCATGCACTCTTACCACAGCTTTGCTCCCATAGCAGCAGACTAGCAGAAATAGAACATTCTGCATTGGACTGCTAAACAGCAGATGTCTCAGATTTAATTTGCAATGGCTCACTTTAGTCTCACTCCTTGGCATGCATTCTCTCTTGCATGCTCTCTTTAAGCACTCTTTGTTCTCAATACTGTGTCTGTGCGTGCTGCCTTTAAATTTGGTCTTGCTCTCTCACGTGTTTGCTCTCTGTCCTGCATATGCTCCCTTCTCTTGTGTGTGTGCTCTCATGCATGTACTCTCCATTACTTAGTATGTCTCTCTCTCCTTCTGTGTCTGCCTGTCTGAGCATAGAGGGAATTGAAGTATAAGTGCTAGAGAGTCCTATGTTGTAAATTGTTAAATTCTATGTAATGAGATGCAGGTAAGCCACTAAGAGTCGAAGACATATGTGATACTGATACAATGGATTGTATGTATAAACATGGAGAATATCAATCCTAGAGCAAACCAGCTGCACCATAGGAGAGAAACAACATTCCAGTTGATTTTAATGAGACTTGGAGTAACATAGGTGTCCAACACTGTTTAAATAATGTGTAGTATTGTTACTGGATCCTAGGCAGTCAACAATACAAATTACAGAATATATTTACTTCAATACCACATCATATATATATATGCACATCATGTCACTTCATTTAGGTCTCCCTGAGGACAAACACACCCAGTGGTGGTGGTAAAGAAGAGTTATGCAGATCTGATCTATAGTGCCTGTTCTACTGGTGTAAGCATGGGGAAGTGATTTACTACTGTAAACATTTCTGCAAGGAGATGCAGGACCCACACAACACACACTAAAAATACACACACTATACGGAACATGCAAGTCGCAAAACTCTATACACCAAACACAATACTGTAAATGCAATATGCAGAGTTATACGCAATACACAAAACAATACGCAAAACAATGTAAGCAAGCACTATACGCCAAACACTGTACGTAAGAGGCAATACACCAAACGCAATAAGCCATACTACAAATGCTATATGCAAAACTCCAAAAGCTGTACGGCATATGTTGTACGCAATACGGAACAGGCTATACGTAATATGCAGAACAATATGCAAAACGCAATTTGCCAGTCGATATACACTCCAAACGTTATACTCCATATGTTAAATACGCCAAATGCTAAAAGCATGCTCCAAAAGCAATATGCCAAATTTAAAATGCAATAAGCCAAATGCAAAAAGCCATCTGCAAAATTCTATATGCAAAAAAAAATACGCCAAACACTATAACCAAATCATTATGCGTAAAATTCTATAAGCAATATGCCAAACACCATGCGCTATACTCCAAACACCACACAACAAACACTATAAGCAAAATGCCAAAAACTATACACCAAACACTATACGCAAACTCAAAAAAACATAAGTTAAATAAATATTATATGCAAAACACTATACACAAAATACAATCTAAATGCCATACACTAAACGCTATTCGTCAAACATTATCTACTCCAAAAGTTACATACTCCAAAACACACAACCCTGTACACAAAACAGCATACATAAAACTCAATATACAATATGCCAAAAGCTATGCACAATACCCTGTATGCAAAATGTAACACGCCAAACACAATACTTCATAAACACCATCCGCCAAACACTATAAGCAATACACCAAAGGCAACATGCCAAATCCTATATGACATACTCCAAACACAATATGCCATACAAGTGCTTTATTCCAAACGCTATAAGAAACACTCCAATGGAAATATGCAAAACTCAATACTTCAAAAGCAATACGCCAAACGTTATATGTACAACGTTATACGCACAACACTATAGGCAATACACTATACACAGTATACAAAATGCTATAAGCAAAAAGCAATACAAGCAAAATACAGTACACACAAAACACACATTCTCCCTCACACATGCTATCACACACACATACATTCGTGCACACACACTCATGCTCGCTGATGGAGATCTGTGTAATGATTTAAAATAGGATTTTAGTCTTACCTGTTTAACCTTTTTCTCTTAGTCCATACAGGTTACTGGTAACTTTGGGTAGGCGATCAGCCCCTTAAATAGGCAGGAACAATTCTGAGAAGTGACTGCAGGGTGGAGCCTACCTCCTCTCCTTAGGTTGCACCTAGCTAATCCCCGAGATCAGAACGTTGGAACCTCTCTGTTGTGCCGGGTCGCCATCAGATCGATGCACGGAAGACCCCACTGCTAGATGATGAGGTTGACCACCTCTGGATGCAGTTCCCATTCTTGCACACATTGTGGCATTGTCCGACTGTACCCTGACCAGGCAATCCTCCAGTTGCTGTGTCCAGTGATGGAGGGCATGAAATATTGCCCAAAGCGCCAAGACATTGATGGGAAGGAAAGACTCCTCCTGGGACCACCGGCCTTGAACAATCAAGTGCCCCAGTACCACTACCCATCCGGAGAGGCTGGCATCCGTCGTGACTGTCGTCCAGAAGGGCACCAGGAAGGGTCTACCTTTCAGGAGATTGTTCAGGTTGAGCCACCACCAGAGGCTATGCTCCACCCACCACCAGTGGCTCTGCTCCGTGAGAAGCGGGCGAGATAGGGATCATTCCAGGAGATCCGGCTGACCCCTGCATGCCAGGATTAGAAACCTCTGAAGTCCCCTTGTATGAGCCATGTCGAACGGAACCGCCTCTGTGGTGGAAATGAACTTCCCCACCAAGGATGACAACTTCTTTGCTGGAAATGGATCCTGAGACAGAACACCCTGGACCTTCAGTGCTATCTGATGAGCTACTTCGTCCGTGAGGAACACCATCCCCCTCTGAGTGTCGAAGAGGATGCCCAGAAAGGCCATCCTCTGGGAAGGAACAAGGTCTGACTTGTCCAGATTGATGATCCAGCCGTGGTGGGAGAGAGCATGAATGCAGTCCTGCACCTGCTGATGAAGGAGGTCTGGAGAAGAGGCCTTCAGAAGGAGGTCGTCCATCTATGGAGTAACTCTGATGTTGTTCCAATGTAGGACAGAGATCAACGCCCCTAGGACTCTGTTGAAGACTTGAGGAGCCGTGGTCAGGCCAAAGGGGAGGGTAGAAAACTGGAAATACCCTCGGTTGCAGGCAAAGCGGAGATACTGCAGACTCTCTGGATGAATGGTGATGTACAGATAGGCATCTTGAAGACCCAGAGAGGCCAGAAATTCCCCTGGGGACATGGCTGCTATCACTGTGCGCAGTGACTCCTGGCGGTACTGGGACCGGACGTCAAAGGAGATGAGATCTTTCAGGTCCAGAATGGGACGACATCCGCCGCTCTTTTTTGTAAACCACAAAAAGGTTGGAGTAGAATCCCAAGCCCCTCTCCTGAAGAGGAACTGGTTCCAGGACCGCCTTGTCCAGAAGGGCCTGAATGGCCTCCTCGAAAAGGCAGCGCTTTTCCGCTCCCAAGGGAGAACGAGAAGAGAAGGTCCTGGAAGGAGGAAGGAAGGTGAAGGGAAATCCTGTACCCTGTAGCCACCACCTGTAAAACCCACGGGTCCTCCACAGAGGCCTCCCAAGCCAAGAGGTAGTGGCACAAGCAGCCGCCTACCTGCGGGTGGGGACCCAGGTTCGGCGAGTCATGCAAAAGGTTTGGAAGCCTTGGGCTTCAGAGGACTTGGGCCTCCATTGCTGCTTAGGCTTGGAAGAGAAGAGCGGAGTCTGCAGGACTGTCTGGGTCGTCTGGCGAGTGACCAAAAAGCCAATTCCTTTTGACAGGCGCCTTCTTCCTCTGGACCACTGGCAGGTGAATACTCTTCCCTCCAGTGGCTTCACTGATCAGTTCCTTAAGATCAGGTCCAAACAATGAGGTGCCCTGAAAGGGCAAGGACAGGAGAGCCCTCTTGGAGGCAGTGTCACCTGACCAGATCTTGAGCCAAAGAGCCCGTCTGGCTACCACAGACATAGTTAATGCCCTGGATACCATGTGGACAGCATCAAACAGAGCAGCAGAAACATAATGCTGAGCCTCAGAGATGTTGGCGAGAAACCCCAACATGTCAGCAGTATGAGCTCCCTGACGAACAGCTGAAGTGAGCTGCTCAGTCCAAACAGCCATGACTATTTACTCACGCTGCAGCAAACGCGGGGAGCACTGCAGAACCAGCCATCGCAAAAATGGCCTTGAGAGAGGTCTCAAGCTTTTTGTCAGTCCAGTCTTTCATAGCAGATGCATCAGCCACAGGCAAGGGAGTGGACTTAGAAAGCCTGGAGACAGGGGCATCCACTTTGGGGGGGATGAACCCATTGCGTAAGGGCCATTTCAGAGAATGGGTAAAGTTTAGCAAATGTCCTAGAGACAGATGGCTTACTGTCTGGAAACTTCCACTCCTCTGACACCAACCGGTCAAGGGTGGGATTAGGTAGAAAACAGGTATGGGGCCTAACAGGCTCCTGGAACACATAAGAGGAGTCAGAAGAAACCTCCTGCACCAAGGGAATGTTCAGGATGGTCAACACAGCCCTGATCAGGCCCTCAGCCGAGGGAATGGGGTCAGCTTCAAAGGGGTCCAAAAACAACTGAGCTGAAGGAACAACTGAACAGTCATCATCACAGTCCACCAATAATTCCTCCTCAGAGGAATCCAACACATCAGGTACACCTGGCGGTTTAAACAGGGAAGATCTGATAGGGGTGGGGGTCTGCCACGAGTGGAAGACCCCCTGAAGAATGGATGGAAGGAGTTGTAAGTTGGACCTGAGATCCCTAGTAGTAGCCTTAAACTCTTGCATTCAAACTGGCTGTAGTGCATGGCTGGAGATCCCTGCAGGGGATTTAGGGGCAGCAGCGCATGCTGGGCAAACATGATCTGAGTATTCTCTAGGTAACCCTGAATGACATGAGGAGCAATGAGCAATGGGGGACACAGACACCCCAGTGTCCTTTGTCTTAGGTTTAGCATCAAGGTCTAACGGAGTAGACATTCTCACACAGTCAAATGGTCAAAGTATCAAAACATCCACAAAACAGTGTGTATGATAATAAAAGTCACCCCAGAAATGCTAAATTAGACTTATCTGGTAGTCGAAGGGTTAAACTGCTGAGGAGAGAAGGAGAGTTCAAGCCCTGCGTAGGATACTCGATCTGCGAAGATATAAAGTGTCTGCCCTGGCGGAAGCCAATCAGAGATGAGCGTGAGAAGTGAGCGCTCTTGGGAATTTTAGTTTCACTAAAGGAGTACCCCCAACATGCCCACAACATTGACCGGATAACAGAGTAAGGGTAAACCAACAAAATGAGCCGTCTCTGACCTCGCTATGTGTAGTGGTTGCAGACACATGTCCCAAACTGTAACATCCCACAGAAGTGAATGGAGCAATGGCGTCTATGCTGTAAACGCATACCTTAAAGGCGCGGAGCACAAAGGTAACAAGGTGAATGCCAAAAAGTAAAACCACTCAAAAGCCCACTAGAAGAAGTCAGTAGACCCAATAGACACTAGCCCTGTAGGGAAAGTGCCCACAACTCACAAAAAGGATGCTAATCTGCAGCAAAAGGGTTAAGTTACCACAGAAACTTGCTCCAAACACCTCACAGACATACAGCTAAACCCAATGAGTGCATGAGTATATAATAGGAACTCCAATTGAGACCCCTGTGCGGAGGGGAAGCATGGGACATGTGGACCTCAGCACTCAAAGAGCTCTCACCTTTTTCAGCATATCTTCTGTCTTCAGATTACCATAGACTAACAAGAAGCCTCAGTGGCCAACTCCTGGGGAAAGAACTTGAAGCCAAGATTTTACCCCCAGGGCTTAGGTCCACAAAAGCACCTGGGTAAATTGAGCTATCCACATTTGGGTGATGGGAATGGTCAGTGACGGTAATCCGCCTAATGGTGGTATCCCATATCTAACAGAAAAATAATAAAAAACTAAAACTCTTGCTTGTGTCTTGACCAAGGAACAAATCTTACTGTTTGGGGATTGGCTAGATGCAACCTAAGGAAAGGAGGTAGGCTCCACCCAGCAGTCACTTCTCAGAATTGTTCCTGCCTATTTAAAAGGGCTGATCACCTACCCAAAGTTACCAGTAACCTGTATTGTACGACAGAGAAAATGTATTACACACATTTTTTGGAGCTGAAAGAGCTAAGCACTGGCAATTCAACAATCCAGTCATTGTTTATTAAACTGCACAATAAAAGCTGTGCCGATATTGCTAGTATATATATATTAGTTAGTTGCTCTTTATGTAGCACATGAGATGACTACTTATGAGGCCTCCCCTCCATGTACTTTGGTGTTGTGCATGTATCTCTAGACTGAACTAGTTTGCTCTAGAATGAAAATATCATTTCAATGCTTGCCTTCAGCAAAATTTCCTTAAGATGGGGGTGGGGTTAAATAGACATATTTCTCTGCTTAAAATATGTACATTTCTATGCCAGTATACAGATGACCTTTTATTACTGGCAATATTAAAAATGATGTCAGCAGTTATAGATACCAGCAACAGATGTTGTCAAGAGGGGGACTTGTGGCTTTATACAGAAAACTAAAGAGGTACAGTTTGAAACAAACCAACTGCTCCATAAGGGGGAATGCATCAAATGGGTCAAAAGTCACAATGAAATCAGTGTGAATACTGTAGGTCTGTATTGTGTTTGTCCCATATGGTGCAAATGGTTTGCTGCAAAATTGCACCCCTGTAGCTTCTTGCATAAAACCATTAAGGTCAAATTCAGAAAGGTAAAGAGGAGCAATTCTGGACCAAACCAACTGCACCATAAGGGGGAAATGAAAATTCACATAAGTTTTAATGTGTCTTTTATCCACCTGAATTCTAGAGAGGTCTCCAACACATTGCCTTGCAATTCTTTGGAGACCTCTCTTATGTTTGTTGAGTTAATTTGACCAATTATCTCAACGGGTACTAGGAGAGTTCAATTCCCCCTGTGGTGCAACTGGTTTGCTCTGAAGTGAGTGTCAGTTTCTCCAAAGCATTTCTGTCCAGATAAACTCCTTGAGAACTAGAGGGAAGTGCAGCACATTGTGAAGCAATTTATTAAAACACTCATCTGGTCCACAAAGAATTTCAATAGCAGATAATTTAAACAATTAACTCAAAATAGGCCCATAAATAACATTTAATTGAAAGAAATGGCATCTACATTATTGTGTATTAAAGTATGTTAGCCCCCTTAAAGGAATGCCAACACCTAAAAATTGGTGCTATATACACTTAAATACCCTGTACTTCATGCTGGCATCTGTAAAACTTCTGTTTTACGAAGCCCAATATCTAATCTTACATACATCTGAGGGAGCAGACATTCCTGACTTTTGATTGTCCAGCATTATTTGTGAATAGGTTGAGATAGGATAACAGATTTCCTTAATGGAATAAAGTCCATTAACCAACTTTAGCTCTTAACTAAATGTACTAACAGGACAACTTACACGTGTTTTAGGGATAACTTTGAAAGCCCTCTCAAAATCACCTATTGATACAAAGTGAATTTTCCACGTGTAATGTGCTTTAAAGGGATAAATGAAATCTACTCACCGATATATGTATTTCCTCTGTGTCCTTCCACGGCATAGAGTGGGTTTTGGCTCTGCCTTCCAGCTGGGTGGGACCAATTGATTTCTTTGAATTTGCTTGCTACCTCTCCTCTGCAGTTATACAGTTGTTCAAGCTGAAAGACACAATAGGTTATAGATAGCCAACCATAACACAACTTAATTCAATAAGTAATGTATGCTGAGGAACTGATACAGATACCATATTACCTAGGGTGGCTTGCAGTGGAAGGACACAGAGGAAATACAAATATCGATGAGTAAATTTCACTTTTCCTCTGTGTCCTATCCACGGCATAGAGTGGGACTTCCCAGAGCAGTACCCAGTGAGGGATGGGTAGCTGTCCAGATGGCAGGAACCTCAAGCCCTCGGACAAGACGCCTTAAAGATTCCATGGCAGTTCAACCTGGCCTACCTGTTTCCTCCTCTTCCACTGTTGTCAGATGTTATCAGGAAAATAAGACAGGACAGGGCAGAAGTTATACTAATTGCCCCATACTGGCCAAGAAAGCTATGGTTTCCTGACGTTCTTCGGATGCCCCTCAGACCTCCCTTGCAGCTTCCAGTGACCCCGGACCTTCTCCTCCAGGGTCCTTTACAACATCCAGACCCAGCATTCTTCAAGCTCAGGGCCTGGAGGCTGAGCGGCAATCTTTAAGGTTACAGGATATCTCAGAACCAGTAATTGACACCATACTGAAAGGGCGGAAGTCTACATCTACTAAAATATACTATAGAGTATGGTCCATTTTTTACAGGTGGTGTTCTGCTAAGAATCTGGACCGGTCAACCATATCTACGGCCAAAATTCTGGACTTCCTGCAGGATGGATTTCAGAAGGGATTGAGGCCGGCATCATTGAAGGTACAACTTTCAGCTTTGTCTTCTATTCTGGCCTCTCCTTTTGCAGATAATTATCTTATCAGACGCTTCCTCAAATCCATCTCTAAAATAAAACCAACTATTAGAGATACTATACCTCCATGGGACCTTAACTTAGTGTTGCAACAATTGGCCTCTCACCCCAATTTTGAACCTGTTTCACAGGTATCGTTAAAATTTCTGACACTGAAAACTACATTTCTCATTGCAATCACTTCAGCAAGGATAGTTAGCGAGCTACAAGCCTTAGTAGCAAAATCTCCTTTCCTCACTTTCCATCAGGATAAAGTGGTACTACGTCTTAAACCCTCATTTCGTTCAAAAGTGATTTCTCAATTTCACCTTAATCGGGATATTGTGCTTCCTTCCCTTTGTCCAGATCAAGTGCATGAACTGGAAAAACGATTATGTAACCTAGACTTAGTCAGGTGTTTACAGACATATCTTTCCAGAACACAGGACTTCCATAAATCTGACTCTCTCCTGGTTCACTTTGGAGGAAAATTCAAAGGGACGGCAGCTTCTAAGCCTTCTATTGCCAGGTGGATACGTGACTGTATTGCCATAGCATATGGAAGTGCGAATCAGGACCCTCTTCAGGGTCTTAAAGACCACTCAACTTGAGCTATGTCAACCTCCTGGGCCCTCAAAGCTGCAGCTTCTCCAGAAGACATATGTAAAGCAGCAACTTGGTCTTCAGTCATAAAACATTATAGACTGGACCTACAAGCATCTGCGGATGCCAAGTTCGGTCGGAAGGTGCTTGAAACAGCTATCCAGATCTGAACTTTTTTGCTACCCATCCCTCTCTGGGTACTGCTCTGGTAAGTCCCACTCTATGCCATGGATAGGACACAGAGGAAAAGTGAAATTCACTCACTGATATTTGTATTTCCTCTGTGTCCTTCCACGGGAACCCACCCTAGGTTATATGGTATCTGTATCAGTTTCTCAGCATACATTACTTATCGTATTAAGTTTTGTTATGGTTGGCTATCTATAACCTATTGTGTCTTTCAGCTTGGACAACTGTATAACTGCAGAGGAGAGGTAGCAAGCAAATTTAAAGAAATCAATTGGTCCTAACCAGCTGGAAGGCGGAGCCAAAACCCACTCTATGCCGTGGAAGGACACAGAGGAACTACAAATATTGGTGAGTAAATTTCACTTTTCTCTGTTTGCTTCCATTCACTCTGTATTATGTCCTGAATTGAGCTGTGGACAGGAAACGGAGGAGCTGACTTTTTATATCCTACAAAGGCTGCGTTCATGACATTTAAATCCTTTGGAGCGTCCACCAGTCCCAGGGTTTTCCTCATGGTCTTCACTAGGTTATCCATGCTGAAGCCACCTGATTCTTCCACAAGCTCACCTTCTTCAGCAGATGACGCTGCAGATTCAATATCAATATATGTGTTGTCATAGTCGTCTTGTGTACCTGACGGACCTTCGTCCGGATCTGATGTTCTAGGGCGTTTTCTAGCTGACTCCTGCATAGATGCGAATGTATCCTGCATAGAAGTCTTCATCCAGGACAGAAAGTCCTGGAACTGGACTGGTACATTTCCTCCAGCAGCTTGCTGCAGATATGCATTACAAAGTTTGGCAGGATCATTCACAGGTTATGTATTGTTACAGCCTGCACAGGATTTCTTCTTAGGTCCTGATTTCTCATCTTTTGCTGATTCTGAAGTCTTTACTTTATCAGCCTTAGAGTCTTTAGATACTGACATATTAGCAGGCTTACACTAATAGAAAGCAGTAGCTACAAAGAATACTGCTAATACCAGCACAGGCTTAAGCTGTATTACAGAAATCTCAATACAGTTAGAATAATTATAAACATACCTGTATGGTCTTTCCATAAATGCTGCTTTATCCTGCATCTGGCCGGATGCCCGATTCCCCACGTGCGTTCCACTGGTGGAGCGCTCAGTGACGCTCTTCCTGTTTCCTCTTACGAATTGGTGTAAGCGGGCGCGTGCTGACAACCCGATAGTTTAGATAAGCAGCGTGGGGGAGAAGTGGCTGATCGCTGGGCAATAGCCAGTTTCCATCCCCTAGAACTGATGCAGACATCGTGCAGACAGTGGCTGTAAGTAATGTGCCCCGATTAAGCAGACACATTGCGGAGCATTTCAAATATTTGTTTGGTAAAGAGTGAGATATAGCCTCTGTCCTCCAGCTGGGTAGGACCAAATAACTGCAGAGGAGAGGTAGTAAGCAAATTTAAAGAAATCAATTGGTCCTACCCAGCTGGAAGGAGGAGCCAAAGCCCACTCTATGCCGTGGATAGGACACAGAGGAAAGTAGTACTTCGTTTTATCTTTATTTTGTAGGCATTAAAAAAAACATGAAGAACGATATAAGTCTTATCTCTCAAACCTTTATGTTTTGAGAGATATTCACAAGCAAAGTTTCCCCTCCCGCCCCTTTAACTTGGTGTAAGCCATCTCTTCTCAGATGTGGAATGCAGTCCATAGACCAGACAGATAACAGCAGTGGACAATCATCTTCCTATGAGAACAATGAAAGCCCTGCCCCCTTGCCAAGTTTTTCAGGTTTTTCCCTTATCTTAATTGAAGATTGTCCCACTCTGCAATCTACCTGGGCACCTCCCTTCTACTTTGGCTGAGCAGTGTTACATCAGTAAAAGGGGAGGGAGGGGGATACTTTGTCATTGAATTACTCTTGAACTACAACTCTGACAGAATTGAAACAACACTATCAATTCCAAATACTATGATGATTAATTAGAGCTGCTTTTATTATGAAACATTACTATCCCTTTAATACTATGTGCACATTAATTGCATTTTCAGTAACTTTTAAATTCTTTACCAAAACATCCAAAATACAGGATCTCAGGATGAAATCAATGTACACACCATTTTGCTGGGAACTAGGATAAGAAAGGGATAACCAAGACCTAGTAACAGTCTTATAAAATGGGGAGATGTATAAAAAGCCGTCAGTTTATGTTTAAGAGATGTTGCTAAAAGTCACAGTGCCTGGTCATATTTATAATGAAGTAAGGTCAAGTTTATAAATATGTCTGTCTGTCTGTCTGAGAACATTCTGATAAAATTTACAGAAAATTCACAACTGAAAATATTTTATAACATATGTAACTATCCATTTTCATTAAGAACTGGTTACCTGGTGTTAAGATTTAACCATTAAAACCGCTTTTATTTATGTCACAATTTCTTTATAAATATGTTACAATATAATTCTTATTTTGACAAGACCATTTCTATGGCACTTTTCAAAAAAACTGACTGTAGAAGACTCCTTGAGATTGAGAATCCAGCCGTGATGCACCAGAATGTAGGTGCACTCTTGAGCCTCAGCCATAAAATAAGATTTTAGTTACCTGTTAGATCCTTTTCTCTTAGTCCATACAGGTTACTGGTAACTTTGGGGTAGGCGCTCCACCCCTTTAAGTAGGGCAGAAGTAGACAGGGGTGGAGCCTACCCTCTAACCTTAGCTGCAGCTTTCTGTTAGCTTCAGTAAGTTTTGGAACAAACTACAACAAGAGGTCCGCGAGGAAACAGAAGACTCCTGTGAGCATGAACCCAAAAGTGGTCCCCCACGTTCTGTCGCAGGAGAGCCAAGCAAGGTCCCTTGACAGGGTGAGAGACCAATAACCTGTATGGACTAAGAGAAAATGATTTAACAGTTAAGACTAAAATCCTATTTTCTCTGTTGTCCAATACAGGTTACTGGTAACTTTGGGATGTCCAACCATTAAAGTTCCCCAGGGTGGGAAGAAAGGCAAGGACCAGGCGCAAGCCCCCAGTCACCAGAGCACCAATGAACCTACAGATCATGAATAGCTCAACACTAACCGCAAAGTGTCAACAGACACTGAACAGGGGTAAAAACAAACCCCATGAACTGTTGCACAGCACACTGAACTAGAGCCAACAGAGCTCAAAAGTGAAAGAATACTGAGAGACTAAAGAGATCAGACAGACAAGGCTGCCTCCATGATCTTCCTCCCAAAACTGGCATCAGCCAATGCCAGCACATCCACACGATAGTGTTTAGAAAAAGTGTGCACAGACGACCAAGTGGCCACCTTGCACAACTGATCAGCTGAAGCCTGGTTCTTGTAGGCCCAAGAAGCCCCAATAGACCTTGAAGATTGAGCCGTGACCAGGCCCGGATTTGCCAATAGGCAGACAAGGCACTTGCCTAGGGCGCACGATTTTCAGGGGCGCCTGGCAATGCCATTGTCACGCCCAAAATTCCGGGTGCATAATTCTGTGTCACTTAAATTTATAATTATCGTATGCATGTGCGCCTATGCCTTCGACTCGAGCACGCTTGTAGTGTGTTACCTAGTAGTAGTTTGTCTATTCTATACCTGTGGCTGTGCCTGTGTTGCCGGTGCTGTATCATGTTACCCACTGCTGCGCCTGCTCCTGCGTGCCGCACCTCTATTCGCATTGGTCACCACCTCGGTGGACCAACGCTCAAAGGATGCTTGTTCCAAATTTGTAGTATGCAGCACATATCTACCCTGCGTTCATATGTCTAAACAGAGCCCACAGGACACACATGCATGTGCGTGTAAATTGGTATTTAGCATATTTAAAATAGCATGTATAATTCCTCAATTCAGTGGAACATGCCCACTTTCATAAGGGAATGAAAGTGGAAATGTTCCACTGAAATGCTGGAAGTATACAAGCTATTTTAAATACGTTATGTTTATTTGCTTTTAAATTTGCCTGCACTAGTATGCTCTGCCTAAACATTCAGACTCGCACTATATAGTTGCTGCATTAATTATAACCAGGTACAGAGACACCCCTAAGGTGAGATAAGGGGGAACTCTTATCCTGGGCCCAGGGGAGAAAAGGTGCCCGGGTCATGTGTGAGAGACTGACATGCACTACCATTTTGTGTGCTATGCTGCAGCTCTCTGGAGAGTCTACTGGCAGGGATACTCTATAGCAACCAGATCACTAGCTGGAAGGAAAATGAAGTCAAACCAGTTATCTGGTTGATATACTATATTCCCAACAATAGATTTGCTAAGAGGCAGCAGGGAAGTTTCTGGACACACTCCTACAATTTTTAAGTGAACGCCAGGCAAACCACATACAGGCAATGACACTGACAAATACATACTCACACTCTCTTCAGGTGCCTAAAGCTTAAGGGATACCTTCTTGGGACACAAATGTATATTATATAACGATATGTCAATTGTTGCATATTGTTACAAGCTGAGATGTTTAAAACTGTATGTGCTGTTTTTCTTTTCTCCTGGGGAAACCTTAGAGGAAGACCTAGATGCTGTATGAAGTAGGTGACTTATGCAGGAAGCTAGGGAGATGCAATTCTGGAGTAGGTGCGGACATTATTTCTCCCCATGGTGCAGATGGGTGTGGTTAATGGAGGGGTGTGGCTAAGTGAGAGGCATAATTAGGGGTGGGGCAAAGGCGGGGCTATGGGCGCCAGAGGTGGTTCTGCCTAGGGGCACCTGAGATGTAAATCCGGCCCTGGCCGTGACCGTGAAGGGAACAGGCTTCTTCCGAAGTTCGTAAGCCTTACGAAACATGTACTTGATCCAAGAAGTGATGGAACCTTGCAAGCAGGCTTCCCTGCCCTAGGGCCGTCAGGAATGACAAAAAGAGTGTCAGACTGCCTCGAGGACTCAGTGCGATGCACATAGAACTTGAGACAACGAGCAACATACAACAGATGAAGAGCCCTCCCTTCGTCAGAAGTAGGGTTACGACAGAAGGAGGGGACCACAATCTTCCGATTAATGTGGAACTCAGAAACCACCTTTGGGAGAAACTCTTGTGAGGTGCGAAGCACCGCCTTGTCTTTGTGAAAGACCAAAAAGTGTGGTCTACAAGACAGAGCATGCAGCTCCGCAACCTTGCGAACAGAAACAAATCGCCAGGAGAAAGCCCATCTTCCACGTCAGCATACGTAGAGGAATTGTAGCCAAATACTTGAAAGGAGGATGCTGAAGTACTCCCAAGACCAGGTTAAGAGTCCACTGAGAAGCAGGGGACTTAAACGCCGGACAGGTATGAGCAACACCCTGGAAGAAAACCTTGACATCAGGAATGATAGCAAGATGCCTCTGAAAGAAGACAGAGAGCACAGAAGTCTGAACCTTAAGAGAACTCAGACAGAAACCCTTATCCACACCATCCTGGAGGAAACAGGCTTATGGGCACTAAGCATAGTAGCCACCACGCCAGAAAAAAATCCTCTCTTCAAAACTGAGGATTCAATCTCCATGCCATCAAAGCCAGACGATGAACATCCTCCTTCTAGAGGTAACCCTGTAGAAGAAGGTCCGGGGGGGGGGGGGGGGAGATTCAAAGAGGTTCCACCACTGAGAGGTCCTGAAGCTCCGGAAATCAAGCCTGTCGGGGCCAGTACGGAGCAATCAGAATGAGTGGGCATTCTCAGCTTCCGAAGTACTCTGTTTAACAGGGGAACAGGAGGAAAGATGTATGCCAGAGGAAACGTCCACAGAATCGACAAGGCATCCACTGTCAGAGCCAGGGGATCCACCCAGCGAAAGCAGAACGTTGGCACCTTCCTGTTGTGCCTGGTTGCCATCAGGTCAATGCAAGGAAGACCCCACTGCTAGATGAGGTTGAACACCTCTGGATGTAGCTCCCACTCTCCTCTGTCCACCGTGTGTCGACTGAGGAGGTCTGCCAGAACGTTGTCTATGCCAGGAATATTAACTGCGGAAAAGGCAGGGACATGCTCCTCTGCCCATGATAAAATAGCCTTGGCCTCTAGCCAGGCAGTGAGACTTCTTGTGCCGCCTTGCTTGTTTATGTAGGCTACCGCTGTGGCGTTGTCCGACTGTACCCTGACCGGGCAATCCTCCAGTTGCCGTGTCCATTGATGTAGGCCATGAAATATCGCCCGAAGCTCCAAGACATTGATGGGAAGGAGAGATTCCTCCTGAGACCACCGGCCCTGAACACTGAAGTGCCCCAGCACCACTCCCCATCCGGAGAGGCTGGCATCAGTTGTCACTATGGTCCAGAAGGGCACCAGGAAGGGTCTGCCTTTCGGGAGATTGTTCACTTTGAGCCACCACAAGAGGCTCTGCTCCACTTGAAGAGGAAGAGATAGGGATCTTTCCAGGAGATCTGGACGGTCCCTGCATAGCAGGATTAGAAACCTCCGAAATTCCATGGTGTGAGCCATGGCAAATGTAACTGCTTCTATGGTGGAAATGAACTTTCCCACCAAAGATGAGAACTTCTTTGCTGGAACCGGATCCTGAGACAGGATAGCCTGGACCTTCAGTGCTATCTGATGAGCCACTTGGTCCATGAGAAATGCAATCTCTCTCCAAGTGTCGAAGAGGAGGTCCAGAAAGACCATCCTCTGGGAAGGAGCAAGGTCTGACTTGTCCAAGTTGATGATCCACCCATGATGGAAGAGAGCATGAATGCAGTCCTGCAACTGCTGGTGAAGGAGTTCCGGAGACGATGCCTTCAGAAGGAGGTCATCCATATACGGCGTCACCCTGATGCTGTTGCAATGTAGGACAGAGATCAATGCTCCCAGGACTCTGTTGAAGACTTGAGAAGCCTTGGTCAGGCCAAAGGGGAGGGCAGAAAACTTGAAATGCCCTTGGTAGCAGGCAAAGCGGAGATACTGCCGACTCTCTGGATGAATGGTGATATGTAGATAGGCATCTTGATGATCCAGAGAGGACAGAAATTCCCCAGGGGACATGGCCGCAATCACCATTCGCAAGGACTCTTGACGATAGTGAGACTTGACCACAAAGTGGTTGGAATGAAAACCCACAACCCTGTCTCTGAAGAAGGAACTGGTTCCAAGACCCCCTTGTCCAGAAGGGTTTGGAAAGCAGCCTCGAAAAGGCGAATCTTTTCTGCGCCCAGCGGACTGTGAGAAGAAAAACTGTGAGGAGGAGGAAGAGAGAGGTAAAGGGAATCCTGTACCTTTCTGCCACCACCTGTAAAACCCACGAGTCCGCCACAGATTGTTTCGAGATGGAAAGGTAGTGGCTCAAGCGCCCCCCCCCCCCATCTGAGGATGGGGACCTGGATTCGGCGATCCATGCTGAAGGAGGTTTGGAAGCCTTGGGCTTGGTAGAGGACTTTGGCCACCATTGCTGTTTGGGCATTGAGGAGGAGCACGGAGCCTGGGGGATCGCTTGGGTTGCCGGCCAAGAACCCGTCTGGTAGGAACAAAAAAGACGATTCCTCTTGATAGGCTCCTTCCTCTTGTTGACCACTGGAAGCAGAGTACTTTTACCCCAGTGGCCTCACTGAAGAGACCCTTAAGGTCAGACCCAGATAGGAAAGAACCCTGAAAAGGCAAAGATAAAAACCGTTTTAGATGTGGTATCAGCAGACCAGATCTTGAGCCAAAGAGCTTGCCTGGCAAGCACAGACATAGTAGAAGTCCTAGCAATTATACGGACTGAATAAAACAGAGTAGCAGTAACATAATGTTGCGCTTCAGCAATGTTGGCGACAAGTTTTAGCATGTCAGAGGTAGAAGCTCCCTGACGAACAGCCAAAGTAAGCCGTTTAGTCCAGACAGCAACAGCCCTATTCACCCACGCAGCGGCAAACGCCGGGCATAAGGCAGAACCCACTGAGGCAAAAATAGCTTTGAGAGAGGTCTCAAGCTTCCTATCAATCCAGTCCTTCATAGCAGAAGCATCTGGTACAGGTAAAGCAGTAGACTTGGGACAACCTGGACACAGGAGCATCCACCTTATGTGGGTGGACCCATTGAGCTAACACTGTCTCAGAAAATGGGTAAAGCTTAGCAAATTTCCTAGAGACAGATGGCTTCTAGTCTGGAAACTTCCACTCATCAGAGACCAAGCGGTGAAGAGTGGGATTAGGTGTAAAACATGTATAAGGGAGCTGAGGCTCCTGAAACACATCAGAGGGGTCAGAAGAGGTCCACCCTCTCTGACCATTGTAGCCCAAACGGTTGCAGAGCTATGTACCAGATAAGTTTTACCATAGACATCAATGGAGCAGAGAGCGGGCTCCAGTTCTTAAAGGAGCCACTACCCTAAAATCAATCTAAGTAAAAGAATAAAGGAAAAGGGAAAACCTGGGGGAGTGAAGAAGAAAATAGTAGTGGGTGGGGCGGGGGGGGGTCAGGAATAAGTCTCCCAAAGCACCCAACACACACCAATATGAACAGTAGTGAAAGAATTAAATAACAGAAAGGAACAGCAAAGAAGAGCAGCCATCTGTACTTCCAAAGCCCCTTAGAGAGAAAGAACCCGTAATGAGGCTACCATCATAGGAGGGGGCAGAAGCTGAGAGAGACTCAGCAACGAGTTGTCATTAAGCCAACCTCTTTAGGGCAAGAAGGGTCCACAAAGCACATTTGTACTGGGCAATCCAACTCCAGGGAAGCCCAGTGAAGGTAGTCCACCTAATGTTGGACTACACAGCCCCATGTCCCTGATAAAAACAGGATGCTACTCCACCTCCAACCGCTTCACAAGACACATGACGTCTGGGAGTTTGTAGATGGGGGGGAGTTGAGCTGGAAGAGGGAGTCTCCACTCCCAAAGAACCTGTTTCTTGTGCTGTGCTCTGCCCTCCAGGAGGAAGGACTCAATCCCATGGTACCTGTGTTACATATTGGATGTATGACAGAGATTCTTGAATTGCTCCAAAATAAAGGCAGGTTTAGTGATTAAATCTTAATGCTAGGTATAACCTGTCCTTAATGGAAGTATATGGTGATAGTTAATAAGCTATTTATGCAAAGAAATAAATCTCATTAATAAAATCTCAGAATTTTGTTAGTCATATTTCTACATGTGACTTAGCTCTTTATAAATGACCAGTCTTAAATTTTATCAACGGTTCTTAAATATACACCAAGAATGGGTTTTATACGGCTCCCCCTTAGAGCCCAATTCTGGGACAAACCAACTGCACCATACGGAACAAATGAAATTTCTCAAAATTCCATTTGAATTAAATGGGGTGTTTAACCCCTTGAATTCTAGATATGTCTCCAAACAGTTGAAATCTCAATTTAAATGAAAGGGGATTTTCACTTCTCCTCTATAATGCAGTTGGTCTGCTCCAGAATTACTCCACTTGCTGAATTAGGCAATACTTCACTTGGTTTCCATTAGCATAACAGCAAGCGGGCTGTCACTAACAACCCTGCTCCTCTCACTAGATGTACTCTGAGAGTACCACAGTGGGTTAACTTTTGAAAGAAACTGCAGGGAGTTAATCTGTTCCTCTCCCTGCAATAAAGGTGGTGTGGACAGCCTTGCAAATAGATAGAGCACTCCAAGTCCCCCTTTTGAGTGCCAGAAGGGTACACAACGCATTGCTTTGCAATAAGTTGTGTACACCTCCGGCACTCAAAGAGTTAAGGGCATGGGCATATACACCAACATTATTAAATATAAAATATCCTATATAATAGTTCGCCAGGATGTTTGTCAGAAGCCGTCATGCGCAGTAGAGACTGCCCGAATGCACACAATGCTGGGAGTTCTGTGCTTGGAGCATTCTGTGAATTCAGCCAGTCTCTACAGTGTATGAGTGCGTCGGCGGCAGGACGCAGAACAGGATCGGCCTCTTAACCCCTTGAGTGCCAGAGGGTTACGCAACACAATGCAAAGCATTGAGTACCCCTCTGTCACTCAAAGTGTTAAAGACAGGGTTAGCAACTGTTGATGCTCTAGCTGCTGGGGACTATAGATTCCATCATATCCAGCCAGCCAATGGCTGGTTGGGGATTATGGGAATTGTAGTCCCCAACAGTTGGAGATTCAACAGTTGACCAATCCTGGTAATATGTACCAAAACTAGAAAATCCCGAAAACCAGCGCATTTTTATACACACAACTTTATTTAGCATGTTATAGAAAATTTGAACTCTTTCAGACACTACACACACTAAAAACAAACATTTTTATATGATTAGTAAAGAATTTCCTGACATGAAACGGATTGCAAACAAAAATGTTCAAAGCTGTTAGCTACCAGAAATCATGTGTTAGAGAAAGCTTTATGGAATATTTGTTTTTATAAGACCTAAAACAAAACACTGCAAACAACACAAAAACCTTAGTGCACACAGACAATGGTTTAACATTTCCCAGGTACCTACCAGTTATGATCACTCAATCACTTACTTTCTCAATTAGTTGGATGATTTTAAAGCTATAATAATACATCTGACTTTGAATTTTAATTTCTAGTATATTATTTTAGAGTGTGACTGATACCAGTAACTTTCTATAACACTTTAATTTACAAGTAAATTAACTAAAATGTCCCCCCTCTCGCTCTTTTCAGTTATATCAGCTATTTCATTCAGAAGGACATTACCCATGGAGATAGGATAACCCTACTCGGCATTCAGACAATGAGACACTTCCTTTGTCTGAAAGCTTTCACATATTCCTGAACAATACATTTTGCTATAGTGTTCATGACTTGAAGAAATTATTCAGACAAGGGGAATATCTCCATTGGTCTGAACTCCAAGTAGGGGTACCATAGCAACCACAGGTAGGTGTGTGTGTGTGTGTGTGTGTGTGTGTGTGTGTGTGTGTGTGTGTGTGTGTGTGTGTGTGTGTGTGTGTGTGTGTGTGTGTGTGTGTGTGTGTGTGTGTGTGTCTAAATCAAGACAGAGGATGCTCCATCTGGTTCTGTTGTTACTTCAAATCAAGTGACATTTCAGATAAAGATTTCTGATGAATAGAAGAAGTGTTTTACAGAGCGACACAGCAAGTCACTCTCTAAAATCATATACTATGAGGTTATAAAAAGAAGAAAAAAAAAAAAAAATCTGAATTGATACATTTCTTTAACCTGTAGTGTCAGATAGGTCCAGCGAATTGCCGAGCAACGAGTTGGACCTTCCTCTGACATTCAGTGGGTTAGCAAATCACAGAAGCTTAAATTATGTAACACACTTAGATGGCTACAAACATGCCTCAATAAAACAAAACAATATAAGCATTTCTGAAGACAAAACCTATTACATTTAAATAAGTGTTGTACTCTGTCTAAGAAGAACAATTATTCAGGTGTCACCAAGCTGATTTTCTACAGGATCAATACAGCAAACAGCGTGTGCCATTTATCAGCAGGCTGGGGTGTTCTCCTCACTTCCTGCTGCGTCTTGGGGCTATATGTTCAAAGATGCTTGAAAGACATTTCTTTGTTGTTAGTTACGACAATTTTTCTTTTCCTCTATACGACACTGGAGAATAGTTTAGCCGCACCCTTGCCCAGCACCTTTGCCTGGCAATTCTGGAGTTGTGTCGTACACAATGGACATTACTAGTTTTTTGTCGTATACGCTATAGAAAATGTCATTCATGCATTCAATTACTTATTTTTGTCTTTTATACGACAATTTTTTGTCGTTATCCCTTTGAACATGCAGCCCTTAGCGTATAACCTAACCATGGTAATAAGGAGTGCAACAGAAAATGGCTTCTCCCTGCCTCTTGGAAAACCAACCCATGTAAGTTTTCTTAAGATACAGGGGATTTTTATATAGAGTACACATTTCTTTCAGTGTTACAATATGCTCTTTCGGAACACAGCAAGTTGTAAACTGGTGGAAGAGAGGGATGTTTTAACATTACTCTTCATTTTCTTTTATCATTGAAAGTTTTAATTTTTTTGACAAAACCTAGATATGACTCAGTGGAGGATACAAGGTCTATTATAATCTGTATAAACCAGGATGGAGTCATTGTTGGCCCCCAACTGCTTGAATACTAGAGAGATCTGCATTGCAAAGCAGTGTTTTGGAGATCCTGCTAGCATTCACGGGGTTAAAGGCCAGATTGAAATAATCTGCCATTTCTACTTGCCCCCAGTGATGAAGTTGGTTTGCTCTAGAATCACTCCTTTTTGCTTTCTGTGTAAGGCTTTATGGCCCATATTTATAAAAGCAAACTGGAGTTATTTCGGAGTAAACCAACTGTACCATTGGGAGCAAACAGATATTTCTAAGTTGCCATGCAGTTTACCGAGCCATTTAACCCTTTAAATGCTAGAGAGGTCTCCAATGCATTGCTTCACAATGCAATGGAGACCTCTCTAGCATCCATGGGGTTAAAAGCCCAATTTGCTTTAACATGAATTTTTGTCCCATATGGTGCAGTTGATTTACTCCAGAAAAATGCCAGTTTGCTTTTATAAATTTGGCCTATATTCTTAAAAATAAATAAAACCATTATGTATACATTGCCAGCTTTATTGGACCTAGGAAAAAGGAAACTTTACTGAATCTGGTTATCTTTTGAGCAAACTAGCATGCGAGTTCTTTAACCCTTTGCATGTCAGAGGGTATCCAACACAATAGTTCTCTATGATACAAAATATTATAGATGGTCATAATGCTCTTAGAAAATGTTTTTTCCCTCTCACATGAAAACTTATACATTCATAATGAAATATAAGGTTTGATTTTTAAAAGTATAATAAACTATAACCAACATTCTATTAAAAGCAGTACAGCTATTTTAAAAAGTTTAAAATAAAGGAATCTCTCTTTTATAGAAAAGACTATACTTTAAAATACATATACTGAACCAATTCATGCTCTTTGCCAGATATCTGGCCAGGAGACTGTGTTGTGATGTTCACCGTGTGCAGCCCCCCTTATATACCACCATTGTTTGACTTTAAATTCTAAGAACAAAGTCTTTGGGGACAACATAGCACAGAAAAGAAACTGAACAGAGACATCAGTCTCACCGTTCAGTCTCTTCTATTTAAATGACAGAGCTCCAGGGACCTATTTTCAGGCCCCAGTTCTGCTTCCCCGTTGTTCACCATGGGTCACAATGGTGCCCCAGCTTCATCAGCAAGTCTACTCACCAGAGGACAGATCTGCCCTATTGAGCATTATCCATGTGATATTGACTCTAAGATTTCATGAAAGCAGATATCCAAGGCAGTTTTTTCATCATGAATTTGAGGGTTACACAAGAGGTTGCAATGGACAGATGGCTATAAGGAGATGTTGGATTTAGCTAGGAAAAACCACCCACAATTTTGCAAAATTAGAAGTGGTGCATTGCTCAGTGAATCATTCACAGTGTGCTTACCAGATGGTTAAGAGAGATTTGTTTCAGAGCTCTGATCTAATGAAAGCCTAGGTCAGGGATAGTAAAATGTTGGACCTATACCAGAGGTATATTTTTATGCCATGAAACCATGGATGGGACTGGGGGTGGGGCCATGTAATAAATGGGGGTGTGAATATGGGTGGAGGTAAAAGCACCTAGAGTACTTGTCTAGATGAGCATAGGATATAAATCCAAGCAGAAAATAATAGCTCACAGCTGACAACTCACCATAATACATACATATACTTAAAGCGGAACTTGTCAGTTATTACTAAGTCGCCATGCATTCATTAAGAGCGCGGTGACTAGCTTGCTAATCCATGTCTTACCTTTAACCCCATCGCGATGACGGACTTACCAGGTACGTCATGCAAAAATGTCACTTACTGACAGATAACGTACCTGGTAAGTCCAGGAAGTCATTCACTAGAATTGGGGGGGGGGGGAGGAGAACCATCGTTAAGTGCCGGCTGCGTGTGCGTGCGGCCGGTCACTAAGGAGTTTAAAAAAAAAAATAAATAAATAGTAATAATAATAAAAATAATAAAATAAATAAATAAATCACAGATGCTAAAGAAATCTTTGCAGTTTGGAGACCGGAAGCCAAGCTACAGAGCAGACATCTTGTCTGCACGCCTGCGCTGTCAGTCAATGAGAAGACAGCACTAACCTGCCTGTCAGTCTCCAAATGGAAAAATTTCTTTAGAATCTGCAAATTTTTTTTTTTTTTTTTTTTTTTTTTTTTTTTAAGGTAAGACATGGATTTCCAAGCTAGTTGCCATGCACTTAATGAATGCACGGCGACTTAGTAATAGCTGAAAGTTCAGCTTTAATAATGTGTAAATAAGAATTTTGTAAATGTATAGATAGCAGCAGAGAATTAAAGGGTCCCCCAAGTATTAGGCTGAAACCTAAAGTGCAAACGCAAGAGAAACCTGCGCTTCTCTGTACAAGATGCAAATGTGTGCCTGTATTGGGCATACATAATACTACTGTGTTAATACATTTGAGGATTTTGTTCCTAAAATTGGCCAAACATTGTTCAGCTTGCCAATCAAAGTACCTCAATATCTGGCAATTACCTACTCAAATACACCTGTAAAGCCCTATATAAATTATAAACAGTCCTTGGCGAGATGTTATAATAAAAGTGTTGAAGGAGTGGGACCCTTAAAATAGTGTTTTTGATGCTTGGGGGTCCCAATGTTTGCAATTAAAAACAAAGACATACAACAGTATAAAAAGGCGTAGAAGGAGGACTTGCCTGTTATAAAGAAAATTATGTAGGGGTTGTTAAGTTTAACAATGTTTGGCCACATTTTGGAACAAAATCCTCATATATAATACAGGGCACACATTTGTATTTTGTATAGAGAAGCGCAGGTTTGTCTGGCATTTGCACTTTAGGTTTCGGCCTAACACTTGGGGGACTGGGGAATCATTTCATCCTCTGCGGCTATCTATACATTTACAACATTCTTATTTACACTTCATATTAATTGTATGCATGTATTATGGTGAGTTAGTGCTGTCAGCTTTTTCTTTTCTTCTTGCTTTAGCACATCTCCTCTGCTCATTCTAGCTGCTTCTTCTACTTAATCACTAATATAACACACAAATATTTTAAAGCAGTTTCCTTTTTTATATATCTAGAGGCTATGGCTATTGTCCTCTCTATGGCTTGCATACACCTTGTCTTTCTGTAATTAATTAGTCATCATATGGCCTGTGGGGGTGGATCCACAGTCCTCTTGGACTTGCACCCACCAACTGCAGTTCTACAGAGTTTTCTTTATAAACAGGCAAGTCCTTCTTCTACACCTTTTTAAACTGTTGTATGTCTTGGTTTTAATTGCAAACATTGGGACCCCAAGCATCAAAAACACTATATTTAAAGGGTCCCACCCCTCCAACAACTCCTCAGGGACTGTTTTTAATTTAGATAGGGCTTTACAGGTGTATTAGAGAAGGTATTTGCCATATTTTTAGGTACTTTGATGGGGTTGGCAAGCTTAACAATGTTTGGCCACATTTTTAAATGAAATCCTCATATTTTTAACAGTAGTATTATTATATATGCCCAATACAGGGCACACATTTGCATCTTGCATAGAGAAGCACATGTTTGACTTTTTGTCTTGGGATATAAATCCAGCCTTTTGTACAAACATTCACTTTTTAGTAAATGTATTAAGATTTCTCCTCACATTTTGGAGGGGAAAGCAAAGAAAACGCAAAACACTAAACACCTTAATAATAAACCCCACAAACCATAGCATGGGCAGAAAAATCTTAGCCAAAATTAATTAATAAAATAATGTTTAATTTGCACTGAATGTCATGTGCATGGAAGCAGACAGGATTCCTTTTGCGGGTACCAAAGTAACTGCTCCCCCTGAAGCCCCATTTAAATCACTGGATATTTGCATTCCTCTCCTATGATGCAGATGTTTTGCTCCAGACCTGCACCTCTTTAGTTTGTGGAATACAGCCCTCAGTCTCATGCTGTCCCCACAGCTTTGGAAACTGGAGCATTTCTAAAGGCTGGAGGGGCACAAAATCCTAGTGGCCTTAATTCATTACAGAGCAAAATTATCCCGCAGTTAGCGCAAACTAAATGCGCCATAATAAGATAATAAAGAACCCAAAAATTCACACCGATTTAAATGTGGATTTTAATTCATTCAATGCCAGAAACTTCTCACAAATGGTTTGGGCCATGTGTTCAAAAGAAAAGTGAGACAGTCTGGCCCAAACCACTTGTGAGACCTCTCTGGCACTGAAGAGATTAAAATCCACATTTAAATCAGTGTTAATTTTTTTTTTTTTCATTTTGATATGGTGTATTTGGTTTGGGCTAGACTCTGTCACTTTTATTTTGAACACATGGCACCAAATTGTATTCTCTCCTGCCCCCCCCCCCCCCAACTCTGCTGCTGTTTGAACACAAGACAGGTTCCTAAGGAGAAATCATCTTTTGGCCCTGCAGCTGTTGGAGACAACACTACAGATCATTCCCATCGTGGGTCAGCGCCAAGGTGTAGTCTTGCAATAGCTAGATCTCTGAAGGAGGCCATACATTAGGGGCGGTCAGCTGTTGGACCTCCAGCTGTTCAAGACTAAGGAAGTTATTACTTAAGGTACGGAAATTGGCTACCCACGGCCTGGAGAATATAAACTTAATCCACATGGTTACCCTGAATATCTGGGAACCAATGGGAAAATTGTTTGGGATCTAATCTACATCTTATTAAAAGAAAGGCTATCACTTATATGTTGGCAATTCCTACACAAGCCCCCTTTTATTTAAATTACTTTTTTGTTTTGACACAGTGGCCTGTGGCACTGTAAGTGGCAATTGTAGAGAGATGCCCAAGAAACTATTAAATTCCAAGATAAAATGGGTGACATCTTCAACTTTGTTCTAACAGGAGCTGCTGTCATGTTTAGAGACAAAAAGGACATTTACATGCTGACCACTAGGCATGACGAGAAGACTTTGCCAGTTTCTGTCAGTCGCAAAAGTGCAGTCCTCACACACCCAGTCTGCATCAGAGATTACAACAAGCACATGGGGAAGTGGATCTATGTGATCAACTCATACAGCCTTACCTCACTATGAGGAAATGTAGGGCCTGGTAGAAAAGGGGTTTGTATTTACATTATGAAGACTGCTGTATATAATTCTTATTTAAATTTTTAATTTGGAAAACCCCACAAAAAAAAAAAAAAAAAAAAAATAATCAGTTTTTTTGCAGTTCCAACTTTATGTAATTTCTATTTTTTTGTTTCCAGGGGAAACAGAAATTATATCTCAGAGACCTGGTGTAGGACAATATCCATTTAAATTGCCCCCGTCACCCAAAAGAAAAGCCCACAGAAACGCGGCAGGGTGTGCTAAGGCAATGGCAAACAGACAGACACCACCATCAACCTGGGCTCTGCATTGGTGACTGATTCAAGCAGTATCAAGTATGGGCAATGCAGTAATTCTGTAAAAGATATTTTATTATTTGACCACTGAAATATCCTGGGTTTTTTTTTTATTTTTCACAACACATCCCTCAGTTAAGCAAGCAGTAATAATGCCATAACTGAAAATGGAAACATGTTTACAACTGGGCCCAGTAGATCCTCCAAACCCTGACAAATGTATGCATATGTGGCACTATCATACTAAGATGATGTAGCTAAACACTAACCATTGCATTTTTACAAAATATCCAAATATTCTGTGCTTGAAATCCACAGTAACAAAGAATATTTGTGAATACTTTTTTTTTTTTGTTTTGTTTTTTTTGTTTACTGCAGGTTGTGAGAGGGATTGGTGATAAAGTGGCCCTGTTACAATTTGGAACTACACAAACCCACGGTTGCCTAGTTTTCTAAAATATACACTTTTGGAAAAAAAATTTTTTAAATGGAGCATTGCTAAACAGCCCCAAATGAGTCATGGCGTCAGTGATGCAAGCTGTGAAAATTCCATGTCTGTTCACAAATTGGCCCTGTAGCTCCCCACAAACCCTGAGAAACCTATGCATGTGGGGTATTACCATATTCAAAGAAGTAGATGAACAATAATCAGTCCTGTTACAATTTGAAACTGCACCTAAAATTAAAAGCCTGGGGTGTCTACTTTTCAAAAATACACACTTAAAAGCCTGGGGTGTCTACTTTTCAAAAATACACACTTCTGGGGGGAAATTTTTAAGCAGAGTACTGGTACACAGCCCCAAATGAGACATGGCACCAGTTAAGAAAGCTGGGAAAATTTCATGTTTGAAACTAGAAACGCACATGTTCCAATTTGGGCACCGTACCTCCCACAAACCCTGAGAAACCTATGCATATAGGATATTGCCATATTCGAAAGACTAATTGAACACTATTCAGTACTTTTTATTTTTATTCTATACTGATGAATTACCCTATGTTATCTACTTTTCAGCAACAAACTTTTATTGGGTAATTTGGGGTTCTGGCTCTGTCACCTAAGCTATAATCCTCATATGCCTATTATTGAAAAAAGTACTGCTTGGAAAGAACGGTGTTCGTCTTGTAATATCTACCCTGTCAATGTTTAAAAAGGATTGAAATACTAAATATATGGGGTACTCCCATATTCAGGAGAAACAAATTAATATATTTAGGGGTATTTTTTTTTCTCTCAAATGAACCAGTATGTAAATCCTGAAAGGAAAACGTATGCAAAATGTTTTTTGTTTTTTTTCTTTCCTATTCTAATCGAATTAAAAGATGTGGTATCCATATAAACGGTGTCCTCAAAAGAAATCCCTGCTTGTGCTTAAAAGACCAGCATATAATTTGTGTGGGCGTACTAAGTGAATTAGAGGGAAAATATTGTTTAACAAAGCCATGCACAAAAGTCTCAAAATAACTCTGGTCCTTACATGCAAACCACCCCTGATTCTCCTGGTCATTAAGGCATTAAAGCACTTGTAGCTATTTGATGGCCTCCAGCTCCTGCCAGACTACAACTCCCATCGTCCTACACCAGAGGAGGATGATAGTAGTTATACTCTGGCATTACCTAAACAGACCCATCTTGCCCACCACAGACTTAAAGACTGAGCTTCGACTTATTTTTTAAAGAGATTGTCATCTCCTTATTTTGACTTTACATATTCTGCAAGTATATAATACCTATACATTATATGCTTTATAATTTCATCTTAACCCTATTTCATTACACTTTTGTGTCCCAAACAGTGTCATGTGGTCAGTAAATAATTAAAGCAGGATGTTAGACAATGTTACACTCTCCCTGAAGCACTGAATGCTCTGTCTCATTTCTTTTTTCCACAGACCTGCTTTCATGTTCCCTGTCTGAAAGCGTTCTACAAGCACATCCAAGGAACTCTGCCAGGAACAGCAAAAAAAAAAAAAAAAAAAAAAAAGAATATGGAAATAATTCAATATTAAAAACTGTATGCAATCTGACTTTACATATTAGGTACTTGCAGAATATGTAAAGTCAGAAATAAGGGATTACTACTCCTTTAATGTTATATGTCTGTTTACTCCTTGAGTGGCAGAGGCATCTATAGCATCCAAGGGGTATTAAAAAATAAACACACACATGTGTGTTTATGAACCATAACTGGCCACGTTGGTCCAATGCAGGCTGGCAAATATTTGACACTGCCGGGGACTAGATCATGTGACCCTTAGGTTTGTGCAGATTCCACAGCTGGTGCATTAACCAACTGGGATCTCTCATTGGGCTATATATACACATCTATATATGAGGAAAGCTGCTGTGGTGCATCCAAAATTATCAATGCATTTTGTTCAATTATTTTATTATATATATATATTATATAAATATATATATTTTTTTTAGACTATCTCATGGGCAGCAAACCTGTCAGAGGCAGACATCTAGTGGAGAAAACATTAACAAAGCAGATTATAAACAGCAGAAAATAAACCCATGTATACAGGAGCACATATAAAAGAAAATATGAAGCAACTGTAGGCCAAACCAATTCTCCATGGGGACAAATAAAAAAAATTCACATAGAAATGAAGGAGGTTTTTAACCTCAAGAATAGTAGAGAGGTCTCCAATGCACACCTATAGAGGTGTGCGATGCAATGCATAGGACACACACCTGGCACTCAAAGGGTTAACAATGACAGCAGTTTATATACTGCAAATCTACAGGTATAAAGGTTTTCTTATTGGACCAGTACAGATAATTTGGACCAAAGATTTGTGCTTTGTACTACATTAATCCTTTAAGGACCACTAACCCCTCATAACAATGAACCTCAACTTTCCTTAACCCTTTGAGTGCTAGAGGGGTATGCAACGCATTGCGTACCCCTCTTGCATTCAAAAGGGTTAATATTAAATTCGAAAGGTCATAAGAATTCTGCACAGATTGGCTCCCCAAATGTAACCTTGTATTAGTACTGGATGTTAAGTCCACAGAGGCAGACATGATTGTGGTCCTTGAGTCCTGCGGCAAACAAACTCCGCCCACCGAGTTGTTCACATGAAGCCTTTGGGACGAGTTTGTGGTCCTACAGTCCTGAAGCAAAGACTGATGTCTGCCTCCATGGACATGACATCCAGTACTAACTGAAGATTAATTTGGGGGCATCAGTCTATGCAGAATTCATTCTTGGTTACTATAAGGATTTACGGTCCATATTAAAGTAAATTGGGGTTCAGTATGAGAAGCTTTTAGTGTTCCTTTAACTACACACATTGAAATGTACTCTATATTTTTATGTCAAACAACTTAATAAACCAAATTAAAAAGAAAATCCTTATACACTTTGGAGGGTTTGTAAACAATGCTATAAACTCATTACTTAAATAAAGTTATGTAGAGCAGATAATTTAGCTTTGCAGTGAACCATGAAGAAAAGATATTGATCTGATGATGACATGGTAGTCTCTCTCACTCTGGTTCCAAGAGTCCAATCAGAGCATGTTCTATGGATATCCTTCCCTGAACACAGGTAACTTACTCACTGTAGTAAGGAATGCAAAGGCTACATCATACTGCATCAGTTTCACAAGTGTTTCACAATGTGTTAGTCACCTCTCTGGCACTCAAAGTCTTTAAAAGGAGACCATACCTATAGGAATAAGTGGCTCTTAGTTTGCTTAAAGAGATAGTAACATTTAGCTTAAGTATTGGTTAAATCCGTAGTTTTCAGTTTAATCAAACTAACATGTTATATTTGGTCAGTTACTGAAGTCTTATTGATTAGTCACAGCATCCCACACTGGCAATCTGCTAATTGAGATACTTTCTGTTTCTGAGTCTTGTAAGAGTCTTGGGCAATTTATATATGTGTGTGTGTGTGTGTGTGTGTGTGTGTCTGTGTGTGAGCGCGTGCGTCTGTGTCCATGACCAGGTGGGAAGCAACTCAGTATTTCACCATGTGTTGTGAACCCCATCAGCCTTTAAAGGGTTAAGAGTGGGGGTAGGTAATAACCTCTATACATTACCTGCCTTTGCCCTTATCATTTATTACGAGCTGCAAAATCAGAAGTAAACAACGACTGCATAAAAAAAGAATGCATATGCATTAGAAAAGTAAGTTTATTTAATTCTATAAGCTTAAAATCTATGTTAACCATTGGGTGCTGGAGAGGGTTCCAACGCTATAGCATCCACATAGTTAACTTAACGTTGCAATACACTGAACACCTCAATGGCACTCAAAGGGTTAACAGACTGGGCTCCACAGGGATTACACAATGTAGAACTTAAAAAACAAACAAACAAACAAACAAAAAAAAAAACTATTTGAGAGCCAGTGGAGATGGGGTGTATTATAACATTCGCCTGTATATCACAATAGTTCAACATTCTTGTTCCTTTAACCCTGTGAGTGCTAGGAGGAGTCCAAAGCCTTGCTTTGCAATGTGTCTGCCATGCTCTGGCACTCAAAGGGTTAAGATTAGTCCACTTGTGCTTAGGCAAGGATATCCTAAAACTGACACTGTTAAGTGCACTTCAGACCCAATGTAAAAAACATCTCCAACTAAATTCCCCTCCATAACTTAAAAAAAAGTCTAAATAAAAAACCACCACTCTGCTACAGAAACAAGCTCGTCCGGTTTTAGGAGCTGCTGGCAAATTCTTGAACGTTGCACAAGTGCTGGCTGAATTCGCTGCAGGATCTTTGCCGGTTTTCTTTTTCTTAACTTCAATGAACCTACAACATTCATCTTGTGGACATTTTGACAGATCGTATGTGGGCAGGTATCACTCTTGGGTCACCTTGAGGTCATGGATAAAAATCACACGCAGCAAGCTAGAATGCATGTCTCCTTGGAAAATCTAAAGCTGTCCCTTATCCTCCTCTTCCCCACTGCTGCCTATATCGCTATCTGTAGACTGAGCATCATCTGGAGGATGAGGGAGATCAGCAGCCTTGTTGTTGTTTTCTGCCTGGAGAACGCTATTTTCCTTGTTATTCTCTGCCTGGAAAGCACTATTCTCCTTGTTCTTCTCTTCCTGGAGAACACTATCCTCCTTGTTATTCTCTGCCTGGAGAGCGATAATCTGGTTATTCTCAGGCACATTAATATCGTCCTGTTTCTCACTCTGTGGTATATTATTTGCAGGTGTTGCACTGCTATCGCTGGAAGCCACACACTTCTTCCCTTCCTCAGTCTGCAGGAAGTTATCCCATCCCTTTAGCCTCTCTTCTCTTTCTCTGGATGTTTCTTCAATCTGTAATAAGAAATATGGGGTGGGGGGAATAAAGTTCTGAGAACATACCAAAATATCAACCTGATATTTTTCATTATGCAGATCTATAAAAGAGAATATTATCACATAAGTAGAATTCTCAATACATGCGACAAATACTGAGACGGCTGCAAGGAGGAGTTATGGTAAACTCCTCAATATTGCTTCTCTGACAGGTAGAAGACTAGGGGTATGATTTGCACAACAGTAGTCAGGGGCACTCCTGTCCAAATCACAGATGAAAATTTCCCGAGGGTGATTGGCCAGGGGAAGACTTGGCATACACTATAATTTCTGTCACATACACACACTTATTTCTACCAAACACATGCACACAAAACACTATCAGCCAAACTCTGCTAGACATTTTATTACACTTACACATATGCATACACACACAATTTCTAATGTTCTGCTTTTCTATTTGCCAACTCTGTGTCAATCAATAGAAAGGGAGCCACATGATCAATATTAGGACAATGGAAGTATTGCCACTTACCACACACATATGGTGGGTAAATGTGTTTGGGATATTGTGCATGTGTCTGCCTGTCTGTGCGCACATGTGCTTTAGTTCAGCCACTATGCAGACAAAGACACACTTCACAGTAGTAAAGTGTGATCCTTAAAACCATTATCCATTTAAAGGGACAGTAACACTTCGTTTTAACTTTATTTTATTTTGTAGGCATTAAAAAAACATGAAGAATGATATAAGTCTTATCTCTCAAACCTTTATGGTATAAGAGATATTCACAAGCAAAGTTCCCCTCCCCGCCCCTTTTACCTAGTGTAAGCCATCTCTTCTCAGATGTGAGTCTGGTTGTATGACAGTACAGATAACAGAAGGGGACAATTTTCTTTGTATGAAAACAATGAAGGCCCTTCCCCCCCTTGACAAGTTTTTCAGCTTTTTCCATTATCTTAATTGAAGATTGTCCCTCTCTGCAGTCTACCTGGGCACTTCCCTTCTGATCTGGTTGAACAGGGGGGGGATACTTTGTTTGTGAATATCTCTTAAACCATAAAGGTTTCAGAGATAAGACTTATATCATTCTTCATGTTTTTTTAATGCCTACAAAATAAAATAAAGTTAAAATGAAGTATTACTATCCCTTTAATTTACCCAATACAGAAGTTTCAGTTAAACACAACCACACACACAAACATCTATGCATAACAATACACATAAATAAATACACACTCTCACTTTCTCCTGATAGGTCTCTTCTCATTCTCTCGTCGGTATATTACGCATAACTGCCTAAAGGTATTGAGGACGGAGGTCCTTATCAAATACTGAAAAACTGAATACTACTCTGTAGGACTTTTAAACAAATACTGAATTAAAGACATTAAAGTAATTTCAGACACAATTCTGGCCTTTTAAGAGTCCTAATAAAGGCCAAAATTGTGCCTGAAAAGCTGAACCAGCAAGTCATTTCTGATATAGTAACACTGTTGATGAGAATGAAAACAGACGTGTCTATCAAGTCCAGCTCATGCCAAATCACCTGTTGGTCCAGAGGAAGGCAAAAACACAAAAACAACAACACAAAAACCCACTGATGGCATTAGCATACTTCAGGGAGTTATGTTCTCCTTCACCTACCCTCCACAACCCGTTCACACTCCTGTGTCCCCTTCCCTGCTCTTTAAAATCACCATTCCATGTGTCCCTCTCCCTGCCACCAGCATCAACCCCCCCATCCCCTTTCCATGTGGCCATAATCATCTTCTGCTCTGCTCCCTTCTCTGCCACAATCACCCTACACTGATTACCAGGTCTGTACATGTCCTCCATACAGCCTTTCTCCTGCTGCTACTGGGTGCATAGTGAAAATAAATTACTTTTGGCCACTTTTTCCATGGACCCAGAGTAGAATCAGGAGAAAGAGATCAAAACAACAAGGGAGGAATGTGGTAAGCAGGGAAGGAGACTGTGGCTACCAGTGGAAACAAATCTGAGGTGTCAGGAAGAGTAGTGTAGCCTATATCCAGCTCTGTGACTACTGCTGGACAATCGAATACCTCTCCCTTCCAAGTCTTTGAGAGATTACACATATATACTAGCAGCGTGGAACAGCATTGCATGTCTTTTTTTAACAATTGTATTTAGTAAAATAAAATATAAATGTTAAAACACATACATAGATACAAACAGCACATATACATTCAGACATAGACATACATACAGACATACCTACCAACCTGCGAGACCGGAGGGCTCATATGAAGGTGGGAGGAGAGAAAGATGAGATGTGTGTTGGACAGTGAGGTTAAAGAGGACATGTATGACCCATAGATGTGTTAAGTCTGTATACGTGTAGGCCAAACATTGTAATGCAGTGTTACGATACAGTGCTGTATGGAATGGTTAACCCTTTGAGTGGCAGAGGGGTAGGTGAAGCATTGTTTTGCAATGCATTGCATACCCATGTCACTCAAAGGGTTAATGTGAAGCTCATTCAGTGCTCAGTGTCCATCCACTGTGGCGCTTGTGAAGGGAGGGGAAGCGGTTTAAGCATAACTGGAAGGACGTGCTTATAGTGTGCCAGTGAAGGTATGTGTGTACGGTGCGGATCATTGTGGTGCTCTAGTGAAGTGGATAATACGCACAATATTGGGATGTGGGAGGTGAGTAGAGGGCATCGGGTAATCAGGACACAATCCTGTAGTGTTGTGTTGCTATAGTAAGAGCAATGCTTCGTCATATGCACTACACATGTCAGAATGGGTATTCCAGAGACAAGCTGTGCTGTATAAAATAAAAGTAAAACTCAGAGTTTTGTGATTGAGGTCCTTGCGCTGTCTGGTATCAAGCAAAGCACGCTGGTCTCTCACCAGACCAAGATGTGTCACGTGAAAGCATCATGGCCCTTGACTCCAAATTAGTGGAAAGACACTGCATATGAAATGTTTGAGTGGCAGATAGGTACACAAGGCATTGCTTTGCAATGTTTTGCGTAGCCCTCTGGCATTCATATGGTTAAGAGGAAATGGTTTCTGGCCCTGGTTAGCAATATAAAACGGAGGCAGCTGCATTTAACCCATTGGGAGGAAGATAAGTGTGTAACCCAGTGCAGTCAAGTGCCTTCCCTAAGCCCTTGATCTTCTCTCAATGTGCATGTGTGTAATGTGAGCAATAATCTTAAAGGGATAGTAATGTTGCAAAATAAAAGCAGCTCTAATTAATCTTCATAGCATTTGGACCATGGAAAGTGTTATTTCAATACTGTCACAGTTGTAGTTCAAGAGTAATTGAATGATAAAGTATTCCCCCCTCCCCTTTTACTGATGTAACACTGCTCAGCCAGATCAGAAAGATGGTGTCCAGATGACTTGCAGAGAGGGACAATCTTCAATTAAGATAAGGGGAAAAACCTGAAAAAAAAAAAACTGTCAAGGGGGCAGGGTTTTCATGGTTCTCACAGTAAGAAGATTGTCCCCTACTGTGAGCTCTCTGGTCTGTGGACCAGATTCCACATCTGAGGGGAGGTGGCTTACACTACATAAAAGGGGCGGGAGGGGGATACTTTAACATTCAATTACTCTCTGACAGTACTGAAATAACTCTCTCCAAGCCTCAAATACTATGAAGATTAATTAGAGCTGCTTTTATTATGAAACATTACTATCCCTTTAAAGGGTGAAAAAGAAGAAATATGCCCAGGGTACTATCAGTGGTTCCATTATTTGCACAGGGAAGAGCTGGGCTAAAGGTCGGGGGGTGCAAGACATATGCTTTGGCTACATGAGCTGACTGAGATAGGTGGACGAAAAGCATGCTGCAACAGGTAGGTGGGTGGAAAATGCAGGAGTATGTACTGGCACTCTTCCGATGGGACAGTGGAGTGCGAGTGTGGTTGTTCATGATTGTCAGTTAATTGTACATTGAGACTTAAAGGGATAGTGATGTTTTAAGTAAAGTTCAGCTCCAAGTCTTCTTTATACTTCTAACGCATAGCACTATATTTTAACACTTACAGTTTTGTAGTTTAATAGCAATTTAAGCAGAAAGGATCCCCCTCTTGGCCGCTTCCCATTGAATCCAGTTGTGGGACCGGACGGATGCAGCGAGGGACAATCTTCAGTCAGTAAGTATAAGGAAAACCCTGCCCCTCTCCTTGATGAAGGAGGGCAGGAATTTAATTTTGATTACTGAAGGTTGTCTCTCACCACTCTCCATCCAGACCACGCTTCCAGGCAGCATGAAGCAGAGGAAAGGGGCAGGAGAGGGATCCTTTCTGCTTGAATTGCTATTGAACTATAAAACTGTAAGTGTTATAATATAGCGCTATGCCTTAGAAAAAGTAGAAAGAAGACTTGGAGCAGAACTTTACTTCAAGCGTTACAATCCCTTTAACCTTTTGACTGCCACAGAGGTAACAGCTGTGTGGCAGTGAAAGGGTTAAGTGTGATGGTAGAATGAGAGTTGAATGACATTTCGCCCAGTGAAAACATCAAGTGGCCAGACAGAGGCTTCATGGACAAAGCAGAAGAATCTGCAGAGTCTCCTTTTGGGAGTGGTACTGGTGGACCCTTTGAGTGCAGACAGCATTGTGTGAGTGTCCAACAGGCAACAGCTTTAGCCAAGTACCAGCAAGCTACCATTAGAAACTGTGGGTTTACAACTTTTATGGGAAGAATTGAGAATCTGAGTAAGTGGTCACAGTGGAAGTAGAGAATGTTTACATCCATTGGAGTGGAGGTGGTGGAGCTCATGGAGCCAAGCGTGGGAACCCTGTCTGGGATAGAGGGGTAATCGGTATGGAGTGAGAAGGTAATTTGTATAAAGTAGCATACGTGTAGTTCACAGTGGTTTGTAATCCTTAAAGTGCCAGAGGGGTACGTATTGCACTGCAAAGCAATACGCTGCATACCCCTCTGGAACTCAAAGGGTTAAGGGAGGCGGCATAGGTGTAAATCGGGGATGTTGTAAGTCTACCATGTTTTGCTTGTTTTTGGAGATGAAAATAGTGAGGAGGGGCCATGGTTGGTAGCCTTGTAAGTTGCTGGGGGTATAATTCGTGCATGCTGTATTTCTCCTCCTTGCACTCACCACGGTGTGTGTGTGTGTGTGTGTGTGTGTGTGTGTGTGTGTGTGTGTGTGTGTGTGACTTCTGGAGAATTTGTGGTCACATGACCAAATGTATAGATACACATACACGCCATATGCATATTTTAATCTTAAGGATTTCCTTTTAATCTGTTTAGTGCTAGAGTTAAGGGCAACTCAAAGGGCCACAGGTGCAAATTCAGAAGTGGAGCAATTTTAGGGCAAACCAATTGGCTTTAACCCCTTGAATCCTACAGCTCTCATAGCTTTGTAAAGGTGTTGGAAACCCCACTAATCATTAAAGGTTAAAATCTTCATTTAAAATCAAGAGTTACTTTTGATTCCTGTGGTGCAGTTGGTATGTACCAGAATTGCTCCTTTTTGCATGCGTTCCAAAGTGTTCAGTCCGGTGCTTATTTTCCCACATCCTCAAAACAGATCTTCTAACAAAGCCCAACAGTGCCATCAACATGTGACTCTACAGCTGCTTTTGAACTAGAACTGCTGAAGATGGGAGTTCCAATTCAGTAGCAGCTGGAGAGCCACAGCTTGCTCACCCCAACGTGTAGAATGCAGAGTGAGAGCAGTGACTGTATCACTGGTATAGTCAATCTTTGATTTAAAGCTGTTGGAGGCTACAACTCCCAACATCATTAACAGTTGGAGGTGCAAAGGTGGACTAACTACTGAATATGGCACAAAGCAACAGAGGATTGAAGGCTCTGATTAGAGGCCTCACTGACATGGGTGACTGTAGTAACACGTTTCACAGAACAGATGTTTTCTATAGGGTATTTCACACAGGTGACTTCTATTTCCAATCACATTCAATGATGGCTGTCCTGCACAGCTTGTAAATCACACCTGAGTTCATTAGCTCATTGAGTGGCAGAGAGGTATGGAAAGCATTGCTTTGCAATGCATTCCATACCCCTATGGCACTCAATGGGTTAAAGGCCAGGGAGTGCTCCCTTCCTTATAGTATGTATAGATGTGATTGCATATCACATACTGCTGTACACATTTACTGCCAGACTCTCTCTTTAATACACATGCACAGCATTTTAGTAATCCTTTAAATGTCAAAGTCAGTTAAACAATTAATATTCATCACTGAACAGAATGACACACATACCCAGTTCCTGTCTCCACTAAATAAGGGATAATAAAGGTGTATATTAAAGAGGATGTATGAAGCACACTGAAAGCATTAATCATAGGATTATTATGAAGCTCTCACAAGGAATGTTGACCCAGATAAAGTGGAACTGTCACTTTGTAACAAGCAGGTGATTTTTGAAAGAGCTTTTAAACTTATCTATATTTGTGTTTGCTTTTTTTTTTTTTTTTTTTTTTTTTTATTTAAATCCACCTTTTATGATTTAACCCTTTGCTTTGTCAATGGGAGCAGCAACAGTGAAAAGCAATGCATTTTGTACCCTTCTGGCATTCAAAGGGTTATGTCAATGGAATTTGAAGAATTTGTATCCCCTCTCACCCCCCCACATGGTTTAACCATTCATTGGAGACCTCTGTAGCTCCCTAGGATTAATATCAAACATTTGAAAATGCTAGAGTAAAAGTAACATTAAATTTACGGTACAAACAGCTACTGGATACAATACACATTTCTGTATAATTCACTGGGGCAAAAATTAAGTACTTGTATTAGAACATGAACCTCCTAAGGCTTTGACTCAAATCTCAGGGTCACAGAGGAAGCAGCAATTTCTCAGGGTGAGAGAGTACATGGTTACCAAATACATTATCTGCCTAATTTACTGCTTTGTTTATCTCTAAATTGCTACTATTCGTACCAGACAGGCAGAGGGAAAAGTACTGCTTGTATGTACAAGCAGTGAGATCTCTAATGGGTAACATAATGAGGGTTCTTTGTAAGGCTACAACTAACAATTATTTTCATACTCTATTAGTTGGCCGATTAATTTTTTGATTAATCGTATATATAAAAAGAAAAAATAAAATACCATCCCCCCCCTTATATTTAAAATAAAATCCATGAGTGTTATGAATATATTCACTTATTTATTTACAGAAACGTTGTCATTTGCTAATAATTTCACTAATCCCAGCATGCAGCGGCTGCCTCAGAGTGATGAGTGTGATTGGAGCAGTCACACTCCCATCACACTCAGGCAGCCTGTACATGCTGAGATCTCAGCATAAACAGATTGCCTGAGAGTGACAGGTAGTGCATGAAATCTAACTGCTGCAAACCCACTATGTGCCAGATCTCTCAATCCCTGCTAGAATGGGGGACATGAAAGCACCACGACATGTAGCCTCTGCACAGTTAGTGCCAAGTGAGAAAAGAGACATGAAGGCACCCTGCGCAGAATGGGACAAATGAACACATTAACTGGTACAGTTTGTCTGTACCAGATGTGCTCCACTTTTATTCTAACATGTAGTCCTAAGGGCATGTGCATCACTTAGTGATCAGAAGATAGTCTGATGACAAACGCGTCCTATTTACCTTACAAGTCCGCGTAAGGCTGGGATCATAGAAGCCATTTCGAGACCGTGATCCACCGCCTAGGTAGTAAATCCTCCGGTACAGAGCAGGGAACTTTCTGTCACTACAATCTGAACCTACGTCAGGGCGGTGGGCGGGAGACTGAGCTAAATACAGCAGCTTGACTGGACTGGACCATATAGCCCCTGCTGCGGAGGATGCTGGGACATGTAGTTAGTAACGGAGGTCACAGTTTTCACTGTTCTCGGGTGAATTAGTGATGTTAAGAAAACTACTTTTTCCATCATCCCCTGCCAGCAGCTTATGCCACAGCGGTTTGTTTGTGCTAGTCTGGATTGGTGTGGAGAGGTGTTTTTAACATGTTTATGGCACTTAGCTGAGATGTGGGCATTTTAAGGATCGGAAGCTGACTGAAATGGTAGGTATTGGACATAGTTTATATGCAATATGTTTTGCTATAGGGGGTATTTTTGCTACATATATACCTCTGGTCCTTTTATTCTCTAAGGCTAAGCTCAGTGTGTGACTGTGTCCACAAACTCCACATCATGATCTGACCAGACTGCCTCCTGACTCTGAGCACTTTCGCCTCTTACTGTCACAACGCCCACATACTGACACCGTAACTTGCCTAGATCTCACGTGCATGGAACGTCCTACGGCTGGGAGGCAACCCTACCTACAACACTGAAGCGGTTAAAGACACGCGATTGCTAAATGCAATTGCATGTCTTTAAAACAGTCTGGGGCTGCAACTAATCAATTATGAGAATCGTTGACAACTATTCTCATAATCAATTTTTATCGAAAATATTGATTAGTTGCAGCCCTAGTTCTTTGGGAACTAACTGGAGCAGATTTGGGTTACAGCGAGAAGGTACACAGCAACTAGAATATAGTTACTGGAAAATGTAATGATTAATATTACAAAACACCTCAGGATCAGCTAATATGGAAGTCCGCAGGGTCCTGCACTCTTTCCATCTTGGACACAGATGGCAAAATGCCATCAGACGGGTGGCATGTTTGAATTTGCTGCCCGCTTCACTGCTTGCTTCTGTGGGTCCTGTCTGCCAGTGTGGACTTATATCCTGCTGTCCGCTCCATGTCTTGCCTTTCAAGTTCAGACTCACATATGATTGGATAAGAGTCTGTGCATTTCCCTGTAATGCACTGAATACACCCTCTGGCACTCAAAAAAATTATAAGATCACTAAAATTATATTATATATATATATATATATATATATATATATAAAACAAAAAAACAAAAAAGTGGCCTTATAAATGATTTGCTAGGTCTTTAAATTGAAACTTTGACCTCTCTAGCATTCAAATAGTTAACCATAATAGATAATGTATTGGAGACCGTGATAGTATTCAAGAGGTTCAAATCACCTTTTAACATAATGGGAATTTATTTCCTATAGTGCAGATAGTTGGCCATAAAATTACTTCACTTTCTTTGTCCATGTGGCCCACTGAACTTTAAGGAAACAAATCACGTGACTTTAACCCTTTACTGACAAGAGAGGTGTGCAACGCATTGCTCAGCAATGAGTTGCCATCCCTCTGGACCTTAAAGTGTTAACCTCTCAGTACACAGGGCACCTGGAAGGCATTACAATACCTGATAGTCTGTTACTCCGTCCCATGTTTCAACAACAAGCTGGCGACCCCCAAACCACCGTCCGTTCAGGGCCAGTATACATGCATCGCCTTCTTCTGCTTCTTTGAAAGCGACAGAGGCCACACCATCTGGGTGTCTCTAATTTGAAAGGGGAAAAAAAAAATTTAACAAAGTTGAGAGTGAACTTTCCTAATGTACTTGGTTATATAATTCAGGGCGTCCAAATATTTTTGGAAAATAAAAAGCCAACAAATGAGAGACTCACTAAGAACATACAAAAGCAGATAATTATCATTTTATAGCTAGTCACTACTCAGGGGCTTCACAATTTAGCTCTCAAGCACCATTACAAAGGAGACATTTCTATGTGTACCTCGGACTAATTCCACCCAAAAGTTTAGTCCATTTTCAACAAGGCAGGCAAGTCCCCTCTGCATGGGAATACCAGCTAACCCCAGATGTATGTTTTGGCTTGTTTGGGACTCATCAGTGAGGTTCAATGTCTGGTTTAAATCACTATGTATTTGGGGAATGCTTATTTACCTATATGGTGCAGTTGGTTTGCCCCAGAACTGATCTAATTTTGTGCATAAGGACTTTACCAAATCATATTACTTATTCAGAGTATTGAAATGGTTTCTCACTTCAGACCTACATTTGCTTAGCTTAATGGAGTTAAATGACCCATTTAAATCTCTGGGAAATTTCACATCCTCCCCATGGTACAGCTGGTTTGCTCCTGAACTGTACCATTTTATTGTGATTAATAAGGTGCCTAGAATAGTGTTGAAACTTGTGCGTGATACTCTGTTACTACAGGGTTATAATACTAAGAGTTGGCAGTAACCCCCCACTGTTTGCTGTCAGGGTTATTTACAGTCACAACCGATTTGATAAATATACTTTCTGAAGGCCCTGCTATTTCAAAATAGTTTTTTAGTTTCCTTGGCTAGTAAACAACTCCAGCACACTGGAGAGCAATGAGATGGCGAAGTCTCTAACATTCAAGGGGTTAATGAAACTTGTGGTTCAATAATTTACCCAGCTCCCTCTAATTTATACGATATCAAGAGCAGACTCCTCACCATTGTGTGTGTGTGTTGTAGGTTTTGAGAATATTCAATGTTTTGTATATACTCTGCCCTTATTGCACAGAAGTATGACATATGTTGGAGCTTTATTAAACAAAAAGCAATACTTACATCAAATATCAGTACTTTCTTTACTTGTCCAAACTTTTCACACTCCGTCCGAAGATCTTCTCTGATCTCATTTAATACTAAAGGGTCCTCCTATCGGGAAAAAAACAGGGGGTGGCAAAGAGGTGAACTATAAGTCTATTACAGTAACAGTCCACGTTTAACACATGGACGCAGTGAAACCAACGTACTAAGAACTTAATGCAAACCAACCACACCACACCGGACAAATACAAATCCCCACCGATTTAAATGAGACTAAATGCTAGAGAGGTCTCCAACTCAATGACACATTTAAATCAAAGGGAATGGTTATTTGTTCCCTGTGCTACAGACTGTTTGCTTCAGAATAGATCCAGGTTTACATAGTACACTGGCCTCAGTACACACAGACAACTGCAACCAAGAAATAGAGCAACAGACATAACAGATAGACAGCAATATGTTGCACACCCCTCTGGCCCTCAAGAAGAGCCACTTATCTCCAGGGTATGTTTCCAATTTAAATTAACATTAACAACTTAAATGAAGTGGGGTTATATACAATTAACTGGGCTGTAAACATTCTGAATCTGTAAACACACTGTTTTCTGAGAGTGTCAAATATACTACGTGTGTGTGTGTGTGTGTGTGTGTGGGGGGGGTAATCGTTTTAACAGGTTGCGTACAAAACTTTGTGTGGCCACACAACGCATTACCCATGTTGTCATTGTTAAAATGGCGTCATGAGAATCTTGCACTGCATGAAAGTGCAAGATTCTCATGTTGCTTCCGGAAACGGCACTTCAGCCCGTTTTGGGGTAGACAGTACAGTGGTGTTTAACAAGACTGAGGTCTAAAAGGCAATACAGTGGTAGTTAGAAGTGCTGAGGTATTTAAGGCATGCAGCTAGCAAAGCAGAGCATGGAGGGGGGCTGATCACCTTACCCTACTGGGTAGTGTGCATGTGCAAAGCTCCAAAGTAACAGAACATTGCCAGAGTAACGCATACATTACACACGCTTCTTCAATATTGCTCCCCCAGCTATATATATATTGCTCCCCCAGCTATATATATATCCCTTTGAGTGCCAGAGGGGCAGGCAACGCACTGCAAAGTAATGCATTGTGTGCCCCTCTGGCACTCAAAGGGTTAAATATATATACATATATACACACACTCACACACATATGTGTGTATGTATGAAACGATTCAAAGACATTTGAACTGAATAGTGATCCAGGGCAGGCATCCTAATCTTGCTGAGCGCCACCCCGGCTCTCTCTCACCCCTTCACTGCGTGATCCGCTTAGCCCTGTCATTATGCACATTTCAGGCCTCGACATAAGAATCTCACGCTTTCCTACAGTGCAAGATTATTATGTAGCGATTTTATTAAATCAGGGAGACATGCTGAATGTGCCCCTTTTAGTCGCACGCTGTTTTGCATGCGACATTTCAAAAGTGAAACACGTGGTGATCTTCATTCCTGCCTTTCCCAGGGCTCCCACTGATTGTTCAGGATTAACTGGGCATAAATTGAGATAAGATAACAGCCTTTCTAAATACAGGAGCAATGGGCACTAATCACAGTCAATTAACTGGCACATCTCTCTTAATACAAGCAGCAGAAATAAAATGAACTCTGAACAAGACAATTTGTTCATGCGTTAAAAGGTTTAGGATTATATTTTAGGGATGTAACAGTAATAATAATTATTTACTTTACGGGTTTTTAATCCTTTGAGTAGCAGAGAGGTATCAATTGCTTTGCAACACATTGGATACCTCTCTGGCATCCAAAGGGCTAAAGTTGTGTCAACCTATGTTATTGTTTGGGGTTCATGCTCCTTCCTCTTTCACACTGCTGTTACCCATAGGAAAAAAATATCCTCTTTATACATATTTTATAAACATCCTACATGGCAAGCACTACATTGGTCTACAATACTTTACTCATCCTCTGTTACTCAGTGGGTTATAATTAAAAATTATAGAGTAAATGGGTGACAGGTAATCAGAAATATGCCAAATAATAGCAGAATTGGATCTCTTTATTATGATAAGCACTGCCTAAAATGTTTTACATATTTCCCTAGCAGAAAAACGCACACCCTGTTAACCCTTTTCCTGCCAGACAGGCCTATCAAGTTCCTTTACCCCAGGGGCAGGCAACCATTGGCACTACAGCTATTGGACACTACAAATCCTATCAACCCCTACCAGCTGTTGCCCACCCTAATTTTAGTTGGTGGCTCTTTCAAGGTGCAGCCTCTGCAGGGGGATTTTTTAGATTGCTTCTCAGCAGATATCCCAATTATTCCTTGTAATCTAAAGTCAATGAGGTTATAAATGACTGACGTCAGTTCAGATAATTAATGGCTTCTGATACTCTCCCGTAAGGGACGCAAGCCTGCCTCTGTGCAATGTAACAATATAATGTGTCATTCGAATAGTCTGAAAGAAGCATCATCTCTACATGGAGGTGAAACAGCGGCCCTACCCACATTCCTAAGGGTCATAAAAATACAAAACAATCTGGTCTGACTGGTACCTGCATAGCCAGAAATTCCACTTCATTTTCACCATAGTATTTCTTTCATCAACAGTGCATAATGCCACATTTAAGCCCCCTGAATGCTAGAGATTTCTACTTCAGGGTTGTTATCAGCATTTGTGTATATTTTATATTATATTATATATATATTTTGCCATGCTCAAGACGTATTACAGTAATGTAAATGAACAGTAAATTAAGGGGGGTGTATTAGGGACTGATAAAGAGGATCTGTCACCCTAAGACAGGTTTAGTTTATTTTACATAGAAAAAAAAAAAATCTATACCAGCCATATTTTCTATAAAATATTTTTGGAGAAACTAACCTTTATATTTTTGGGGGCACAGAGTGACATTTTATGCCAATTCCCTGCAGGATGCCAATTTGTTCTGTAAACTTACCGTTCACTGAGCTATCAGAAATGCCCCCAGTGTGCAGGCACTGCACAGATTAATATACACAAAACTGGTGGCGCTATATGGACACGGGGTTGTTACTTTCTTAAATGGTTGCCGCCTCGAACAAGATCTCTGCTATCAGATCTCCGAATAAAACTAATATTTACAAAAACAGTTCTGGCGCTACCATCAGAAAGATTAATAAATCATACTGTAAAAACTCCTTATTATCATATCCCTTTAATAAGCAAAATATTTTACACTTCTTCAATCTCTCTCATATGTACTTAATACCCTTTGCATATAAACAGAAAAATTTAAAATGTAGGATTTTAATCATACTTCATCAAATCTCTCATATGTGATGGTGAAGTAAATACATCCAATGTATACTCGAAAACAATAAAATCCTAAATTTCACCCCAAAATAACCTTCTTTAAATGTTCATATGCTAAGTTTCAATCCACACACCATCCTCACCCAAACGGAAATAATGCTACAGTATGCGTCAGCTTCCCACATCCACCAGATCCCAAAACATCAGAATAAACAAGGATCTCTGCTCCGATCACACTCCTCCTGCAAAAGTGTCACTAGTATACACCAACGTTTACCATTACTGCAGCGAGTTCACACCGGGACAGATCTCCTGCTCTTAATGCTTCGGGTCCTATACAGTGTAGCAAGCTTCAATCACACCGATCCAAATTCCTCTAAGTGAAGCTATGTGCGGACCAAACTTGTTACAACATTGCCTTTAATATATATACGCTTCAACCTCTTAAAAGAGATGGAGATGCGACTAATAGACCAAACAAATATGTATGACTTAAAAAATAAAAACTAAAAATCAATAAAAATATAAAAATCAAAAATTAAAAAACCAAAAAAATTATAAAAAAAACCCAGTTAACATCATACATAAAGTACAAATCAGTCACTTCCCCAGACTTGACTCCTTTATTCTTTAGACGTTGAATTCAACTTTAATGTCTGTTATAACTTAAGAAGCTAATTTTTCTTTTCCACAATCTCCTTTAAATAATGCTTTGGTCACAGAACAGGTTGTTACTTAATGGATATGGTATCAAACTTCAAGGCCACTATATTCCATTGATATAAATGATCACATATATTAACAGACAACACCTCCGTTCATAAGTAAAACTGAGATCTTAATCGCATCAATCAGGAACTATAACACCACCAAATAAACCGTTAATTTTATCTTCTCCTCCTTCTTCAATCCTTATGCATTTATCCAATCCGGTATTAAACCTGTAACTCACGGTTTCGGTATGTGTTAGAACCGCTGATCTCAATAGTTGAAGTCCCCACAGGTATTCTCAACGTTCTTTTTGTTCTCTGATTTCCCGCCTGGATGGCGTATGTTCGAATGTAAGTTTGATACACAATCTGTATCCACAATTAAGTTGACGATGTTCTGTTCTGTGTCATACACCTTAACATCTCAAGCAACGGACTTCCAACGCGTTTCGGGATTCCCCAATCCCTTCTTCAGGTAAGTTATATTTCACTCCTAATTAACCTTTTGAATGCCAGAGGTTGGACACCCCCTCTGGTAATCAATGCGTTAATTCATAGTACAGTACATGATAATATTGGATGGCTAAAGCGCCACATTGAGCAGTCAACAAAAATGGTTAATATCTCAAAAACATTTTTTTTTTTTTTTTTAAAGTTCCCTCTAACCCCTTTGAGGGCTAGAGGGGTGTGCACACCCCGTCTGGTATGCAAAAAGTTTAAGTAAACCAAAAATATTTGGGCAACAGATCAGTTTTAGTCTGGGAATAAAATCCTAATGGCCACTATAAAGCAATTCAGTGTTGATTGGGTCTCCAGACGTAATCTTTACTTAGCAATGGATACTGTTCACTCAGACAAATGGGATTCTTTGTTGCAGGGCTCCAGAGCCCCAAATGCCTCCCACCTGACATGAAAAGATCAGCTCCAAGGCAGCCAGTGAGCTTTTAACCCCCGGGATATGGTCACTGACTTAACACATCTCTACCAGATAGGGGGGTTTAGCGGTCAGGAGAGGGCACAGCTGTCGTGTTCTGCCTCTTTTTCTGATCGTTTTTCTTATTCCTTGCCCGATCTGTGTCTCTGTTCTGTTTGTTGGATTCTTGTTTCCTGCTCTGGTTTTATGGTCAATCCTGAGCCTTTAATCAAGAGCCAGTTCCTCAGTGCTGTCACGCGATCAAAGAGTTCTGGTGAGTGTTCAGTGGTTTCCAGTCTTGTTCCAGAGTTCCCTTGCCCTTCCTCCAGTGTGTATCATGTTTATTGACCTTAGCCTTGTTTCTGGACTACTCTCCTACATTCAGCTTGGTACTGTATCTCCATTGAATGATTCTCCATTGCTGACCTCAGTTCTCCTTCTCAATTACTCTCCATCTTGCCATTTATGTACTTTGTTGCCCACCTCTTGCTGACCCTGCTAGCCCGACTATTTGACCATCCAGCTGCTACGGCCTTCTGTTCGACCCTTCTGACTTCACAGGAGTAGTTGGAGTTTGACTACATCACCCTTCTGTCAGTCGTGTTCCTGTAGTGCTGTTCAACTTTCATTCGAATTGCAGCCCAACCAGTCGACCTGGAATCCTTCGACTGCTAGTTGTACCTTTAAGTTAGGTGTCGGCAATTCCAGTACTTCTGTGCTTCCTGCTCCTTTTCAGAAACATACGACTGGTACGGCAGTTATGGTTATCGCCCTCCCTTGGCCCAAGTAGGTAGTAAATATTCTCTAGGCAGTAATCCTTGGTGTGGGCCTGCTCCTCCTGCTGGCACTGAACTGACCATGCGAATAGCACCATTAGTTCAGTCTTGGCCACAGCAAGGTTGCCTAGGAGGTAGCCAACACCAGCCAGCTCCGTACATCACTCTGCAAACCCTAGCATCTTTCCTCATGGACACTCCCCTGGTATGTACCCGTTACTGTTGTCTGTGTTGCTGTATTGTGTTCCATTGCTCAGGGCACTCTGTATATAATATATCAAACAGCAGCCTGCTTTTTCTCTGGGGAGTTGCTCCTCCACACAGTACGGTTTCAGGCAGCTTAAATTGGGCAATCCCACTGACACACTGAGAAAGGAAGTGGGAAACACTTGAAGGGATTGTAAAGTGAAATATTACTTGCAGCTCAGATCATTCAACATAATGAATAGTACTGCTGCCTGATGCTCTTACTCTTCAAAACTGTCCAGTTTAGCTGTAATTATATGCTGAAGTTGATCCCTCATGCCTCTTTTGCCGACATAAGCATTCCTGTCTGAGATCTGACAGCAGATCACAATAAGGGACAATCTTCAGTTAGTATTAGGAAAAACTGCCCTCCCTAGTTTTCCATACACTGACTGATGAAAGATTGTCCCTTGTGCGACTGGACTTCAGATCTGAGGGGAGGTGGCTTAGGATCGGCAAAAGGGGAGTGAGGGATTAACTTCAGCATATAATTCCAGCAAAACTAGACAGCTTTGAAGAGTAAGAGCATCAGCAGTACTATTCATTATGTCTGAGCTGCGTGTAACGTGAAATATTACTATTCCTTTAAGAGCTTTATTGATATAGAAACAGATTACGACTGATGATAAAAACAACAGGCCCATCCAATCAGCCCATTTTCTTATCTACTAAAAAGGTTGGCTTTTGATAATTCTCAGTAAAGTTAGGTCTGCAGGCATTCTTAAAGGAACACTGACACCTAACAATCATCTAGAGTTATACGCACAAATATCTTGTGTTTTCTTAGGCCTAAAATCTATTCTTGTATATATGCTCTCTGGGAGCCCTGGAAACCCCATTACAACAGTAATCTTGAAAGGTGTCTCAGAAGTTATAGTGTTTTATTGTCTGTTAATGTAATGGAGATATCAGCCTTTCTGAATAAATGCAGAGCAGGTGCTATTCTCAATACATTACTTACTTGAGCTCTGCACAAACAATGAACCAAATAGTGTCTACACATGCATTAAAAGATGGATTTTTTTTTTTTTACTTGCAGATAAACCCTTTTCCCCTATTCAAACTTAAGGGATACAGGGACCAGTGGGTAACTGACACCTCCAAGAGGCAGGGCACTCAGTGATCAAACACCTCCCACATGTGCCCTATATGTAGTCCTCCCAGCAATCAGCTAGTTTAGTTTACATATAGCCAAGCCAAAAGGGTAAGGACAGAAAAGTCAAGAAAAATAACTGGGCACGCCAATCAAAAATAATGAGGTAAAGTTCTCTCCTGGCAAGATGCTCATCAGTTGGATTTTGAGCAAGGATTTATTTGTAAATTTAAAAAAGTAAAAATAAACCCCTTTCTTGATCGCCAATTAAGGGATGCAAACTAGGGGGGACATCCCCAAAAATACAGGGATAGAGAAAAACTAGATAACTGAGGCCTTTAAAACTTTGCAACAAACACTGACATCTCAGAATGCAAAAAAGATTCACCTAGAATTTTTTGTAAAAGGTCTGAGCTGATGACCAAGCAGCTGATTATCAGAGCTGATCTGCAGAAGTCTGATACTTCAAAACCCATTAAGTACTAAGTGACCTTGTGGAATGGGATGTGAAGTTTAAGATAAGATTTTAGGGATCCAAAATAAAATAACTACATTATATAGATGATTGCTGAAAGTACATGACATTTCCCATATAATCCAACTTCATTTTTGGCTTTAGTGTTCCTTTAAATTACCTTACTGAACTAGACAATGACACTTCTGTGTAGGCTTTTATATGACACTTAAGAGATAGAAAGGATGCCCGAATGCATTGTGGTTCATTCAAGTGAAACATTCACATAAATTCAAGGTTATTTATTTGAAAACTGGATTAAAAACTGCCTGTGTGTCATGTTAGCCAAAAGACCAGCAAATATACATTTAAAGGGTAACTATCCTATAAAGTAATCCCTATTTTTTTCAATGCCCCCAATACAGCTTGAATCCTTTTTTCCACCCAAATCGCTAATTTTATTGAGAAATAAGCTTATAAAGTGTTACTGCATGAAGTCACTGCCAGCCTCACTGCGGTACAGCTCTGTACCGCACGGCTGTCAATCTTCTCCTCCCCTTTTGTGCCTCATTGTCTGATGCTCTAATCTTCCATGTGACCTAGCGCACTCTCTTGTCGATGACAGCGCACCAGGTCACATGGAGGATTAGAGCATCAGACAAGGAGGAGGGAAAGAGGTACAAAAGGGGAGGAGAGGACTGACAGCCGTGCGGTACAGAGCTGTACCGCAGTAAGGCCGGCAGTGACTTTATGCAGTAACACTTTATAAGCTTATTTCTCAATAAAATTAATGATTAAAAGAAAAATAAAATGCAAGCTGTATTGGGGACAGAAAATAAAATAAGGATTGCTTTAGCATATATGCTAATCTATGCCAGATGCAGTACCAATGACATTTCATATGCCAATTAAGCCTTTTAGCAAGGTTTCATATGCAGATGAAGCCTTTTACAGGGACATGTCATATGCTGATGAAGGTTTGTGCTGTACCAGAAAATATCTACACTGGGCAAAGTGAAAGTAAACATTTCCTAAACTATACATCTGCTGGACTTTTGGTTCACAAGACACAGCCAGTTTTTAACACTTTCAGTGCCAGAGGAGTATGCAACACAATATGTTGCATACCACTCTGGCACTGAAAGGGTTAACACAGTTTTCAAACATGCAAACCTGAATTAAGGTGAAAGTACCACTTTAAAGGGATAGTATTACTTAAAAAAATACTAATCCCTATGTTAAAGAGGAACTACCACCCAATAATAAGATAGCACCACCTGGCGACTAGCTGCTCAGTAGCGTTAGTTGCCAGAATTCTCTATTCTTCACTAACAGACAGCAAGACGGAGCGTGGACATCTTGCCCTAGTGACGTCCACGCGCCTGCGCTGTCAGTCCCAGCCGGTTCTAGGAGGCTCCAAAAGGGACAGACAGTGCAGGCGTGTGGACGTCACTAGGGCAAGATGTCTGCGCTCCGTCTTGCTGTCAGTCCATGAAGAATAGAGATTTCTCATTAATCTGATAAGAATTCTGGTGACTAACGATACTGAGCAGCTACTCGCCAGATAGGCAATGATGTGATGCTATCTTATTATTGGGTGGTAGTTCCACTTTAAAGTCCTTGAATAAAGATGAAAAACGCCCCCCCCCCCCCCCCCAGCGGCATCTCTCACACCCTTATGGTTTGAGAGATAACCGCTTTCAAAGTTCGTCCCTGGCTGACGTCAGCATTCTAGCTGACAGCAGGGGAATCCTCTCCTGAGATCAGCCGGTGGCTCTGCAGCATTCTTTCATAATGGAGGACTATACAGCCCCATATCTAAAGAATAAAATAATAAAAACCTAATAAAAAGGAACAGGATGGCCACTGCACAACATATGAATTCTGGGAGTTTGTAGGCGGAGCTGGATCTGGAGGAGGGAGTCTCCACCCCAAAGACCCTTTCTTTTGAGATGTGTCCTACCCTCCAGGAGGAGGGACTCAACCCCATAGTACCTGTGTTCCATTTAGGACGTAAGAGAAATAAGACTTTTTTTTTATGACAATAGTGAAATTGTAGTTAGATAAAAATTATTACCTCAAAGTCGCTAGGATGAAACATGTTCTTAATTATTATAACCCTCTCAAATCGCTTTCTCAGCTCACTATCTTTCTTTTCTGGCCGCCAATCCAGTTGTCTGGAAAAAAAGAGGGGGGAGAAATGTGTTGTAGTAATTTTTTTTTTTTTTTTTTATTTTATTTATAATTACTGCATACCACTGTAGTCAAACGTCCAGCTGCTGGATGGGGGCTGCAACTCTCATCATCTCCACTCAACTGCTGAATGGGGGTAATGATGATTTTAGCCCTTAAACTGCTTGAGGTCTGACAATTTACTAGCCATGGTGTAGACACTGGAGAGGATACAGGTAGAGAGAGATTTGAACCAGATTTAGTCAAAATTTGTGCATTCAGCTGTTTGGTGAAAATGGTAGTTGTAGCCCCTCCCAACAGCTAGAGGTCCAAAATTTGAGTATCTCCACCATAAACTTTCACATATACAAGTAATTCAAAGAGAAGACAGACAGAAGTGTGATTTTAAGTGTTTAGTCTCTACAGCAGGACTGAGCAATCTGCAACTGTTTCTGGATCACAACTCACAGGAAAAAATCTGGCTGAGGATGATGGAAACTGTGGTCCAAAAAAAACTGTAGGGATGCATGTTGCTAACCCCTGCTCCAGTGTGTAGAAGGCTCATGAGCTATGACTGGAAGTACTAGTTTACAAAACAAAGGTGGATTGATTAGTGGAATCAACACCCAGTAAAGGTGGTATTGGTTTAATGCAATAAGAGAAATCAGAAGAATTAGGTAGGGCTAGCTTACAAAAGTCAGATCAAACAGGGACAAGGATGAGAAAGCAAAACAGTTATCCAGCTACTATATAAAAGATTATATGCACAATTGGTCCTAGTAGAAAATGAATACATTTATTGAACCATCAATGCCTCCTATTAAAGCGGTACGTTCATTAAAATTAAAGTTCCCCCAAAATCATTATTCACATAGTGAAACACATATCAATCCTTGTATTATCCTGAAGAAGTCTAGCATTATTGAGAAATCCAACTTGTTCGGAGACTTGCAGGCAGGCATCAGCACAGGCATCCTGCTGAAGAGGCATCTGTGCATCCGCTCCGTCCGTCGTGGTCTCCTCTAGGATTGGTGAGTGGGAATTGCACTGTACCTTAAGGTACAGGAAGGGATTGATGGTGCGGATGCACAGATGCCTCTACAGCAAGATGCCTGCTGGTGAGTCTCCGAACAAGCTGGATTTCTCAGTAATGCCAGACTTATTCAGAATAATAAAAGCAATGATATGTGTATCGCTGTGTGAATAATGGTTTGGGAGGCATTTTAATGAAAGGTCCGCTTTAATAAACCCCATTAGCTTGATCTGGGCAGAAAATCCTTGTTCACAGTGAATCAATGCGTGTGGACTGATTCCTCAGAATTAATCTTTATTCAAAATTAAATCATGATCATGCTTCAGGAGTCCAGGGGGGTTATGCACTATGCAGTGATGAAGAGGAGTTCATTTATCTCGTCAGAAAAACTCACCAGTTCCTATGGTATTCTATCAAGCCTATGCATTAGGGTCATGGAAAATGTGAGGCCCTCCACAGCTGCTGCAAGACTACAACTCCAATTCTCCACCACCAGGCAACTGGTGGTGGGGGAGGAGCAGGGAATGATGGCAGTTGCAGTCTGGCAGTGGATGGAGGGCCTCACTTTGCCCACCACTGCCTTAGTGCACAAGCTCTGCAGACTAACATAGAATCAGAGAACTTAGCAGATGTTATCTCCCCTTTTAATCACACCTTAATAAATCTGCCCCACAACTCCAAACTCCTCCCACTGTCTTTTTCCTATGAAGACTTCAATGAAAGGATTTTGGGGTTCTGGAGTCAGGCCACAAAGAACCACCTACATGGACAAGATATACAACAAAGATTAATCCTTTGAGTGCCAGAGGGGCACGCAACACATTGTATTCAAAGCATTAAAGCTCAATTTTGAGGATCCAATCCATGAAAAATTAATTAATAATGGAAATTAAGATTCTACCCAGCTTAGGGTACCTAGACATCTTTTTAGGAAGCGTTATTAAGCTTTCACAGTATTGTAAAATGGGAATATGCAAAGCAAAGATATAGCAAATATTTGCAGAAAGAATATCTAGTGATGTATACTGCAATGGCAGCCACTAAAATACAGGGTAATATTTGCTTATTCTTAAAAAGAAAAATAAGAAAATATACATACACATCAGTAAGCAGAATGTGAATTGGGTACAATACTCACGAAAAGTGACTCTTTGCTTGGTGTTCTATAATATAATTATCCCACTGTAAACCAGTGCCAAGATACACTCCAAAATAAACTACTAAATAAAATCAACCTGTTGGATGCCAGACGTCTCCGACATATTCCTTTACAAAGCACTGGAAATGCATTTTTAGCATCACATTGGATGAAAACACAAAAGTAAGCAAACCAATGAAATGCACTCACCCCCTCCCCTTTAAGGAAAAGAAAGAAGGAAAGAAAATTAGATAGATAGATAACATGTCAGACAATACAGAATCCTGATCATTTGTAAGGCTGGGGTACTAAGGAAAAGTTTTGGAGTTCTGTGGCAAACAAGTGGTAGTCTAGAGAACAAACCCCCAGACATACTCTAGGTAGGCCGTAGTGATGAGTTATCTCCCGCCTATAACATGCCAGGGGAGTGGTGGGCACTGATGGAAACAATGGGGTTCTGCTAATGCAGTACTCAGCTTTAGCCATCTTGAGGGTAATGCTGAGCACTATACTAAACAAACCTCCATAAGCTGCCACTTGCTCCATTGATTACATCAGCCGATTACATATGCAGTGTTCATAAAGACTGGGGAGACACAAAGCGGATGGGAGGGAAGCTGAAGCATGGAGAGAGACCCACTGGAAGCAGGACTGGGGAGAGGAGTTGTTCTTGGAAGCAGGGCCAGGGAAAGGAGCTGCTGGAAACCCAATGGAAGGGGGGGTAGGAGGACTCTCTGGAAACAGGTGTGTATGGGGGGAGGGGTGAAAACTGGAAGCAGGTGGGGGTTAGAGTGTGAGGGTGTGTGTGTGTGTGTGTGTGTGTGTGTGTGTGTGTGTGTGTGTGTGTGTGTGTGTGTGTGTGTGTGTGTTGGGAATATAGAGCTGCTGGAAGTGAGGGATGGAAGCACAGGAGTGGGGTGGAGAGGAGTTGCTGGAAGCATGTGGGCGGGGCAGAGCAGATGAATGCAACAAGGGAGCCAATAGAAGAGTGTTGAGTGGGATGCTTGATGAAAAAGGAGAGAAAGGCAAATCAGTACTTCAGATAGTTATATAATAAGACTGGCCTGCTTCCCTAATGCAAACAATGAGAGCCAGTAGTAGGGTGGAGTTGGAATGAATGCATTCTTGGAATTGTAGTCTTCATTCCCTAAGACAGTGTTTCTCAACTCCTGTCCTCAGGACCCACTAACAGGCCAGGATTTGATGATTTCCTTGTCAGAGCACAGGTGAGTTAATCAATGTGAATGAGCCTCTGATCACCACACCTGTGCTCTAGCAGAGAAACCCCTAAGTCCTGGCCTGTTAGTGGGTCCTGAGGACAGGAGTTGAGAAACACTGCCCTAAGATATGCTCTCTGTTTCTTGCAGTAAAAACTACATATTCTCATTAAAAATGGTATGGAGCTTTGTTATATGCCAAAATATAAAGCTATATAGTAGACATCTCTTGCAGGTCAAATTACACAGACATAAAAGCGAAACTGTCAAGTTTTAACAAACAGGTGTTTCTGAAAGAACTTTCAAGAGCACCTACATTAATGTAAGCCATTTTTTTATTTCAAACAATAAATTTGAAGTACTTGCTTTATCAGTTAGTACAAATAAGCTAGTACATGGTAGGTAAGGACAGTTGGGGTGGGTGCAGTGTGCCAGTGCCTGCTTAAGTAAATCTGACCAACTCAATATATGTTTGTGAAAGCACTTTCAAAATCAACTGTTACAAACTTTCAGTTCCACTTCAAATGGGAGCTGACATGTGGCTTTCTACCCATTTTATTTTAATTCCCACCATCCCTGGACTAAGAAACAGGAGACAGACACAAAGAGACAGACAGTGACAGAGCACATGCAAGAGTGGGATTGAATGTGAGAGCTCACAAGAGATAACGCAAGCAAAAAAAAGCATAAGAGAACAAATGCATGAGAGAGAGAGAGCGCACAACAGAACACGTGAGAGACGCACAGATGTATTCAGATGGTCACTGCAAAACAGCGAGGGAGAAACAGATGGAAGAGCACAAAACAGGGACAGAAAAACTTGTGAATCCACTACAGGACTGAAACCGCGGGGTACATAATAGTCTGTATGTTACACATGTTAGGCGAAAACACATGACATGCTAGGACCGTCACTGGCCCTTTAGGAAAGATTACCAGTGACGGTCCTAGAACATCACTGGCGGTTAAGGCGTTAAAGTCCAATTTAAAATTATGGAAATGTTTGTTTTCTATGGGCAGTTTGTCACAGAACTGAACCACTATTCTTAGCACATCAGCCTCAGTAGCTTTATCTTTAAAGCGGAACTATCACCCCAAATACAGTCCCCCCCAATAATTATTAATATAGCGATAAGCACAGAAATAGTAGGATTATGCAGCATAAGTACAGCGTTAAGAAATCCTACTGAGACTGAAGCGTAGACTTCTTGCTTTAGAGGCATCTGCACTCCAGCTCCGTCAGTCCCTTCCTGTTCCCTTAAGGTAAAATGCAACGCCCCCTAGAGGAGACCGGGATGGACATAGCAGGTGCACAGATGTCTCTAAGGCAAGATGTCTACGATGAGGCCAGCCTGTTCATCTCAATCAAGTAGGATTTCTTAATAACGCTGTACTTATGCTGGATAATACTACTATTTCTCTGCTTATCACTATATGAATTATTAGGAGGTGGGGTGACTTTATATGGGATGATAATTCCTCTCTAACAATGTTACAGGTACTTCATCACTCCACCAAAGCCTTTAGCTGAATTTCCATGCACAGAGAGTTAATATTGCCATGACAAGCAAAGCAACTCGGATTGTCCAAAGCAAAGCTACACACTTCTGCTGCATGGATAACTTCTTCTTGTAATCTTTGCATTTCTTCTTCTTTTTTGTAGCGTCGTAGTCACCCTTGGGTTGAAACTTTGCAATTTCGATGTGTAGTTTGTATCCTCGGACCTCGTACTCATCAAGAAGCTTCAAAGCAAGATCCACGGACTCTCTCTAAAAGAACGATGGGGATACAAAGGAAACGTGCAGAAAGAGATATGGCCAACACAAAAGGTGCTTACCGGGCAATGACAAACAAGACCTACAGGGCTCATGTTAGAGTGACTGAACGGTAACAAAATGTATCAAAGGGGTTTAAAGGACTGGAATCAAATATCTCTATAACTATTAACCATGTGTGGAAAACAAGAAGTACAAGGAGTAGGCAGCTTAACCAGATACATATAATTAGACTAAATAAGATGTGTAGGCAACAGGTCCACTTTAATTATCTTCATGTGAGTTTGACTAGTATCACTTTCTCATAATTTGCAACCTCCATATCAGAGTTTCTTCATGCTTTGGGTGCCAGAGGAGTATCCAAAGCACTGCAAAGTAATGCTTTGGATACCCCTCTGGCACTCAAATGGTGAAAAGCAGTCATCAATTACCCCTAATGGTGTAGGTTCTCAGGGTTCCCCGTCTCTTGAGTACATGCATTTTCTTAGTGGGTCTTCATCTGATTAGTGCACCTGTGCTCAGACAGGGAAATTCCCAGGAACTTTCATTGTTAGGGAGACTTGAGGACTGAAGTCCACTTTACCCCTTTAGCTTTTGGGCCTTATGTATACAGGCAAAACAAACCAATTCTGGAGTAAACCAACTGCACTACAAGGGACCAAAACAACTTCCCAAAATTGCCAATAATTTAAATAGAGCTTTTATTTACCCATTGAATCCCAAAGAAGTCTCCAATGTATTGTTTTGCAATGCATTAGATACCTCGCAAGCATTAAAGGGATAGAATTCTAATTAAATCTTCTAAACTACACAGTTGGTTTACCCCAGGATGTCTCCTCTGTGCTTTTATACACAAGGCTCAATGGTTTATTGCACAGAACAGGTAGCTTCCCTCTATGTGAATCTCTATGGGTCAGGCTCAGACAGACTTGCTACACAGGCTTATACTACCGTAATTGTCAGAATGTAACTGCAGTTTCACTTTACGATTGTACAGGAAGCCAAGTCTCAATTGGGAGCCAGAGTCAAAGAAATGGTAGCCACTCAATGAATACAGCTTGACTTTTATTAGAATACATTATAATTAGAGATACCAGCAAACGCATCATTAGATGAATTACAAAAAACAGAATATAAGCATGAGGCGCCCGTTTCCTCTTTTAACCATTTGAGTGCCAGAGGAGTATCCAACACATTGCTTTGCAATGTGTTGGATACCTCTCTGGCACTCAAAGGGTTAAAGACCACAAATAATCCAATGGCTAAACAACCGGGGTGGACAATGTTATTTAACTCTTTGAATGACAAAGAGCCACTGACTTAAAGAGACCACTACACCTATACTGATTTTCCATATTATGCACTTGCAGAATATGCAAGGTAAAATTGTCTCTATTTTAAAATTTTTCATCTTCACGTGTTTTTATTTTAATAAACTTATGTCCCTGCTAGTGAGCTCACTGAATTTCTATTTCCAGAGAGTTTCCGGTTGGGGACTGTAAAAGATAAGATATGTATCAAAATTGTATTTGTCCCACATGATGCAATTAGTTTGCATCAAAAATAGGATTTTAGTCTTACCTTGTTAAATCCTTTTCTCTTAGTCCATTTTGGAATACAGGTACCATGGGAGGAGTCTTCCTTGCTTAGTAAGGCTGGAACATTTCAAAAGACAAGGTCTTGGAGGTGGAGCCTTCCCCTTGCCTTATCAGGCTAGCCCTGACCCCACCTTCCAGGCCTGATATGAGTCTAACTTACTAGACAGCACAGAAAAGAAGAAAAAGGTAAGCTCCTGTGAGTAAAAAGACACAAGGACTACTATGTCCAGCCAAGTGAGACCAAGCAAGGTCCCCTTTCTCTGGGTGGGAGACCTGTATCCCATATGGACTAAGAGAAAAGGGTTAACAAGGCAAGACTAAAATACTATTTTCTCTTTCATCTAATATGGGATACAGGTACCATGGGATGTACCATAGTGTTTGGCAAAGATGTGCATGGAGACCAAGTCGCAGCCTCACACAGCTGTTCAGCAGAGGCCTGATATCTGTAGGCACAGGAGGCTTCAACAGACCTGGTGGAATGTGCTGTTACACGAAAGGGAACAGGTTTCTTCCAGAGTTTGTATGCCTTGTGAATGGTAGACTTAATCTAGGACTCAATAGTGACCTTAGGCGCAGCCTGACCAGCCCCAGGACCCTCAGGGATGACAAATAAGGCATCAGTCTTATGCAAAGACTCAGTACGGTGCACATAAAACAAGTGGGGATCCCTCTCCTTGACAGGGGTGGGGTCAAGACAAAATGAAGGCACAACAATCTCCTGATTGATGTGGATCTCAGAGAGCTTCTTAGGAAGGAACAGCCTTACCCTTGTGAAACACCAAGAAAGGTGGCCTGCAACTCAGCAACCCTGCATACAGAGACCATGGCCAAAAGAAAGGCCTTCTTCCACGTCAACAGACGTAAAGGATTGGTAGCAAGGGGTTCAAAGGGTGGTTGCTGCAAAACACCCAAAACCAAATTAAGGTCCCCAGAGGGTGTGGGAGCCTTGTAGTCAGGGATAGCATGAGCAACCCCTTGAAAGAACACCTTGACGTTTGGCAAGATAGCAATGAGTCTCAGGAGAAACACAGAGAGCAGAACTCAGACTCCTTTGTTCACACCATCCTGCAAAAAAGACAGGACCACAAAAAGGTCAAACTCCTGTGAAGTCAGATACCTGTCTATATACCATGAATGAAAAATGGACCAAACCTGTGGTGGGCTTTAGAGAAGACAACCTTTCTAGTCTGGATTATAGTGGAGACGACTTCAGGGGAGAAATCTCTTTTCTCCTCCGGGTGGAGGCTTCAACATCCATGCAGTCAAAGCCAACCACTCCACATTCTCCTTCCAGAGGTTCCCCTTAAGGAGGTGGTCCGGTCTTAGTGGCAGTGGAAACGAATGCCAAATGGAGAGACAGACCAGTTCCAGGAACCACTCCCTCCTGGTTATGTATGGGGAAATCATTTTGACCGCCGCACCATCCATCCGAATCTTCCGGAGCAACCTGGGAAGGAGAGGAATTGGAGGGAAGATGTAAACATTAAATTGCCACGGAATCGTCAAAGCGTGAGGCAAAGGCTACAGGGTCCCTCCAAAACCTTCCTGTTGTCCCTCGTGGCCATCAGATCTATCTGAGAAAGACCCCACTACTGCACAAGCAGATCTAAAGTGTCTGGATGGAGCTCCTACTCTCCAGGGTCCAATGTCTATCAACTTAAGCAGTCGGCCAAGATGTTGTCTACCCCTAGAATGTGAACTTCTGCCCAGGCCTAGATATACTTGACCTCTGACCAAGCTGCAGCGCATCAAATACCTCCATGCTTGTTAATGTATGCCACTGTGGTGGCGTTGTCTAACTGGACGTGTACTGGATGACCCCTCAACTGAAGGGACCAGTACCCAAACCTGAGCAGTGCTGGTCTAGCAGTTTCCACGATGGAACCTTCAGCAGAAGGTTGCCCATGCACAGGGTCACCTGAATCCCATTTGTGTGAATGAATTCCATCAAGGACCCCAGAACTCTGGCAAACACCCGAGTAGTGGAGATAAGCCCAAAAGGGCAGCAGAGTGAACTGGTAGTGCTCTGAACCGCAGACAAAATGGAGGTACTTCTCACTGTCCAGGTGAATAGGGACGTGTAAGTAAGAGTCCTGTAGATCCAGAGATGCAAGGAATTCTTCTGGACCCACAGCCATTCCACACATAAGAAATGAGGTCCAGAAAAGGGTGGTTGCTGCCTTCCTTTTTGGACACCACAAACAGGTTTGAATAAACCTGAACCTCTCTTATGGTGGAACTAGAACAAAAACTCTCTTGTCCATAAGAGACTGAACCACTTAGTTGAAGAGAAGCAACTTTTCCAGTCCCTGAGGAACTCTGGGCTGGAAAAACCTGATGGAGGAAGGGACTTGAACCCTATTGTGTAGCCTTCGAAAAACAACCTGCAAAACCCACTGGTCTGCAATAGACTCTGCCTATGCACTGTGAAAATGGCTCAGACTTCCACCAACAGGTGTCTGTAAGACCAGGATTCTGCAAGTCATGTGGAGGTAGACTTGAAAGATTTGGGCTTGGCAGATGTGCGCTTGGAGTACCGCTGCTGCTTGGGCTTGGTGGAGGGTCACAGGGTGAAAGCCTGTGACACATTGCGATTCGGCCTTTGCTCCTCGGTTTGCCGGGGATGAAAAAGCCGCAGTTTCCTCTCCATGTTTGGGCGTTTGGTGACCTGAGGTAGCAGGGTGCTTTTTGCCCCCAGTAGCATCACTGATTATCTGTTTTAGCTCAGGACCAAAAAGAAACTTGCCCTGAAAGGGGAGTGAAACCAGAGACTTCTTAGATTTGAGGTTCGTGGACCAGATCTTGAGCCACAAGGTACGTTGCGCAGTAACATAAAAGGCAGAGGCCTTAGCTGACAGTCTGACAGCATCAAACAGAGCATCAGTGACATATGTCTGAGCTTCAGTCATGTTGGCTAAGCAGGCTAAAAGATCCTCCTTAAGGGTGCCATCTCTGATGGCATCAGTAAGTTGTTCACCCCAGATAGCAATGGCTCTGGTGACCTAGGCAGAAGCAAAAATAGGCCTCAACAAGGAACCAGTGGCCCCAAAATTAGACTTCAGGACAGCTTCTAGCTTCCTATCTGTCATATCCCTTAGAGCTGTAGCAAAGGCAGAGATGTAGACTTAGAGACCCTGGATATAGGGGGATCAATTGCAGAAGGAAAAGCCCATTGCTCCAAAGCTGCATCTGAAAAGTGGTACAGCTTAGAAAATTTCTTAGAGATAGACATCCTCTTATTGGGCGTCTCCCACTCATCCAAAATAATTTGGTCCAGAGTGGCGTAGGGTGGAAAGACCGTAGAAGACTTTTACATCTCTGAAACACATCAGAAGATGTCCGACCCTCATCTGGGGTGTCAGTGACCTGAAGGGTCTGTAATACAGCCTTTACAAGTCCCTCCTCAGAGGGTGCAGGGTCCGCATCAAAGGAGTCTTCAGAAGCATAGGTAGAATCCCCTTCCTCAAATTCCCCTTCCTCTCTGCATCCTCAAAAGAGTCCTCATCAGAGGAATCCATGAGCGCAGGTATACCTGGGGCCTTAGGAGCCACAAATCTAAAGTCAGTAGGGGACTTCCACTAATGGAGGACCCAGTGGAGGGATAGAGGAAATTGTGCCATAGTGGACGAAGCCTTTTATCCAGACTGGCTCTTGTTCAAGGCTGGAGTGCCCCGGTAGGGTAGTAGGGGCCACAGTGCATGAGGGGCATAAGGATCCTGTATACTCTCTAGGTAGCCCCGACTGACATGAGGAACAGTGTGTGTGTGTGTGTGTGGGGGGGGGGGGGGGGGGGTGAGTCAAAGACACAGCGAGTCCTTTGCTTTAGGTCTAGCCCCATGTCCCTTTGGATCTGACATACTAACAGGAGTAGTGTATAAAACAATATAAAATAGCAAAATACTGTATCCCAGAATAATAATTCACCTGATAAAAGTCCAGAAAGGTACTTATCTGGCAAGCGAAGGGTTAATCTGAGAAGGCGAGCAAGAGGAGGCAACCTCTGCATTGGTTAAGTAAGACAGAAGTAAAATGTCTAACAATCCTACCAAGAGTTATGCTAGAGCTGGTAGAGGAGGGCTTGTCATCAGGTGTTTTGTCAAATAAAGAGGCAAACTTTGTATTACTTCAGTTTCCTAAAACACCAATTTTCCACCACCTACCAAACGTCCATAAGCCTAACCATCCACTGATAGGAAGACCTATAGTGTCAGGGATTAATTCCCTTAATGAAAATCTTTCTGAAGATGTTGATTCCTATCTGAAACCTCTAGTATATAGATTGTTCAGTTATACTATGGATTCTGACCACGCCCTTTTTCAGCTGTCTAAAATAAAGGTAACATAAGAATATGCCTGGGGCATTCTGGGTGTTACATCCCTATATTCAGTTATACCACACATAAAGGGGATAGAAGCCATTTCTTTTCATCTAGATACTTACAGTCTATACTTACCAGAATTAAAAAAATGTTATTCTTTTGCCCATCAATTACCTACTTCATCATAACTAAGTATGATGATATTTTCTTCCTACAAAAATGTGGTACTTCAATAGGAGCGAAATTTGCACCCTCATATACCAATTTATACATGGGCTGGTTTGAGGAGAAGTTAATTTATGGTACTCAAAATCCTTTTCATGATCTTATAGTATCATATAATAGATACAATAATGACCTTCTCCTCATCTGGTCAGGTAATAAGACTCAATTTGTTTTGTTTTTTTCCACAGAATACTTGAATCACAAAGAATACAATGTAAAAGAAAATAGGATTTTAGTCTTACCTGTTAAATCCTTTTCACTTAGTCCATACAGGTCACTGGTACCATGGGATGTGTAGTCCCCTTTAATAGGCAGGAACAATTATGCAAATAATCTGCAAGGGGCGGAGCCTCCCCTCTTACTTAAGCCACCTTCTGGCCAGAGCCACTCATATTGATTTGAGACCCCAAGAACTGACCTCAGGTAAGCAAAAAGAAAGACTCCTGTGAGCATGCCCGAACGGTCTCCCACTGAATGCCACAGGAGAGCCAAGACTGGTCCCTTGACAGGGTGGGAGACCAGTGACCTGTATGGACTAAGTGAAAAGGATTTAACAGGTAAGACTAAAATCCTATTTTCACTGTCGTCCAATACAGGTCACTGGTACCATGGGATGTACAAACATTGAGCTGATCCAGAGGCGGGAAGTAAGGCAAGGACCAGGCGCGAGGCCCAAGTCACTAGAACTGATAACCAGTTGAAACCCAGCCCAAACTGTAAGTGTCAACGGACACCAACCAAGGAAACAAACCTTGAACTAGCACAGCACACGGAACTAGAGCCAACAGGGCTCAACAGTAAAGAAGCACTAAGGATCACAGAGCGGAAGACCTACACAGGCAAGACTGCCTCCAGGACCTTCCTTCCAAAACTGGCATCAGCCGAAGCCAGTACATCAACTCGATAGTGCTTAGAAAATGTGTGCACAGAGGACCAAGTGGCCGCTCTGCACAGTTGATCAGCAGAAGCTTGATTCTTGTAGGCCCAAGAGGCCCCAATAGATCTGGTGGAATGGGCAGTTACCCGGAAGGGAACATGCTTATTCCTCAACTTATAGGCTTCACGGATGGTAGCCTTAATCCAAGAAGCAATGGTAACTTTGGAGGCCGGTCTCCCTGCCCTAGGCCCCTCAGGAATGACGAATAGAGCGTCAGACTTCCTGAGAGACTCGGTGCGATGAACATAAAACTTGAGGCAACGCACCACATCCAACAAATGGAGATCCCGTTCCTTGTCAGATGAAGGATTAGGGCAGAAAGAGGGAACCACAATCTCTTGATTGATGTGAAATTCGGACACAACCTTTGGTAAGAATTCCTTGGTAGTGCGAAGCACAGCCTTATCCTTGTGGAACACCAGGTAAGGAGGTTTACAAGACAGAGCTTGTAACTCTGCTACCCGGCGAACTGAAACAATAGCCAAAAGGAAGGCCATCTTCCAAGTCAAGAGACGTAATGGAATGGAAGCCAAGGATTCAAACGGTGGTCGCTGGAGAACTCCCAGCACCAAGTTGAGGTCCCACTGGGGAGCAGGACTCTTGAAGGCAGGTCGAACATGAGTCACACCTTGGAAGAAAACTTTCACATCAGGAAGGATAGCAATCCTTTCCTGGAAAAACACAGACAAGGCAGAAGTCTGAACTTTGAGGGAACTCAGACTGAGCCCCTTATCCACACCGTCCTGCAAGAATGCCAGGACAGTGGGAAGATGGAAGTCAAGAGGCAACTTCTTGTCAGAGCACCATGTCACGAAAGTTGACCATATGCGATGATAGATCTTGGAAGACACAGGCTTACGAGCACTGAGCATCGTCGATACCACAGAAGGAGAAAAGCCTTTCTTAGCTAGAATCGAGGATTCAACCGCCATGCCATCAAACGGAGAGAGTGAACATCCTCTTTCCACAGATACTCCTGGAGAAGCAGGTCCGGACGGGCAGGAAGTGGGATTGGATCCTTCACAGACATGGCCATCAATTCCGGAAACCAGGACTGGCGAGGCCAGTTTGGAGCAATCAGGAAGACAGGACAACGTTCTCTCTTCAACTTCTGAATGACTCTGATCAATAGAGGAAGAGGAGGGAAGATGTAAGCCAGGGAGAAGTCCCAAGGGATCGACAAGGCATCCACTGCTAGAGCAAGGGAGTCCCTCAGCCGGGAGCAAAACACCGGAACCTTCCTGTTGTGTCTGGCAGCCGTCAGATCCACCACAGGCATTCCCCACCGTTGAGTGAGCATGTGAAACACCTCTGGGTGAAGAGCCCATTCTCCGCTGTCGACGGTGTGACGACTGAGGAAGTCTGCCATGACGTTGTCCACGCCTGGAATGTGAACTGCAGAGATAACAGGCACGTGATCTTCTGCCCAAGACAAAATATCCTTGACTTCCCACCAGGCGGAACCGCTTCTTGTGCCGCCTTGTCTGTTGATGTAAGCCACCGCCGTGGCGTTGTCGGACTCTACTCTGACTGGAAGACCGGTCAATTGAGACTCCCAGTGCCTCAGGGCCAGCCGGACAGCTCGAAGTTCCAGAACATTGATGGAGAGCATGGATTCCTCCAGACCCCATTTCCCCTGAGCACTGAAGCGACCCCAGACTGCACCCCAGCCCCGAAGGCTGGCATCCGTTGTGACTGTGGTCCAAAGAGGAACTAGAAAGGATTTCCCTTTCAAGAGATGAGAGAGATCTAACCACCAGTGCAGACTCGACTCGACATGAGGAGGAAGAGAAACAGACAGATGTTGATGATCTGGATGATTCCTGCACGTCTGGATCACAAATCTCTGAAGATCCCTGGAGTGGGCCATGGCAAATGGTACTGCTTCGATCGTGGAAATGAACTTCCCCACTAAGGACGACAACTTCGGAACTGGAATTTCGTCCATGTCCAGAATCCCAGCCACTCTGACGGCTATCTGGTGAGCCACGTCCTCTGGAAGAAACACCATGCATTGGCGAGTGTCGAACAGGAGACCCAGGAACAGAAGCCTCTGAGAAGGAATCAAGTCCGACTTGTCCAGATTCAGGATCCATCCGTGACGGTTCAGGGTGTGCATGCACCTCTGCAACTGCTGGTGGAGAAGCTCCGCTGAGGAGGCCTTCAGTAGGAGATCGTCCATGTAGGGGGTCACTCTGATCCCATCCTGATGGAGCACCGCTATCAAGGAGCCCAACACCCTCTGGAAGACCTGAGGGGCTGAAGTCAGCCCAAAGGGGAGCGCTGCAAACTGAAAGTGTCCCCTGTGGCAGGCAATCCTGAGATACCGCCTGCTCTCTGGATGAATAGGGATGTGAAGATAAGCATCCTGAAGGTCCAGGGAGGCAAGAAACTCCCCTGGAGACATTGCTGCAATCACAGAACGCAGGGATTCCTGGCGGAAGTGGGAAGTCACCACATAAGCATTGAGATCTTTGAGATCCAAGATAGGACGGGCTCCTCCGTCCCTTTTGGCTACCACAAACAGGTTGGAGAAAAATCCTGAACCTGTGTCCCCCTGAGGAACCGCCTCCAGAACCTCTTTGTCCAAGAGATCCTGAATAGCGTCGTCTAACAGACGCCGTTTTGTGGGTTCCTGAGAAGGACGAGTAAAATGGAACCGAAAAGGAGGAAGGGAAGAGAAAGGGATCCTGAATCCCTCTGACACCACCTGAAGAACCCATGGGTCCGCCACTGACTCCTCCCAAATCCGGCGAAAGATGCGGAGACGACCGCCTACAGCCGGATGCGGACCCGGGTTCGGCGAGTCATGCCGAAGCAGTCTTGGAGGTCTTGGCCTTGGGGGCAACTTTGGGCTTCCAGGACTGTTTGGGCTTGGAGGAGGAGCGCGTAGTGGGAGGACCCGTTTGGGCCGAGGAACGTGTCTCAGTCTGAAAGGAACGAAAGGACCGATTGCGTTTGGCTGGAAACTTTTTCTTAAAGACTGAGGGTAGAAGAGTACTTTTACCTCCAGTAGCCTCACTGATCATTTCTTTGAGTTCAGACCCAAAAAGCAAATTTCCCTGAAAGGGCAAAGAAAGCAAAGCTTTCTTAGAGGCTGTATCAGCAAACCAAATTTTCAGCCAAAGAGCGCGTCTGGCCACCACAGAAGAAGTGGAGGCCCTCGCCATCATGCGCACAGCATCAAAGGCAGCGTCAGCAATATAGTTCTGAGCTTCAGTGATATTAGCAAGAAGCTGCAACTGTTCAGACACAGGCGCATCCTGGCGAACCGCTTCAGTCAGTCGTTCAGTCCAGGCTGCAATAGCTCTATTAACCCATGCCACAGCAAAGGTGGGGCGCATGGCAGTGCCAATAGAAGCAAAAATAGACTTAAGAGAGAGCTCTAATTTCTTATCCGTCCAGTCCTGCAAGGCAGAGGCATCTGAGACAGCCAAAGCAGTAGATTTGGATAGTCTAGACACGGGAGCATCCACTTTGGGAGGATGAACCCATTTTGCCAACTCCGCCTCAGGAAAAGGGTAAAGCTTGGCAAACTTTTTGGAGACAGAGGAAGATCTATCTGGATTCCTCCATGCCTCAGAGACCAGACGGGCAAGAGTAGGGTTAGTTGGAAAACAAACAACTGGTTTAGATGGCTTTTTCTGAAAAACATCAGTAGGATCATAAGTGGATTCCTGAGTCAGAGGAAGGTTGAGCGTATTTAGAACCGCTCTGATCAGACCCTCAGCCGAAACTTCAGGGTCACACTCATAGGGGTCCCCAATGGACCTGTTAGATTCAATAACAGTACGTTCCTCAGCATCAGAATCCTGTAAAAGTTCTTCTTCAGAAGAATCAGTGATATCAGGAGCTCCCTGTGGCTTAGGCAGGGAGGTCCTGATAGTAGAGGGGGTCTGCCAAACCTGGAGAGCCCCCTGTACCTGAGAGGGAAAGAGTTGAAGCGTGGATCTGAGATCCCTAGTGGCAGCTTTGAACTCCCTCACCCAAGATGGCTCAATAGCATGGCTGGAAGGCCCAGGGTTGCTATTTTGACAAGTACAAACAGGGCATAGATCCCCCACATTATCGCTATCCAGCCCAATGTGGCAAGAGGAGCAAAACGCCATGGGGGTAGCGGACCCCCCATCCTCCTTAGTCTTGGGTCTAGCCCCCAGCTCCAGTGAAGTAGACATGCTCACAGCGTCAATATACCCCACCAAGAACACTATCACCCAGAAAGGTGTTAAAGATTAAAGTTTCACCCCAGAAAAATGTCTAAAAACGGACTTATCTGGCCAGCGAAGGGTTAATCTGTTGAGGAGAGAGAAGGCTCGGTCCCTGCGTAGTGTACTCGCATAGGAAAAGTGCAATAAAATGGCTGCCGTCATGGCTGCCAATCAAAAACGGGCGCGAAGCAAGCGCTCATGGGAAATGTAGTCTTTCCCAATACAAGTACCTAAACAGTGCCCGAAGCCCCCCTGAACCCCCAATATTAATAAAACACCAACCGGATGATAGAGCAGGAGCCTAGCATTAAAATGAGCCCTCTCTGAAGTTGCTGTGACAAGCGGTTTCAGAGATATGTCCCACATTGTGATTTCCCATAGAGAGTAAAGGAGCCATGCGTCTGAGCGGGAACGCTGCGCTTAAAGGCGCAGTACACAATTTTTAATAAAGTTCAGGAAAACATTAAAAAGTGCCCAAACAAGCATGAAACACATGAGAATCATAAATAAATGAATACCCAATGCTCCAAAACTCAGAGAATAACACAGAAATTGCATAAACTTTTTAGAGATAATGCAATAAAAACACCCTATGAGTGCTGGAGTGAATTACAAACTCCCAAATACAAGCCCAGCAAAGGGACACTGTGGGGACAAGTGGACCTTCAGCACTCAATGGGTGACTCACCTTTCTCGCTGACTTCTGTCTTCAGGTGACCATGATAGGTAGGGAAAGAACCAGAGGTAAATTCCCCAACAGGGGAGCTGCTTAACACAAGCTGTCCCCTCTTCAGGTATAGGTCCACAGAAATCCCTGGAAGCTGCACTAGCCACTTCGGGTGAGGGCATTCACAGCCATGGTCACCCTCCTAATGGTGGTATTCCATATTTGAATAAAAAAATAATAAAACTCTAAGAAGCATAGCTGTTCTCTGCCTGGTGTGCAAGCACACCAGGAACAAATCAATATGGGTGGCTCTGGCCAGAAGGTGGCTTAAGTAAGAGGGGAGGCTCCGCCCCTTGCAGATTATTTGCATAATTGTTCCTGCCTATTAAAGGGGACTACACATCCCATGGTACCAGTGACCTGTATTGGACGACAGTGAAATGTTATTTTTAGATCTCAAATTGGCATTTGTTGGTGAGACCGTTAGCACTACTATACATAGAAAACCATGTAAGGGAAATACACTACTACACGCCAAATCCTGCCACCCCAGACACACTATATTGGGAGTACCTACAAGTCAATTTCTGCAGGTACGCAGGAATTGTTCGAGTAACTCAGAATTTGAATTACAAGCACAAGAACTGAGAACAAGATTCCTATCCAGTGGCTACCCAGTACAAACAGTAGACACAGCCTTAAATAGGACTAGAATTACTAATAGGGAAGACTTGACTGAGAATCAAGCCCATGGTATTAAGACAACTAATCAAGGTTTAACAAAATCAGTTACCTATGTTTATTACGGACTTCAACCAGAAATATAATCAAATTAAGACGATCATCAATAAACATGCCCCGGTTTTATGGAGTGATAGTCATTTACAGCCCCACCTAAAATCGGGTTGTGCCTTTGTTTCTAGAAGAGCTCCAACTTTGGGAAGTAAACTATCTCCCAGTTTATATAAAAGAAGCCTTAAACCCACTCCAACTTTGTTAAATACATTTGGTAGCTATAATTGTGGAGCTAGAAAAATATCTGACTTGTTCATATATGCATGTGAGTAAAGAATTTACCAGTACAGTCACTAGCAAAGTATACACCATTAGGCAGTATATTAACTGAAAAACCTACAATGTGGTTTATTTACTCACATGCCTAAAATGCAATATTAAATATGTTGGTCGTACTATTAGGCCACTAAAAGACAGAATAAGCTAACACATCTTGTCAATTAGGAATAAAGATGTGTCAAAACAAGTGGCAAGGCATTTCATTGACTGCAATAGTGCAGATCTGTCTTTCTTCTCCTGTCAAGCGATAGAGAGAATTTTTCCTCATGAGAGGGGATGTGATACACAAGCGACGTTAGATAGAAAAAAAGAGGTGAAATTAACTCTCCATCTTTCCATAAGAATTCCAGGAAGTCTAAATTCGGATCACGATGCGAGTTTATTTATTCATGAATGAGACTCCATTTTTTCTTATTTTGACCATCGTGAACATTAGAAAAATGGAACCATTTGAGTCCACTGCACTATCTTGCTTGTGTATATATACATATATATCCTCTCTTAATAATATACTTCTGAATTGTTTCTAAGTTAAAAAAAAAAGATACTTTAAATTGCATGAATGATGTTGACACACTGGTGTCGCTATTTCTTGATTGGGCTTATATGACTTGGATTGAGCATCCATAGTATGAGCATGGTACTAAGCATTCACTTCAAAGTATGCATTATGGGGGATTCTATTACAATGATAATTTCTCCTATGAATGGTCAGTCCAATCATTTTGCTTCTTATTTGTTTAACTAGTTATATGTATTTGTTTTAATTGTATTAATTTGCTGGTTTAGTATTTAAGACTAGATTTTGCCACAATTCACACAGCCTATGATTAAGTGACACACTTACGAAATGCGTAAGGCAGATAGTTTATTTGTTTTGATACCATTACTTATATCCATTTGCATGGATGTAATTTTACTTTTGAAGAAATAAACTTATGGTTTTAATATATTTTCTCTGACTGGCTTTCTACATGTGGCCCTTCCAGTGGCCTTCTAGTTTGTTGAAGCCTTTTGCCGAGGCTGTTGGGGGCTGCACTGGATCCACAAAGGCCCACGAGCTGGGCGAGTTATTTTTTATCAAATATTATGGGCCTGTCCATTTGAGCCGCCATTAACTATTGCTTATTGAGAAGTAAAATGGCATCTGTAAAACAGCCAATCGTAAGGGAGCCCGGGAAAAGGGCATTCTAGGAAGTGTAGTTTTTCCTCAGTTGCTGTATCCTAGCAATCCATGTAATTGCACTCGTGGGGCCCCAGGGAACCCCATGACACTGGGTATGTGAACCGGATGCTAGGGCATGTGGAGGCAAGAAGAATGAGCCCTCAATCTGTATATCAAACGGCTGCAGAGATAGGTCCCAGAGACGCTTGTTCCATAGAAGTCAATGGAGCAAGTGCGGCAGAGGCTAAAAGCGCACCTCAAAGATGCCATGCACAAAAAAATTCTAATTTTCTAAAAGAGTTCAGGACTCCTAAGTAACCCCTGTAGGAAGGGGAACAAGTGGGACAAATGGACCAAGGCACTCAAAGGGTTAATCAGTCTTCATGTTACCATTATGAAGAACCATAGACTCAGTGAGACCCAACTGATTCTCTCCACAGGGTTGCAAGGGTCCACAACAGCAGCTGTACAGGTGAAACCAGGAATGGAACCCTCCTAATGAGGGAATTGTAACAGCCCTGTATCGAAGCATAAAATAAAAAAATAAGCTAAAAACTAAGCAGCAATGTTTCAAGCCTCTTTAAGCTAACGGAACAAATCAAAACCGGAAGGCAGGAGCAGGGCTAGTCTGATAAGGAAAAGGGAAGGCTCCACCTCCAAGACCTTGTCTTTTGAAATGTTCCAGCCTTACTTACAAAGCAAGGAAGTCTCCTCCCATGGTACCTGTATTCCATATTGGAGAAAGAGAAATTGCTCCATGTTTTTCATACAATAGACAATTTTTTTTTCGGAAAGTAAACTTTATGTTATGTATGCTAATTAGCTCTGCTCAAGGCCAAACTTGTTCTCTTATTTTGCCATTAGAACTTCACCATGTGTGGGATCTGTCTAAATAAATTCATGTCAGTGTGTATGCCAACATTGGCACAAGACGGCAAAAACTATATGTACTAGCCATTTATTTGTAATACAATGTATAGTAAGTTTTAACTCCAACCTTTTCAGTGCCAGAGGGGTATCCAATACATTGGGATGCAATGCGTTGGATACCCCACGACTCTGAAAGGGTTAAAATTAACTATACTGATCTTAATCCTTTAAGAAGTGCAATGCAAATGGATAAGATGACAGGCCCACGTTAAGCCTTATGTACAGAAGTGGAGCAATTCTGGAGCAAACCAACTGCACGACAGAGGATCAAGTAAACTGGGCTTTTAAAGGGATAGTATTACTTCAAAATTAATATCCCTCATATTGTAGCCCTTAATAAACTGAGTTAAATGACACCAGCGGCATCTCTCAAACCTTTATACTTTAAGAGATAGCCACTTTCAAAGTTTCCTCTCCCCTGCTGTCAGCGTTCTGCTGCCAGCAGGAGAATCCGGTCCCGGGACAGGCGGAGGCTCTTAAACAGAGCCGATATCTCGTTATGGAAGGAAAAATTATTCATTGAAACAGTCTTCTACGTGTGCTTGGTTACCAAGCACATGTAGAAGACTGTTTCAATTAATCATTTTTCCTTCCATAACGAAATATTGGCTCTGCTGAAGAGCCTCCTCTTGATTCAGAAACCGGATTCCCCTGCTGGCAGCAGAACTCTGACAGCAGGTGAGAGGAAACTTTGAAAGTGGCTATCTCATAAACTATATAGGTATGAGAGATGCCGCTGGTGTCATTTAACTCAGTTTATTAAGGGCTACAATATGAGGGATAGTAATTTTCAAGTAATACTATCCCTTTAACTGCCTGAAGGCAAAACAGGACTCCAAAACCTTGCTTTAAATGCAATGGAGACCTCTCTAGCATTAAAGGGTTTAACTCTTTGTAACGTGCCAAAACATTCACAAATATTTAATGTAAAAATACTCCTTTACCACAACTGGAGGGAAAACCTGTGTGCACCCAGCTTGTTTCTTCTATGGGTTCAGTACTGAAATATTGCCACCTACTGGGTGACCATGAAAAGGGTGCATTAACAATGTCACATGAAGCAAAAGGATGATATCAGAATTTGCACCAAGCAAAAGTGCGACATTCTGCTGCTTAAACGTTGCCAAATAGCTGACACACAGAAGAATTATAGGCATTGATCTTCCTGTCTGAGGAAAGCTCAGAGCAGAGAGGTAAATTGTTATGGTTAAAAGTTAAGACAGGCTTCTGATTGCTACTGTAACCCTTTCAGTGATGCACAGCAGCAGAGGCTTCTCGACATCAGAATGTGTCGATGCCTCAGCTTGTGATATATTCCTACTTCACCCATATCAACACGGCGACATGTTAATGTACCATTTGGTTGTTGCCCAATAGTGGGCAACATTACAAAAGGATACCCTTCTATGCATCAATATCCCCTGCACTAAAACCTACGATTTTCCCTTACATGCAATTTATGGTGTTTTCTCTCTATTATATATATATATATATATATATATATATATATATATATATATATATATATATATATATATATATATATATATATATATATATATATAAGTCGGATTATACACATTTCTTAAAAACAGCCTGGATGCACACAAATGGAAAAATTGCAACAGAAGAATATAGTGTATACACACACACATTATATACATACACTATATATTATTATGTACATACATACACAAGCTAGAAAAAATTTTTCACCATGTTACCCTTTTTGTTTGTTTCGGGGTTTGTTTTTTTAGGTTGTTATTATGTCCTTTGGCATGTATGTTACTGTTGCACACTAAACTATATTGCAAAGCATATTCAGCTGTTGTCTATAGCGCTGATGTGTTGTATGTATATAGCCCAAACTGACCTCTTGAGGACAAGAGGAGTATGCAGCACATTGATTTGCAAGGTGTTCTGACTCTCCTCTGATCAACATGGGGTTAAAGTTGTAGCCTAGTACAGCCTTCGTGAGAATAGAGGTTATAAAGCAATGAGCTGCACACTTCTCTAGCATTCAATGGGTTACACGCACCATATATATCAATTGAATTTTGCTCCAGAACTGCACCACTTATTCTTTCTGCATTGGCCCCAAAAACTAGAGAGGACATTTTATTAGGCTTTGCAAAGAGATGCATCAAAGTCTGTACAGTGTCAGATAAAGGACAACGCCCTTGTACTGACCTTGAGATAACAGCACAAGCCATCGCCCTTCAAGTTCCCTTCTCTGTCTTTGTACAGCTTTATTTTATATTCTTCTGACACTGGATCTCGCATGATAATCCCACACTTAGACATAATTTGAGCAAATTCTTCATTTGTTATATCTGGAGGGAGCCCTAAAAAGTAAGCACAAGTAAAAGATATTTAGTGCTTTTTTTTTTATAAAAGCCCAAAAACAAATAAGGAAGGATTTTTTCTACACCTTTAAATAGTAGGAGGCAGTTCAGCACATTGCAAAGACACCCCACTAACAGACAAACGGTTTAAGTATCTACAGCAAAGTGGAAAAGATATTTGAGTGTATACACGTGCTTCAGTTATGTGTTTAATAGGGATGCATCAATTCAGCAGCTATTTTTCAGATTCTTTAAAATAACAAAACCCACCAAAATATCAGGCATCCCTTTTTAAAGCGGAACTTTTCACCCTCATAACATTGCCCCGAATCAATTACTAATATAGCAATAGGTAAAGTCATATGGATATTATGCTTAGTAAGTCTGCGGTATTCAAGAAAATAAACTTTTTCTGCAGGCGACCACTTACACTGTGCACCTGCGCCGCCAGCAAATTCCATTACCTTAAGATAACGGAAGTCACCGCCAATCCGGCAGTGCACGGTACTGACAGCGCAGACTCAGAGGTATCTTACCTCTAAGGTGTCTGTGCCGTTGTCCGCTGGTGGCTGCAAAAGAAGTTTATTTTCTTTAATACCGTGGACTTATTCAGCATTATACAAGTATGGCTTTACCCATTGCTATATTAATAATGCATTCGGGGCAATGTTATCAGGTTGAAAGTTCCACTTTAAATTTATAAATGGGGTAAAACAGAAATTAAACTGGTACCAAATAACATCTGTTTGATTCTGCTGCGATTAGCTGCATGATTTGCTCTGGTATTGTAAACTAAAGTTTTGACTACATCATTAAAAAAAAAACAAAGAAAAAAAAAAAAAAAAAAACCCAAAAACTTTTCAATTAGAAAAATTGTTTTATTTTATTTGGAGCATCTACAATTGTGCAAATTATTGCATTCACATATTGGTAAATATTATGATGCTCTGAACACTCAATTTAGTTGAATATTCAGGTAAAATCCTGGAATACTTGGTAGAATTCCGCAAACTGAATCTTTTACGTCTTGTTGAAATTATATGTATTGGCACAAATCAAAGACAACTGACCTAAATGTAAAGATTCCTGGTACAATAAATTTCCAGATTAATTTACATTTGTTTATTTAGTGGATCTGTAACCTTTAAATGGATAGTAATGTTTAATTTTATGTTGCTTTAATATTGTAGGCATTAAAAAATAAGTACATCGATGTAAGTCTTATCTCTCAAACCTTTATGGTTTGAGAGATATAATGGCTAAAGTTACCCCCTCCAGGCTGTTTCAGAGAAGTCAGCGCTCTAGCTGGCTGAAGCAGATTCCGGTCATTTGACCAGATGACGGCTCTTCAGCAGAGCCAAAATCACGCTATTTAGAAATAAATACTGCATTGGAATGTCTACAATGTGTGCTTGAAAACCAGGCACACTTTGTAGACTGTTCCAATTAAGTATTTCTTCCTACATTGTACTATTTCGGCTCTGCTGAAAAGCCTCCGTCCGGTCAATGACTGGAATCTGCTGCTGTCGGCTAGTGCGCTGACTTCTCTGAAACAGCCTGGAGGGTGGAACTTTAGCAAGACTTTTATCTATGTTAATTTTTTTTTTTTAATGCCTACAATATTAAAGCAAATTAAATTTAAAGATTACTATCCCTTTAATTATTTTTACATATTTGAAAACACCATTCAAAACTGCTTACGTCACGTTAATCAAAAGTGAAACGTCACTGCAAACTCTTCATTAGCATATAAAATATCACTGAAAACTTAATTAGCAGAAGAAACATCAGTGGTATTGCAATTAGCATACGATACCAAGTTTAACTATCTCCTTAACCCTTTGAGGGACAGAGGGGTATGCAACGCATTGATAACCCTTTGAGTCCCAGAAGGGTATGCAACGCATACCCCTCTGGCACTCAAAGGGTTAACAGTACATTTCATGGTCTTTTGGCTAACATGGCACATAGGCAGTTCTTTATGACGTTTTCAAATACACAAAACTTGAATCAAAGTCATGGGTCCACTAGTCAGGGGCTTGTAGTTTAAAGGGGATGTATCACCTTTATAAAAAGGTGTTACCATTCACTTTTTTAATTAAAGTGATTCTAGGAAAGCCAAGTCAAAATACTTATAAATATATCCCCTCTTCTCTGCTGTGCATATCCTCATTATGTGCACAGCACAGCTCTACAGCTTGTCGTATTTCTCCTCCCAGCTGCCCCAAGAGCGCGTTCACGCTTCCCTTCGGTGTGCTGTCAACAATTCCTAGCGTTACAGCAAGGTGCGATCATCATTATACTGAGGTTGCACCTCAGTAGAAGAGGGGATATATTTATAAGTATTTTTACTTTTTTTTTTTTTTTTTTTTTAACTCAGCTTTCCTAGAATAACTTTAATTAACACAGTGGATGGTAACACATTTTTATAAAGGTGGTACATTCTCTTTAAAGAAAGAAGGGGGGAGGGGAGTATTGTAAAAACCCCAAGGGAGTAGAGGGTCTAAAGTAAACACAAACTTACCCGTTACATACACATTTGTGTTTCTCTGATCTTCTACTTGAAACCAACCTGTACAGAAAACAAACAAATGGAAAGGAATTACAAATTAGGACAGCAATACAAAACTGATTATATAGCTACTTTGTTCCCTACCTTGACAACATTTAAAGAGAGGCCCTCACATTATGCCAAGTCTGCTCCTGGGGAAGCAGATGGGGGGGCTTATTCAGAAAGCAAAAGAGAAGCAACCCAAATGCACCTCAGAGATAAATAAAAAATCAAAGATTAAACAAGGGGCTTTTAACGTGATACATCTGAGAAGGGTCTGCAACTGCACTGGGGACCTATTTAGCATTCAAAACACCATTTTAAAATCAGTGAAAATCTTGATTTATCACAGTGGTGCATTTGGTTTGCTCCAGAACTGTTATACTTTGTGTGAGCTTAATCAATTAGTTACAGCATTGAGGTACAACATGCAGCCAATGGGACAAATGTGGACTACTTGACCCCAGGATGCAGCCCGCGTGATATTTTTAACCGAAACACTACTGCATCTTGTAGCCAGTAAAAAACTGAGTTTAATGAGGCCAGCGGCATCTCTCAAACCTTTATGGTTTGAGAGATATCTGCTTTCAAAGTTCCCTCTTCCCTGACGTTGGTGTTCTAGCAGGGGAATCCAGTCCCGGGACAGGCGAAGGCTCTGCAGCAGAGCGGAGATTGAGTTAATAAAAATAAATCCTTAACTTAAAAGGTCTTCTACGTGTGCTTGCAAACCAAGCACACGTAGAAGATCTTTTTAGTGAAGGATTTCTTTTTTACTAACGCGATCTCGGCTCTGCTGCAGAGCCACGGGCTGATCCCAGGAGAGGATTCCCCTGCTGTCAGCTAGAACGCTGACATCACGGGAAAAGGTAAAAAGCACAACTTTGAAAGCGGATATCTCTCAAACCATAAAGGTTTCAGAGATGCCGCTGGCCTCATTTAACTTTTTTTTTTTTACTGGCTACAATATGGGGGGATAGAAATGTTTCAGTATTACTATTCCTTTAATGCTGGAAAATGCACCTTTTTTTTTTTTTTTTTTTTTTTTTTTTTTTAATAACTGTTCTAATTCAATACCACTAGTAAAAAAAAAAAAAAAACACACAACTATGTGGCTGTCCCACACATGGATTTCAGGTCATGTGGCTGGCCCATGACTGAAAATACTTGGATGCCCTGCTTTACCTTGTAACAAGAGAAAGGTGCCCAACGAGACAAGTCTTTGGAATTTCATTGCCTGAGTACAGGTGAGTCATCTGATTAACCCCCCATGCTCAAGGTGGGAAATCCTATTCATGGTCGTTTAGGCACATCTTAGGATAGGGTTAGGAACAACTGCTCAAGAAGCTATACTAGTGATAGCCCATACTCCAGTTAGTGTCCTACAGAAACAGTACTCTGCTGCCCCCATGTGGTTTTTGTCAGGAACATTAATTGCTGCAGACACAGTCTTTGATGTTGCTATCAGTCACTTGCTGCTAATGAAAGTGGCTTAGGCTTCATCTTAATTGCAAAGGGCATGAAATATGTTTGTGTCTTCTTGCATGTTACAGCTGTATAAAGTGTCAGACAGAGATGAAACAAACATCTGGAGAAAAATAAGTTGCGCTTTAAGATTTAACCCAAATCTAACAAATAAGCATTCTGTTACACTTTAAACACATATTTGTCCTCTTAACCTTCTATCAAAAGGGCATTTAAAAACAAAACAAAACAAAAACGTAAATTTACACTCTCTTTCTTTTAACACCTTTACAGCCATTTGGATGTATATGTAAATTCCGCTTTTCTGTGCTTTAACCCTTTGAGTGCCAGAGGGGAACACAACACTTTGCTTTGCATACCCCTCTGGCACTCAAAGGGTTAAGGCACAAGATGTACACATATGGTCAAATACATGCAGTGAATTGTCAAAAATGCCAACTAACACTATGTGGTACCATAAACTATAGAGAGTGCATGGGAAGGTTAAAAAGATAGGAAGAGTGAGTTAATTCTCCTTTGAAACACAATTCTTGCGTTTCAGTTGCAATGGCTATCATTAACCCCTTGGGAGTTATTACACTAGAGGACAAGAGCAATTTTGGCCTTTTGAGCATACACTTGTTCAACCATATTTTTTCTCCAATCCATTTAGTCCACCCACACAAATTATATACCACAGCACAGCATTATCCATGTGATAAGAAGCAGGGAGAAAGGAGAGATTTAAGTATGCAGTGGGAGAAGACATATGCTGTCTAACAGCACAACCATTTTCGTGACCTCTGTAGCACATGAAAAGTATTCCCTCAATGTATGTTAAAGTGCTTGAATGGTTGAAAGGTGTCCAATCTCTCTAGCATTCAAAGTCAATTAAAGTGGCAAGGTGATTAGGACTAAATAATTGTAAATACAGCACAGGGACCGATCACAGCCACACACTGATGTACAGACAGATTTTGAAGGCTGATATTAACTCTGAGTGGCAAGAGGAGTGAGCAATTTGCTTTCTTACTTCTCTGGCAGTGAAAGGGGTAGGTGTGTAAATGCAGTAATAATAGGATTTTAGTCTTACCTGTTAAATCCTTTTCACTTAGTCCATACAGGTTACTGGTAACTCCGGGAGGCGAAGCCTCTAGTGGTAGGCAGGAACGATTCACAAAGTGTATGCAGGGGGGTGGAGCCTCCCCCTTCCCTCCTGGCCGCACCAGCCAATGAGCTCCAGATTGAATTGAGACACTAACCATGACTAGTTAAGGGAAGGAAGGAGACTCCTGTGAGCATGCCCCAAAGGACTCCCACGGCCTGTGTAAGGGATGGTTTTTGGTGATCTCCTCACAGTCAGTGAGGGGTTAATACTCTGCATTCAGGTTTGCAACAGCAGAGGGTCAGGCACTGTAAGCCACATAGTGTTTATGAAAGGCAGTTGGTGATGTCTCCTATATTCAGTGTTATATAACCAAGCACATACGCATGCGCAGTATTAGGCATCACAGGGCGTAGTCTGTATGTTAACCTGTAATCCACACAATAATATTTAGAGTCGTACTTGGGCTGAACGAGTGTGTACCTGATTTGCACCTCTGGCCGTGCACCTGTGTCTTACGACGGGGTTCTCTTGGAACCAGACTCTCCCGTTGAGGAGTATCTTTCATTATAATTATCTTTAATCTTTAATGTCTTGCGTATTGCAGAGCCTGTGTTACTAATGTAATCTCTGGCAATAGTTCTGGTTTTCCTGTATTTCATCACATTTATGTAATCCTTGCATGTTTAAATAAACTGCATTTCACTTCAGTGTGTTTTATCTTTATCCTGACATTCCAGACCTCTATTTTTATCAGCCTGCCACAGGAGAGCCAAGCATGGTCACTTGACAGGATGGGAGACCAGTAACCTGTATGGACTAAGTGAAAAGGATTTAACAGGTAAGACTAAAATCCTATTTTCACTGTCGTCCAATACAGGATACTGGTAACTCTGGGATGTCCAACCATTGAGTTTCCCTGAGGTGGGAAGGAGGCAAGGACCAGGCGCATGGCCCCCAAAGTCACCAATACATCTATGGACCAACTGGTCAGAAATAGTACAACAAACAGAAGTGTCAACCGACACCAAACTGGGGTAAACGACCCCGGAAATATCACACAGCACACATAACAAGAGCCAGCAGGGCTCAACCGTTAAAGAAGCACTAAGAACGAAGAAGGAGATCCTTGACAGGCAAGACTGCCTCTAGGACCTTCCACCAAAAGCTGACGTCAAGCGAAGCCAGAACAACCACACGGTAGTGCTTGGAAAAGGTGTGCACAGATGACCAAGTGGCCGCCCAGCATGGCTGATCACCAGAGGCCTGATGCTTATAGGCCTAGGAGGCCCCAATGGACCAGATGGAAAGAACAGTAACCCTGAAGGGAACATGCCGATTCCTCAGCTTGTTTGCCTCACAAATCGTGGACTTAATCCAGGAAGCGATAGATGCCGTAGATGCAGGTCTTCCTGCTCTAGGCCCCTCAAGAATGATGAACAGCACGTCAGACTCCTGACAGAGTCAGTGCGATGCACAGAAAACCGGAGGCAGCGCACCAGACCCAACAAGAGAAGACCTCCCTCCTTGACAGAGGAGGGGTTAGGGCAGAAAGAGGGCACCACAATCTCCTGATTGATGTGAAACCCGGAGACCACCCCAGGAAGGAACACCCTGGAGGTACAGAGCACCTCCGAATCCTAGTGAAACACCAGAGAAGGCGGCTTACAGAACAAGGCCCGTAACTCCGCAACACAGTGAACAAACGCATTTGCCAAGAGGAAGGCCAACCTCCACGTCAAGAGACGTAAAAGAACAGTTGCCAAAGACTCAAAGGGGGGAGAAAAGAACCCCCAGAACTAAATTGAGGTCCCAACGAGGAGCAGGACTCCGGAAGACAGGACGGACATGAGCAACGCCCTGGATGAAAACCTTGACATCATACAGAACCACAATGTGCTGCCGAAAGAACACAGAAGGGGCACAAGTCTGCACCTTTAAGGGACTCAAACCAAGTCCCTTATACAACCCGTCCTGCAAGAGAGCCAGGACGTAGGGAAGGTAAAACTCAAGTGACAGATCCCTGTCAGCACCCAAGAGGTAAAAGTAGACCAAACACGGTGGTAGAGCTCAGAGGAAACCAGGATGTGAGAGCTAAGCAAGGCAGTCACCACCCCCGAGGAGAATCCTGTCTTCCGTAGAATTGAGGATTCAACCTCCAAGCCGTCAAGGTCAGACAGTGGACATCCTCCTTCAACAGGTATCCCTGCAGAAGAAGATCCGGTCGAGAAGGGAGCCAAACGACTCCGCTGCAAACAGAGCCAGAAGCTCCAAGAACCAAGGATGTCGACGCCACAACGGCGCAAGGAGAATGACAGGACAATTGCCAGCCTAAGCTTCCGAATGACCCTGATCAACAAGGGTAGGGGAGGAAAAATGTAAGCCAGTGGGAACATCCAAGTGATGGATAGAACTAGGGGTGCACCGAATTGAAAATTCTGAGCCGAAACCGAAACGTCAGGTTGCACTTGGCCGAAAACCGAAAATGACTTTTTTTCTACCCACCTTTTTTAAAATTGTTTGTTTGTGTAAGTACATAAATAATTTAGGGCAAGATGGTAATGTTTCACTTACTAACTTATGAACACAGTGCTGAAATGGAAAAACAAATATTACTGAGTGCTACTGGTGTGGAGCAATGTGATACACTTATATACAGGCAACAGAGTGTGATTTGGGAATGCTGTGGTCAGGCTCTTAACCCTGTGAGTGCCAGAGGGGTATGCAACACATTGCAAAGTGTTGTGTATGTCTCTGGCACTCAAAGAGTTGAATGTGGCTTCCTGAGGCAGGAGACAGAAAAAAGTGAGTAATTACAATTGTAGCGAGGGAACGGGTGGCTTGGGGAATGCATCAGAGTTCCTTATAGAGAGTTCTAGTTAGGTGGTATGTAGCCAACTCTCAGATTACTCCCGTGTGAATAACTGAGTTTGGGCACATGAATAAGCCCCAAGTCCTGAGGTCAGAAGGATTACGTTGGACAAAATGTTGCCACTGCGGGTCACGGTAGCTGGACCTGCGGGGCAGGTGTAAGATGCTTGTTGGCAGAAATGGTTGTGAAGGCAATCTGTTGTGTAGTGTGCACAATACACCACTGTGAAGCTCTGTGTCCGGAGGCAGAGCAGGGTGAGGCTGCAATGGCACTGCCTTTCATGGGTGATGAGCGATGCTTGTGCTGACATGGAAGGTGGGGAAGTGGAGTTTAAGCTTTTGAGTGGCAGATGGATATGCAAAGCATTGGTTTACGATGCATATCCCCCGGCACTCAAAGTGTTACTATTCTGCTCATTGTGGGTATTTCCCCACCAAGCATACTGCACGGGATACAGCCACTGTGGACATGAGCAGGCAGTAAGAGTTTGAGGGGCAGAGGCTTAGTGAAAGTGGTCCAATGCAACTCATATTGTTGTGCATGTAAAAGGTGAAATTGGCAAACGGTGGTGTAAGTGGGGCATGTTCTGTGTGAAGACAAAATAGTGACAATACGAATGTTGGTGTTCCAAGCTATAGGGAGGAGTGCAAGTTCGCTGGAGCAAGAGGCGATACTAACCAGGCGAAGTTTGCTGGCGGAGCAAATCAGCAGCTTTGTATGTTTCTTGTAAGAGGATACAAAGGGGAGGGACGAACTCATTGCAGAGTAAAATCACGCCCCGTTCTCTGTTGTGTTGAGGCTGAATGGAGTAGAAATGCTATCTCCTCCTTCTTCCTGTCAGTCTGGATAATTTTTCGTCACGTGACCACGTTCTCCTTTCGGCCATTTTTTTTTTTATTTCGGCTTGTTGCCGAAAATGCTATTTTCGGCCGAAACATTTCGGCCACCGAAATTTCGGTGCACCCCTAGATAGAACGTCGACCGCTTAGAGCTAGAGGATCCCACCACCGAGAGCAAGACACAGGAAACTTCCTGTAGTGTCTCATTGTGCCTGAATGAGGAAGTCCACCATGACGTGATCTACGCCTGGAATGCGAACTGCGGATATGGCAAGAATGGGCCTATCAGCCCAAGGCAAACAGCCTTGACCTCTAACCAAGCAACGAGACACCTTGAGCCGCCTTGCTTGTAGAAGTAAGCCACAGAAGTGGCGCAGTCAGACTCGGACCAGGCAGTTCGGAAGAAGGATTCCCCGGATACCATCGGCCCTGAGCACTCAGGCAACCCAGAATCGCACCCCAGCTAGACAGGCTGGTGTCAGTGGTTACCTTGGTCCAAAAGGGAATCAGGAAACACCTGCCCTTCAGCAGGTTGGAAAGGACGAGCCACCAAGATAGGCTCAGTTCCCAAGAAAAGGAAGGAACACCAACGTCGTCCGATGTAGAGGCAGACACCCTCCCATCTGAAGACAATCCCTGTAGGTCCCTGGAATGCAGCATAACCAAGGGAACCGCCTCCACCGTAGGGGGGAACTGCCCCACCCAGGAAGGACAGTGGCAGAAGTGAAACTGAATCCCAAGACAGGATTGCAGAAAATCTGAGAGCAATCAGGTGAGCTCTCCCCTCTGGAAGGTACACCATGCACATCTGAGTATCGAAGAGAGGGCTCAGAAACACCAGCCTCTGAGACAGAATCAGGTCCAACTAGTCCAGGTTGACTCTCCACCTGTGATGAAATAGAGATTGGGTACAGGTCTGAAGCTGTTGAAGGAGTAGACCGCAGACGTGTCCTTCAATAGCAGGTCATCCATGTAAGGAGTCACTCTGACACCCTCCTGATAAGGGACAGCAGTCAGGGCCCCAAGCACCCGCTAGAAGACCTGAGGAGCCATAGTCAGTCTGAAAGAGAGAGCAGAAAACTGGGAGTGTCCCCACTCGCAGGCAAACCGAAGGTATTGCCGACTCTCTGGATGGATGAAGATGGAAAAATAGGCATCCTGAAGAACCAGAGAGGCAAGAAACTCCCCTGGCGACATGGCAACAAGCACTGTGCGCAGAGACTCCTGGCAATAGAGAGTTCCGAGTCACAAGGGAGTTGAGGTCCTTCAGATCCCAAATAGGGTGACATCTGCCGTCCTGATTGGGGATCACAAAGAGGCTCAAATAGGACCCAGAGCCCCTGTCTGGAGCAGGAACTGGCACTAGGACGTCCTTGTCCAAAAGAGCCTGAACCACGCTATCGAAAGACAGCGACTCCCTGTACTTTGAGATGCATGAGAAGAATAAAGCAAAAGGGAGGAAGAGAAGAGAAAGGGATCTTGTACCCTTCCGACACCACCTGTAAAACCCATGGGTCCGCCACAGACTCCTCCCAAACGCTGTGAAAGAGGCGCAGACGGCCACCCACAGCGGGATGCAGACCCGAGTTTGGTGAGTCGTGCCAAAGCAGTCTTGGAAGCCTTGGGCTTGGCGGAGGCCTTGGGCATCCATTGCTGTTTGGGCTTGGAAGCGGAGTGGAGGGAACCAACTGGTTCGCCTGGCGTGTCTCACCCTGAAAGGGATGAAAATACCGGTTGCAATTAAGCGGTACTTCCTTCCTAGCCACTAATGGCAAATGCATACTCTTGCCAGTGGCCTCACTGATCAATTCTTTAAGATCAGACCCAAACAAAGAGGTACCCTGGAAAGGCAGGGATAACAGAGCTTTCTTGGAAGCGGTGTCAGCAGACCAGATCTTGAGCCAAAGCTCATTTGGCCACTACAGACATGGTAGAAACCCTAGCCATCATGCGGACGGTATCAGAGACAGCAGCAAAAACATAATGTTCTGAGTCAGATATATTAGCTAGCAAGCGCAATTTCACTGAAGTAGATGCATCCAGACGGACAGCTGTGGTGAGTTGTTCAGTCCAGACTGCAATAGCCCGGTTAACCCACGCAATAGCAAAGGCAGGTCGCATGGCAGTGCCAGCGGTTGCAAAAAAATGGACTTGAGAGCAACCTCAAGTTACTTGTCAGTCCAATCCTAAAAGGAGGAAACATCAGAAACAGGCAAGGCAGTAGATTTAGACAGCCTAGAGACAAGAGCATCCACCTTAGGGGGATGAACCCATATAGCAAGCGCAACCTCAGAAAAATGGATAAGGCTAGCAAACTCTCTGTGTAGAGAAGTAGTCTTACCAGGGAATTTCCACTCTTCTGAGACCAGCCGGTACAGAGTGGGAGTGGGAGGAAAATAAGTCAGAGGCCTATGGAATGTTAAGAGTGGTTAAAACAGCTCTGACTAGGCCCTCAACAGAGGGGTCATCAGCCTAAAAGGGATCCTCAATATCCCAGGAGAGTCTAACACAGTACTATTCCCCACATTAGTGTCTATGAGCAAGTCCTCATCCGAGGAGTCAGAGACATCAGGTGCTCCCTGTGGTTTAGGCAGGGAAGATCTGATACCAGAGGAGGCCTGTCAAGCCTGGAAGGCCCCTTGGATCTGGGATGGAAAGAGTGGAAGCGTGGACCTGAGGTCCCTAGTTGTGGCCTTCAACTCTTTGCATCCAAGCTGGCTCAATAGCATGGCTGGAGGGCCCTGGGTTGCTGTCAGGGACATCAGAATATGCTGGGCAATAGGACCTGAGAACCCTCTAGGTAGCCCTAAGTGACAGGAAGATCAATGTGGAATGGGGGATACAGAGACCCCAGTCTCCCAAGTCACAGTTCTAACCCCAAGCTCCAGCGGTATAGACATTCATATAGTGTCAATAACCATACTGTACAATAAATCACCCAAGAAACAGTGTTAAAGATTAAAGTTTCACCCCAGAAGACATTAATTTGAACTTATCTGGCAGGCGAAGGGTTAATCCTCAAAGGAGAGAAGGGAATTCCAGGCACAGTGTTAAGACAGTAGCTGAAAACAGCCCAAAAAATGGCTGCCGCGACGGGAGCCAGTCAGAATTTAGGCGAGAAGCAAGTGCTCATGGGAAATGTAGTTTTTTTTTTTTTTTTTTTAATATCCTAAACGGTGCCCGAAGCCCCCTGAGCCCCCCAAAAACACTGAAACTGTAAACCGGATGAAAAAGCAAGGGTAGACAAGTAAAATGAGCCATCTCTGAAGTCGCTGTGTCAAGCGGTTGCAGAGATAAGTCCCAAACAGTGCAGTCCCATAGAGATGAATGGAGCAATGTGTCTATGTGGTAAAGCGCGACTTAAAGGCGCAGTACTCAAATAAAGTTAAACTTTAAGAAAGGCATAAAAACATGTAAAATAGCAAAGGAACATGTGAGAACACAGTAAAAACACTAACCCAATAGGAATAATGTTATAAAAAACCCCAATAAAGTGCCAACCGGCAGCTAAAGGGTTAAGTTACCACAGAAACTCTCTCCAAACACCCAGACAGACATACAGATAAACCCAATGAGTGCAGGAGTGCCCAATGAGAACTCCAAACGTCCACCCCTGTGCGGAGGGGTACCGGGGAACAAGTGAACCTGCAGCACTCAAAGGGTCGCTCACCTTTCCTGCAGATCTTCTGTCTTCAGATTACCATGGGTTAAGAAGTTACCTCAGTGGGTAACTTCTGGGAAGCACTTGGACACCAAGATTTTCCCCTTCAGGACTAAAGGTTCACTGAAAAAGTCCTGGACACTGAGCTAGCCACTTTGAATAGAGCATTGTCAGTCCTGGTAATCCGCCTAATGGTGGTATTCCATATTTGACAGAAAAATAATAAAATTTCTAAAAGTATTGAAGAGCAGTTCCTGTAGCCTGTTACTCCAACGAGGAACAATTCAATCTGGAGCTCATTGGCTGGTGCGGCCAGGAGGGAAGGGGGAGGCTCCACCCCCCTGCATACACTTTGTGAATCGTTCCTGCCAACCACTAAAGGGCTTCGCCTCCCGGAGTTACCAGTAACCTGTATTGGACGACAGTGAAATATACATATTACATTAGTAGTGCCCACCAAGGTAATAATTGTAGTGTGACAGTGTTTACACACAACCCTTGCAGTACCAGAGGGTTGGCCAGTTTGGCACTTCATTTGTTAAGGATTGTGACACAATGTATTGTATGGAGGGTGTAGTGGGCAAGAGACAGATGGCTGGATTCAAATGCAGGTGCTAATTTTATCTCTGCTTTTATCTCCCGGTATCCCCATAGACTTCAATAGGAACATATTTGATAAAACGGGAGGGTAACATTTATCTCCTGCAACTGAATCCAGCCCAGAGAGGCTTATATATCCCGTGGCAGACCATGCTCGCGTCTTCGATACATGACCGTCTAGGTTATAATTTGTCAGGGCACATATAAGAACTACATGTTTAAATCATTTGCAAAGCTCACAGCAAGGAAGATTTCAAAGTGGAGCTCTTGTGTGCAGTGATATAAATTACAACGTAGAGCAGTGTGATCTGTCAGAGGTTGACATGTAAAAGTACAGCTGAGGATTTATCGTGCAAGTATATTATTGCTGCTCAGAACACAGCAAGAATCACTGTCAGTGAACACAGTCACATACTGTTGCATAGTAGTGGACAGTGACGGTATGGGAGTGGAAGGGAGGAGAAGGTGAAGAGAGTGCCTTGATGGGAGGAAGACAGAAGATTGTAGCTACGTTGTCATGCACAGCAGACAGTTAATAAGGTGGTGATCATAGGGAGTTTTACTTAACTCTTTGAGTGCCAGAGAAGTAGCCAACACATTGAAAAGCAATGAATTGGATACCTATCGGCCACTCAAATGGTTAAGCAACAAAACTGCTCCACACTTATCTGATCGTTCTGAGGCAGAACTGTCCTGTGTCATAAACACATGGAAACTGAAGGTTAAAAAGCAACTAATCCTTTAGATATAAGTGCCCTCCCAATTAATTCTTAGTTTAGCGGTAAACATTGAAATAATGTTATAATCTTTATTAAGTAACTGAATTATTTAGAAATACAAGTTCTTACGAGACTCACCGTCAGACATCTTGCTTAAGAGGGATCTGTGTGCCTGCGCTGTCCGTCCTTGTCTGTATTGTGCAGTGCAATGCAACTCCCCATTAGGTTACTTTCCAATCAGTGAGGAGATCAGGATGGACAACACAGCCAGCAAGTATCATAAGAACTTGGATTTCTAAATAATACCAGCACTTAGTATAGCACTAAGAATTGAAATTAAGAATTGGGGAGTACTTATATCTAAGTGATAGTTCTGCTTTAACAGTGTTTGTTGATACAGCGAGTGCAAAATTCTTCTATTATTCTGAGGTGACACGTGTGGCTGTGTCAATGCATGATATTAGTGAATGTGTTGTGCATTAGAGGTGAGTTCTTGTTAGGCAGTTTGAGTAACAATGGAGAGCCATGAGAGGGGCATGCATTTCTTTTATGAACTGTGTTCTTCTGATAGAAGCATTAATTATGGTGGTGGAGTGGCATCAGTCGGCGGAGCAAGTCCTTGCAGAGATTTTGACAGGAACGGCCACTCCTGTCAAAGCCACGCCCCCATGTAGGTCCCGGTGAGGCAGTATGGAGCAGATTTGAATATATCCTCCTTACTTCTGCCCCAGGGTGTGTGTGGTGGAGACAGGCAACCTGTCAGCCTTCTCCTTTTATTAATATATATATATATATATATATATATATATATATATATATATATATATATATATATATATATATCATATATACATACATATATACATACATACACACATATTTTTTTTCCTTTTTCTATATAGTATAGTATAATTGGGGCTCTTTTGAGACCTCATTTATATGTATAACTCATCATTTAATTTGACAACATAAAAAATGTGAAAAACTGTAAGCCACATTTTTTTTTATAGGTTTTCCTGTGATAATTTGTGCTCAGTTCATTTTTAACAGAGACTGGTTAATAGATATAAATATTTGTTCATATCTCCCAAGTGTCCCATTTGGGAGGAGTTACTATCTCTCTAAGACAAAAATGCCTATGGCCCCTCCACTGCCACCCTGTTGTCCCTCTTTTTGGAGATCAGACTGTGTGGTGTGCATGTAAGTGTATCATGTCATGTGCTCCACACTTCAGTATATGTGTTTATAATTATTCTGTGTAAATAAAACAATTCGGTCTTGCTCTAAACAATTTATTCGGTTTCACAAAGAGGGGTCAATGTGTCATGGACTACCCCCTATACCCAGTCATGCTCCCAGTGCCCCCTATTTGGCCATTTGGAACACTGGGAGCTCTGTTCTCTGCATTTATCTTCCTCACAATCACAGTGAGGAGGACAGACAAAGGGAACAATGACAAAAACAGTGCATATTTACATTGCCTTTGTCATGTGGCTGCTGTAGCAGCGATCACCTATGTAGAGCCACTGGACAACAGCTGAAACGGACTGCTTAAGTCCAGTCTCCGCAATGATCGCGGCACACCTTCAGGCGCTCTGCAATCATTAACCCACGGCATGCCTGGACAGTCATCCTTCCTCAAAAGATGGATTCTTGTTACAGTCCTCGCATGTCATCCAGTTTTAACAAGTTAAATGATGTGAACAGTGTTTTATGACAGACAAATAAATACTGGCTATATTTTGTACCAGGATTCAAAAACATGGCCTAGTAAAGAAACAGTGGGTGAATGGTACAGTCTCAGTAAATTCTCACCCGGGTCTGGTTTCCTCTTCTCTCCTTTAGCCTTAGGCGCGGCTGGTTCTGCTAGTGGTTTATTAATTTCTTTAGGTGTCTCTGCATCCGGAGAGTCTTTGGACATGGTTGCTTGTTTGCTTGGAGAAATAACACTGGGAGAGGACTCATCATCTTTGTCCTCTGTATCTACTCCATAATTTGCATGGTACATAGCCAGAAAATCCTCAGTTATCTGTTTACAGAGGACAGAAACAAGATATTAAAATGCATTTTATTTTTTATATTTTGTCAGGACACCAAGTTTTACCCCCTAAAATGCACCCAAGGGATTATCCCTGTGTATGAAAAGGATTTCTCCAATGTATTGCAAAGCAGTACATTGCAGATATTGATAGGATCCTAGGGGTTAATGATGATATTATCCATCTGAGTGGCAGAAGAGTACACCACACATTGCAAAGCAATGCACTGTGTACCCCTCTGGCACTCAAAGGGTTAATCTGTCTCTCTTGTACACGCGGACACACACACACATGCATACATATATAAGAGAAAGGCTCATAACATAATTTATGTCTCCTCATGAGACACACACACCCAGGGGCAGCAATAAGGAGGGGTTACTGCTCCCATTGGGTGATTCAATAGGGGCGTGATTTTCACACCAATTGCAGTGGCCGAAGGCCACTGCTATTGGTGTGAAAGTCATGCAGGGGGTTGGCCAGCCTCCACTATGCAGACCGCCCACCACTAGCAAAGTCAGAAAAAAACAAAAATGGCTGCCACTTGCTCCTACACCACAGACACACACAGACACACAGACACACAGACACACAGACACACAGACACACAGACACACAGACACACAGACACACACACAGACACACACACAGACACACAGACACACACACAGACACACACAGACACACACACAGACACACACACAGACACACACACAGACACACACACAGACACACACACAGACACACACACAGACACACACACAGACACACACACAGACACACACACAGACACACACACAGACACACACACAGACACACACACAGACACACACACAGACACACACACAGACACACACACAGACACACACACAGACACACACACAAAAGCCAGAAAGAAATATGGCTGACACACAGTCACTCACCCTGACTCCCAGTGGCCTCAGCAGGACCTGTACTACAGCCACTGAGGAACAAAATGGCACTCAAAGGGTTAAGGTAGATCCTCATTGCTCAATTATTTCTTCACTGTCATCATCTGCCATACAACACAGAGGACAGACAGCCATCAGGTACAAACTTAACCCACTGACTGCCACAGGGTTGTGTATCAAGTTTTACCCCTCAGAGAGTGTGTTCAAACCGCTCACACTGTAAACCTGCATTTCCCTCCCACATCTCCTCCTTCCCCAGCCTATTACTAACACTTTTTCACATTTATGTTAAGCCTCGCCCCAACTCGCGATTGAGCCCCACCCACTTTTAACCCAGATTGCCCCTTTTGTCTCTCCACATCAGCACCACATGACTCCCCTCCAGGGACTCCACAAGTCAATGTTCCCAGGTATGAATACACTTCCCACTGCTATTTAACTCTGACATGCCTCTCTATACCTTAACCATTTGAGTGCCAGAGGGGTGCACAACTCATGCACGCATGTGTTTCTGCACATATATGTTGCATATGTGTGTGTACATCTCTGTTACATATTTGTGTACATGTGTGCATCTCCGGTGTGTGTGTGTGTGCATGTCTTTTGCATGTTTCTGCTGCTCACTGTGTGCATGTGTCTGCCTGTGTGTTGCATATATCTGTGTTTATCAGTGTGTCTACATTTCACACACATGCTCCCAACCGTCATAACATGAAGGCCAACGCTATCCCACATAGGGTATAAGCGCCCAACATGTGTCACTTAACCCTTTCACTGCCAGAGGACTACACAACTCATTACACAGCAATGTGTTGCATATCTCTCTCACACTCAGAGTTAAAGTGCTTCACTCCAACCAACTGCTACACTAGGTGTGTATAATGCAGTAACCCTACAGCCCTGTATTTCATGTCTACTTCACTGTCTATGTATAGTCATTTCTCCCCCTCATCCATTACTTTACTGTAACACTTCACTGTCCCTCCTCTCCTCAATCTATCATCTCCTCCTCCCTTGTCACCTCCACTGACCTATCCCCTTGCCATTCATCCATAGTCCCAATCTCGCCATTTTACTCCTACATCACCATTACATTATCTATCACTGCACCTGTCACTTTACCCTCTGTCTGGCAACCTATTTCTTCAAATGTACTGCAGCATCCACTGCTGTAATCTAAATTATTCCTTTAGTCACAAACTTCTCACTGTGACCTTCACCAAGTAACACAGCACACTCACTTCAACTGTAAGGATACAGGGCCTTATTCATCAAGTAACACAGCACACTCACTTCAACTGTAAGGATACAGGGCCTTATTCACCAAGTAACACAGCACACTCACTTCAACTGTAAGGATACAGGGCCTTATTAATCAAGCTGGAGAGCTGCAATTAAAACCTTTTTATAGGCCCTTGGTTAGTCTCAGTACAAGAATATGATGTGAAATAGGAAAGGGATGAAGATACAGTGCAGTCCATGAGTATTTGGATGCTGACACCAGTTTTGTTGTTTTGTCTCTGAAATAAAACAATGACTAAGAAGCTAAAGTTCAGACTGTCAGCTTTAATTTGAGGGTATTTACATCCATAAACCAAGCATTACAGCCGTTTTTAAAGTGGAACTTTTATCTTAATTCAAGGTTGCAGATTTGAAAACTGCATTAAAACCTGCCTATGTGTCACATTAGCCACAAATTCAGCAAATATGTAGTTTAGGAGACATTCACACTTCTTTCATATGCAAATTCATGCTAATTGTGGTACCTGTGTGGCATCAGTGATGTTTTAATATGCTAATTATGTTAACCAATGATGTTACCTATTTTAATTAAGTATTTTCATGATGTGTCATATGCTAATTAAGGTTTCAATTATGTAATGTGCTAATTAAGCTTTGTGCAGTGCCAGCAGATGTTCACTTTTTACACAAATAAAAGTGTAAATATCTCCTAAACTATGCATCTGCTAGACTTTTGGTTAACATGACATACAGGCAGTTTTTAAATATGCAAATCTGAATTGAGGTGAAAGTTCCACTTTAAACTCAGTCCCTCCATTTCAGGTGACCAATAGTAAGTTGACAAAATCTGAAGAGAAAAAAAAAACAATTATATTTAGTACTTTGTAGCAAATCCACTGTATTTGAGGACTGCAACCCACAGGCATAACCAGAGACCGGATCTCTCTTTCCTGGGGATGCCCCGACAGGCCTGAACTGCAGCCCTCTTCAATTCTGTTTGTTTTGGGGCATTTTTTCTTTCGGCCTTGTCTTCAGCACGAGCCCCTTAGTGACCGGCCACGCGCACAAGCGGACAGAACTTAATCCCCGCAGTGTTTTTTTGTTGTATAAATGATTCTGGAGTCCCCGAATGACGTGCAGCCGCACGGGGACCCAGAAATGGAGGAAGTACATGTAACGTCCTCTGTCCTTAAGGTTCATCTGCCCGAGGATGTACATGCAAGTCCTCAGGCATTAAGGGGTTAAAGCATGCTCCGCTGAATTCAAGGTGGGTGAGTGACTTGGCTAGTAAAGAACATACCACTTTTTCAACATGAAAAACTCCTTGATTGCTTTGGCTATATGTTTGGGTTCATTGTCCTGCTGCATGATGAAGTACCTTCCAATTAGTTTTGAGGCTTCTGATTGGATCTGAACACATAAGATGTTTCTGTACAATACAGGTGTCATCCTGCAGCTGCAGTCACATCATCAAGACAAGTGGCAGCCATACATGCCAAGTCATAAACACTATCTCTCCCACTTTTCACAAATGAGGCAATGGATCATATGCAGTTACTTCCATTCATTATACTCTCCTCTTTTAATTACTCTGGTATAGGTTACTTTTCAACTCTGTCCATAAGACTTTTTAACAGAATGCTACAGGTTTTGTCATGCTGTTTGTCTTTTTTTTTAAACAGTTTACACAGAGGAATGCCTCCACATGGAAACCAGCTTAGTGCGACTGGATTAGCCTCTTGTTTGCAGAAGGGGCTGACCCCTATGGGGCAACATTTTAATGTTGCCCTTTTGATGCGAGCGACATTTTGTCATCACCCTTTTGATGGTCGCCATATAGGAGACGACATTTAACTAGTAAACACAGTACACTATATATTGTCACGCGTACCTCCTGTATTGCCACCTCATGCCTTTTTAATCTATTTATGAAAAACACAGGTCAAGGGACTAATGGTTACCCAATAGATATTTCTCCAACTCAGTCGGTTCAAACTCATTTTGTAAAAATATAAACAAATTTTAACCCTTTGAGTGTCAGAGGGGTATGTAAGGCATTGCAATGTCTTGTGTAACTCTGGCACTCAAAGGGTTAATGGTAGTTAAAAAAACAAGTGCTCAAGTAGTTTACTTGTTTTGTTTTCCTATCTAGATATAATGTACAATTATAAATAGTCTTCAAAACAGACAAGCTTATTGCATTTTTTAGTCCCTACCACTTCTGCTGAGAGGATTTTCACTTGTGATGTAGTACTTATGAACATTACTTGCAAGTTTTCCACCCGATAACTTTAGATCATGTATTTTAGTATTCCCTTCTGAACTATATTAACCCCTTAAGGACCCAAGCAGTGTTGGGACAGTCATGAAGGTTCCAGCAATAAGGACCGGTGATGGTCCTGGCATGTCATGGAATTTTAGGATGGCAGTGCAGTTGCCGGCCCTTATTAAGCTCTCTCCTAAACTATACATTTTAGATATTCGAGTCTATCTTAATAGCCACTGTCATGAAGGAACTGTTCCATTTTAGTTGCCCATCCAACCTGCCACCAGTTCGTTAATGTCCTTCCCAAGATGCAGTCTCCAGAACTGAAAACAGTACTGCAGGAGATCCTTACCAGTTATCTACAGAGTGTCATTAGTATATGGGATAAGAACTCCCCTTAATTAGTACCCCTGTCTTCCTTCTAATGGAGCCTCTTCCTATGCAACCCAACATCCTGTTAGATTTTTCCACTATTTTACTGCATTGCTTGCCTATTTTTCAAGTAAAATTAAATAAAAACCCCTAAGTATTCTTCCTATGACAAAGTTGATAACATGCAAATATGACATCTGTTTTAAAGTGGTGACACCTGTAGCTGGAAAAGTAAACATCTGTGACAAGAAAACAATATAATGATATAATATAATTGATGCCTTGACACACAAATGTATTATGACACACCTTTTGGGAACCACTGCTCAAACACAAATCATACATACTTAGTCAATCCATGACCATCTACAACCCCCCCCCCCCAAAAAAAAAAAGTGTTTAAGCTTTGACCCTCCATCTAAAATTAGACACCTAAATAGTCATGTATCAAATCTTGCATCAAAAGTAAAGTCCATAAATAAACTTAAATAGCCCTAGCCCACCAATAAACCTAAATTTATGCCAAGGCACAAATGTCCTTATGGGCAAACCCTTAATAAATAAAGCAATTTTTATGCCCAGATCCACAAATAAAGCTATATCCATAACCATGCATAGAATCACCGGTCCAAAAATAAACATCAATGTCAAGCACATACGTAAACCCACATACAAGTTCAGTCCAACAATTAAATCTACATGAAAGCACAGACTAGTCAATAAAGTTTTTATTCACGTGTATGGATATAAATAAACCCGTGTTTTAGCTCTTATCAAATATTAGCCTATGTTTAACCATTTGAGTGTCAGAGGGGTATGCAACGCATTGCGTACCACTCTGGCATTCATAGGGTTAAAACTCAGCTCCACAAATGCCCTTTTTGCAAGCGAAGGACAGGTAAATGTTCTTGTTTGTGTATTTAACCCTCGCGTGGGTTATCATCCACTCTGGCACATAAAAGGTTAAACTCGTAGTCTAGGCCAGAGGTTGGACAAGCTGCGACTGGCTCGCTATTTTACAGGCCAGCTGAGGCTGATGGGAGTTGTACTACAAAAACATCCAAAAACCCAAACGATGCCCAACCCGGCTGTGGGCAAAGCACGGAACAGGCGCGCACACGCCTCTTACTTTAGGGAACCAAGCCTTCTTCTCCAGGTCCCACTCATACTCCGTGCCATCAGAGGGATCTTTGAACGTATAGGGGTCCTGGCCATCACCCGACTCACGTTCACCATATAGCTGTTGCAGACGCAGCTGCTCGTAGAAGGCCTCATTATTATCCGTATCGTCAGCCATTCCTAATGGCCAATACGGTTCCGAAAAGTACACTCAGAACGAACTGGGTTTCCACACCAAGGGGTATTACAGTGGATAATAAGATACTTTCCTAGTAGGATACTGCGCATGTGAGAAACATAATATCTGGGCGCTTGTACGTATATCATGTAGGCGCACAATAATGACAAAGCGCATGCGCGGAGAGTGTGCGCGTTCACATGATTGGGGCGCATGCGCGGAAGTTTTGTAAACACAAAACAAATTTGTTTAGCGGGGAAAAAAACAAACACGCTTGCGTTTAGTGGGAGTACGAGATGGTTGTATGATGAGTAGGAAATTACCGAGGAATATTTATAAACATACCTGGGAACTTTCAAAATGAGCTGACCCTGAGATTATGTAATTATTAACCCTTACATTTCCCATAATATAGATTATATACAATATATCCCTGATCGCTGTAATCGAGAGTCACTCCAATCAGCATTCAAGCAGCCATTAATATACAACAACTTACAGATATCACTGCATGAACACACATACATCAAGAAGGACTTCTCCCTCTGCCTTTCTGGTACAAGTGGTACCAATTTAGAAACTAAAGAAGCAGTTAACTGGAGCAGAATATATAACAGGTAGCACTGAACTCTCTCAGCCTGAGATTTTGGCTCTTCACCCTGAGACCCTGAGATTTGGGTCAAAACCCTGAGTCTCAAGGTTAAACCCTGAGAGTTCCCAGGTATGTTTATAAAGAATAGCAGGAGTTGCAACTGCAGCATATGGAAGAACATTTAAAAACTATCCGACGTGCAATTGATTTAAAATAGCAACTTAAAAAAAGTACAAATGGATATGAGTGTAGTCACTTAATATTTCAAAGACTTCTACTGCTATTTACCTTCAAGTGAAGACAGGTTCTGTGTCTAAATCAGTATAGTCAGTACTGTGGGCGTTAATACCGAACATTAATTAATAGTAGATATAAAAATAAAGTTAGTTGACTCTTATTAAAATAAATAATCCAAATTACCGTACTGGTACTTGAAACTATACAACTATTGCCAGGTGGCCTTAATTATCATGCGGACCAAAGTCCCTCTCAAATAAATGTGTTTTAAAATAAGTGTCCAAGAAAGTTCTATGCTGCCAATATGTTACAAAACTCTTGCAGTGCATTATACCATCAAATCTATTGTAAGGCTAATGCTCTTAATTGGTTAAGTATTACCTAGTCCCTGTATATATGGTCAAACCGACTCACGGTGCAGTACACTATAATCTACAAGTAGAGGTGAACATTTATTTTCCTGTCACTTAAAAGGCACGTATGAACTGAATTTTGCAACTGCTATAGGACATTTAGTTACGCAAGTCCCATGATGTGAGTAGATTTGACCAGCTGGGTAATACTTAACCAAGAGCATTAGCATTACAATAGATTTGACGGTATAATGCGCTGCATGAGTTTGTAACATATTGGTAGTATAGAACTCTTTCTTGGACACTTATTTAAAATTCACATTTATTTGAGAGAGACTTTGGTCTGCTTGATAATTAAGACCACCTGACAATATTGTTATATTTTCAATTACCCGTCTAGTACGGAGATTTGGATTATTTATTTTAATCATTATCTCTAATGTTTAAGAGTCTACTAATTTTATTGTTTTTAATATAATATTAATAAAAGTTAGGATAATTCATAAGACTTGCAGTATTGCTATTTAACTACAGTATAATTTGAACTCTCTCTATATGTTTCAACAATATAAAATATCAATAAACTTTTTTTTATGAAAAACAATATATTGTACAGCTTTTCCTGTTGAGTAAACCAAGGGCACTCCCAATGCTGGCAGGTGTTTTATTCAAAAATAATGTTGAAACTATCACCAAGTGAGTATCAGCTGTATTACATCCTGACAGTTTGAGAAGCTGACAGGTTGAACACACTCAGGGCAGAACTGCTGGTTGGGCAGACTGTGCAATTCCCTAGGGCCCACACTCAAACATGCGCTGATAAAAGCCCAGCCAGAGCCAAGAGGCCCCCATGCCTATATATATATATATATATATATATCTACAAACACAACAGACAACAAAACAGGAAATACTTCTCAGTAGGCCTTAGTGAGCCAGATGCTAGAGTGTGCTGGCTGAGGAGCTTGTCTTGCTAGTGGGGGCTGTTCTAGGGAAGCCTTGCTGCGGCCTAGACCATGTTATAGGTGCCATTGTGCCGGATAACAGGATGACAACACTTGACACAGACAGCTACTCACCGAATCTGGAATCAGTATATGTAACTTACTGGTAATACAGCTGTCTCTGTCATAGTGTAGGAACAGGAACAGCCAGTCGTAGACTTGAGGGATGGCAAGGGTCGAACCCAACGGGAGGTAAAAGAAGTCTAACTCGAATAAAGTAGTTGACAGTGTCAAAACCAGCAAGGTGGTCAGCAGCGTTGAACTCGAAATGGTGGTAGACAGTGTTGAATTAGACACGGTGGGCACAGGAGAGCCCCTGGAGTCGGAGGAAGAATAGTCTACAAGCCAAGTTGGTAACAAGAGGGCAGAGACAGTACCAGGGATGAGGCAGAAGAATTGTGGGGCAAGCCAAGGTCAGAACCAGTTGTGCAAAGCAGTACACTATCAGCATGCAGAATAGGAGTCGAATAAACAAGTCGAGGTCAAACCAACACCGGATTCAAAAAGCCAAATCAGGAGACAAGAATGAAGTCGAGGGAAAGCCAGGTGAAACACTGGAAAAAAACAACAAGTCAAGGAACTAGGTCACAACAGGAATGCTTTGATCATGCACCAACAAAAAGTGCCAGTGCTTGATAACGGCTCACAAAGAGCATCATACAACAAGGAAGAGAAAAGCCTACCGGGGAAAAACAGAATATCTGGCAAGAGATGCCAGCAAAACCCGGAAAGACATGACAGATTACTTTTTCTAACCTATCTCTCTCACATTACTTCTCCCCATGGGTCTCTTGCTTTAATTCTCCTCCCACAGCTGTTATTAATTCAGGTTGGCTCTTTTACATTACTTCTTACCCCTGGCTCTCTTACATTACTGTTCTCCCTGGCTCTCTAACTTTACTTCTTCTCCCACATCTGTGTGTTACTATGTTAAACCACTACGGATGAGCCATAGGAGAATTTACCCTTGATGTTGTGATTTCCTGGGACTGTTGCATTCTAAGGGAGCTCTACACCACCAGTTGGTTCTGGTTGAGGGTGATGTTTATAGGGGAGGAGCAGTGGTCTTGGGAGTATTCTTTTTAATCTGTAATCAGTTTGTAGTATTGTTTGGAGCTTTTTGAGATCTCAAACTGTGGGATGTGGGTAACTACTAATGTTACTCTGTTCTTTTATTGTGGTTGTATGTATTCCAGGAGAGTTCTTCTGGACACACTGGAGTGTCCCTGAATTTGTATGTCCATGACTGGCATTATATGCTCTAATCCGTCACTGGCTAAAGATTACATTTCACTAGAGCACCAAAAAGTAAATATATCTGCAAAGAACTCTGCTGGAGCCTAGGGGACAAGTTATATATATTACTGATAAGAGTTTTCACTGACAGTGAAATTTATATTTTTAAATTATTTGCATGAATGTTAAAGTTGTAATGTATTTTGTATTCAGCCTTCATTCTTATGCCTGAAAAAGAAACTTAGCAGGAGATACACTAAGGCATCATAAAGAGGTGATAAAGTGGAGATGATGCCTCCGGTGATATAACTTCTCCAAATCCTAAATTATTCTATAGAGCCAATGCACTAAAATTTCTCCAACTTAAAGATTTTAGTGCCTAGGCTCCATAGAATAAATAGGAACTAGAGAAGAGATATCACTGGAGAAGTCATCTCTGCCATATAACTCCTTAGTGCATAAACCCCCAGCCCTGTATCTTCAGAGCTTGCATCCTAAAGCCACTCAGTTAGCCAATAAAAGGTATAATTTTTACTCCACTAGCTTCCTGCTCTTTCTAAGGCTAAATCGGTACCACGCTTTACCCAGGATGCAATGTACTGCACACAAATGAAGATGAAGAACCTCCGAAAGAAACATGCACTGTGACATCTTCTTTCTGACAACATGCAAAAAGGCCTCATCCAAAAGAACCCTATTCCACACACACACCTATAATATCCGGTATGCACAGAAATGATGTACTAGAACCTCAGAAAAGCAGTGTACTAATCTTACAGTGTACTAATCTTATTGGGATCTGTTACAAAGTAAAAGCAGAGATCTTTACCGTCAAAGCAGATATGGGAACAGAAAGAGATGACATGGAAAATATACTGAAGCTATACTACAAGAAACTACAAATACTACTTTGTATTGTATTGTATTGTATTTTATATTTTTATTTATATAGCTCCAACCTGTGTACTTGGCACTTTACAGTTCACATTTAATATAGAAGGGGTTGTCACTGTAATCAATACAAAGACGGTCAGACACAGGTAAATTGAAATAAAACCACGTTTATTTATCATACATATATAATAGGCAATAGCCCAGCAAAACCTGAGAACTGGTGAACTAACAGACCACAGTCCATTACCCACACTGACACTGGGGAGAGAGGCCTGCACTACTCAAAGAGCATAGCAAAATGAAGAACCTTGCCTATGGTTCTACTGTCTGGTAGGACCAAGCACCCAGAGGTATATGTGTTATACCGCACGGTACTAAAAGCAGACAGTGGCAATCGGAGAGGGGACAGCACAAGCCACAGTATCATTAATGTGAATAGCCAGACCAGTAAAAAGAAGCGAGTAGTCAGCCTGAGCCACAGTTCAGAACCAGAGTGGGGTCATACACAGAGGGAGTAGTCAACCAGAGCCACAGGTCAGAACCGGTGTGGATAGTCAGACAAGCCGGGGCCAACACTGAGCTAGTAGTCAGCCAGAGCCACAGGTCAGAACTGATGTGGATAGTCAGACAAGCCGGGGCCAACACTGAGCTAGTAGTCAGCCAGAGCCACAGGTCAGAACCGATATGGATAGTCAGACAAGCTGGGGTCATGCATGGAGCGAAATCGGAAGCCAAGCAAGGGTCACAATGAGAAGGAACAAACGTAACGAGTACTAACAGGAACACCACGTAAGGGCGACTAACACCAGGCCCAGGGAAGTTTAAATAGGCATACACAAAGGCAGGGATCAATAGGCAAATTGAATATGTGCATATAAACCAGTGCTGCGTCCTGAGACAGCAACACACGCCTGCACCCGTGACCACCAGATAGAGCTGAGAAGAAGCACAATGGTAACTGGCAGCACAGATTCCAAAGTACACTGTGATAGGCGTACAATAAGTGTAGAGATTAAGTGCTTATATAGACAATCATAATGGGAACACCAGGTGATTAGGATAAAAGATCCCTGCTCCATAGAAAACTTAGACTCAAAGAATTCTTTCACGACAAGGAAAACAATGGATCACCCCAAAGCACAGAACTAAATCACCACTACAACTTACAAAAAAATCCACATGGACCCGGCCGCCAGGAATCAAACCCATGCTGGACAGGTGTATATATAGAGCTTCAGAAATAGAGTCAACTATACTTTGCAAACAATACAGTTTGGCACATAATCTAAAACCAAGGAATAAAAAGCAAAACAGTCACTAAAGGACAACAAAAACATAGTCGTTAAACCAGCAGACAAAGGTGGAGCTGTAGTGATTATGAATACAGGTGACTATTTAGAAAAGGCACACAGACAACTTATGGATGAAAACTACTACAGCAAACTACAAGAAGATCCCACATCAAACTACACAAAAGAGAATAACAAATCATGAAAGGGCTTTCTTCTGATGATAGAGACCACTTAGAGACTCTCATTACAGAAGATCCAAGGGGGGTGATGCTCCTAATTACTTCCTAAAATACAAAAGGGAGGGATTCCCGGAAGACCAATTACATCTGGAACAGGAACACGCACAGAAAATACATCTGACTGGGTGGAGAGGATTCTCAAACCATTGGTCAGAAAAACACACAGCTACATAAAGGGCACAACCAATCTCTTAAACAAACTGTCTGACCTTGACTCCATCCCACGGGAAACATTCTAACCACTATGGATGTGGAATCACTCTACACCAACATTCCACATGAAGAGGGCATTGCAGCCTGCAAAGTATTCCTATAGCAAGAGGGCTTACGCACAAAACCTGTAACCCAGCTAATTCACTTTATATTAACTCACAATTATTTCACATTTGGGCAAGAACTGTGCATACAAATAGGTGGAGCTCCCATGGGAACACAAATGGCATCACAATACAGCAACCTATTCATTGCAAAATTGGAGGAGGCATTCTTGCTCACATGCCAAATAAAGACTCTGGTCTACCTCTGCTACATAGATGATATCTTAATGATTTGGATTGCCAGCAAATATTAACTTTTATGATTTTACAAATGTTACTGTGCCTTCCATCCTACAATTAACCTCAATCTTATACATTCACCCATGCAAATTAACATTCTGGATACTACAACTCCATCCGGACATCTTTGCACCACAAACCAACAGACAGGCCTAAGTATGTCAGAAATTATCTTTTCCATCCCAGACACACCACAAACTCTATCGTTTACAGCCAGGCCCTAAGGTACAAATGCATATGCTCTGAGATTTCTGATCGAGATCAATATCTTAAAAATCTCAGGAGAGATTTTATCAGTCATGAACACCATGCCAAAGTCACGTATATACAAATTCAGAGAACCACCAGTGTACCCAGAATAAATCTCCTGGAATACAAACAACCACAGGAAGAGAACAGAGTGTCATTGGAGTCACCTACAACCCACAGCTAGAAGTACTATGAAAAAGCTCAAAAGGGCTCCAAACAAAACTATGCAAGGATGACGGATTAAAAAGAATATTTCCAGGACCTCAGCTTCTCTCCTATAAACTGCCCCCTCCAACCTGAAACAGCTCGGAATGAAGAGCTCCCTTAGGAATGCAACAGAAAATGGTACTTCTACTTGTCTACAAAAGACCTATGGAACTTGTACCACAGATAAGGTGATCATGCCACATTCCTATGAATCCACAACATCAAGGGTAAATTCTCCTGTGGCTAATGTTGTTTACCTCATTATGTGTTTGTCACAGTATGCAGGCAAAAGAAGGACAGACACAAAGATAAAATATAACCACCTTTATTTATAATGTACAGCAATAATGTTAGAGCCCCCACAGAACCCCAGACATATACAAACAGAACCCAAGGTCCCTCCAGAGCTGCACATTCTACTGAGCACTGCACTACTCCAGGTCTCGAAACTACAGGTCAGGCAAGCAGGTATTGTAAGGAGCAAGTAGTCAGCCAGAGTCACAGGTCAGACAAGCTGGGGACTACACAGAGCGAGAGTAACCAGGCCACTGGTCAGACAACCAAAGACTATGCTGAGCGAGTAGGAGCCAGGGCCACTGTCAGGCAAGCCAAGGACTACAAGACTACGCGACAGTAACCAAGCCCTCAGGAAAGGTAACCTGAGGTTACACTGAGCGGGTAGTAGCCAGGGCCACTGGTCAGGCAAGCTGGGATCATACACAGAGCGAGTAGTCAGCCAGAGCCACAGGTCAGAACCGATGTGGGTAGTCAGACAAGCTGGGGTCATACACAGAGCGAGTAGTCAGCCAGAGCCACAGGTCAGGACCAATGTGGGTAGTCAGACAACCCGGGTCATACTCAGACAGGCACGGATCACAACGGAGCAAGCAGAAGCTATCAGGAACACTACGTAAGGGCAATGGCTCCCAGGCCCAGGGAGGTTTATAAAGGAGCAGGAGAAGGAGGGGCCCAATTAGGCTACACAGAATAGGCCCATAAACAGGCGTCCTAACCAGTGCCTGTTTCATGATGAAGCAACGCAGAGGTGGCTGCAACTATGCCGGCCGACACAACACAGAGGAAGGAAGCACAGGCTAACTAGGCCTCCAAGGTAGACTGTGATAGTGTGTGATATGTCCCCCAAACAGGACTCTATAGGTGAGACAGGACAAACCCTAAGAAAAAGGATGGATTCTTATATGTCCAGTGTGAACACTCAGTGGATCAACAGTTTTGCAAACTGGTCACAGTATTAAAGATCTTAAAGTGACTGTACTGGTGGGAAATTTTAGGAGAAAGAGGGACAGAATGATCTGGGAATATAAATTCATAACCAAGTTTAATACTGAACTGTGGCTTGGTCCATGACAAGGAATTTATGTCATATTATCCCACACAATAAACATATTCTGGGCCTTTTATGTGCCAGGGGGCTGCACAACTCATTGTAAGCGATGGGTTGTGCATCCCTTTTGGCACTTGTAGGGTTAACCCACACATTCTATAGACTTAGCCATTGCTGGCTAAAGACAGAAATTCACTGGGGCATCAGAAAGGTAATAAATCTACAAAGAGACTCTGTTGGTGCCTAGGGAGTGAGTTATATACATTGGTGATATGAATTTTCACTGAAAGTGGAATTTAAATGTTAAAATAATTTGCATGAGCGTTCAACTTCTCGCATATTGTTTATTCAGCCTTCATTGTTATTACACCTAAAGAAGAGACATAGGGCTCAATTTAATTCGAGCCAGTAAAACATACGGTAGGGCCAAAGTGATTTTAAGCTGGTACACACACATAGTTGTACCGTCGGAATTCAAATACCAACATGAAGTAAACTGAGTGTTTGGCACCATAACATGACTTGCAGCCCAATGTTCAACGCAGATTTTTGTTCCCACAATGCATCCTAATAGCGTGAATAATGAGAACAGCAAAGGAAACCAGCTGACGCTCAATGTTTGACATAGTGCCCTGAAGTAACCATACCTCCCAGCCAATCAACTTGTAGCTGGAGAGGTCACGAATGAGCATTTTGTCATCCCTCCAGTTATTCAGTGATTGGCTAGCTGGAGGGATGACGAAAAGCACATTCGTGACCCCTCCCTGCTAGAAGCTGATTGGCTTGGGTGTGTGGTTACTACAGGGCATGTTCCAGTGCCCTACGTAACCCCACATCCCAGCCAATGGGGGAGTGGGAACAATTTTGAACAGAGACTGGCCATATAAAACAGATAGTCTCTGTTCAACTATCCCTCAGTTCTAGGCCTCAGTCCAATTCCCCCTCCCCCCAAAAAAAGCAGGTATTTTTTCAAGCACGGTAAGCTGTGCAATTTCCTGTGTTATGAAAAATATCTGATAAAGAAAACACCTCAGGTGATAAATGTGTGGACGTTTTCATCCATTGTAAAAAAAAAAAAAAATGCCTAAAAATGCCATTCAATTCCTTGCATTGGGCACTAAGATCAGTTAAGGGACCAGCTTTATCGTGTGAAAATCTGCACCCAGTATTTTTGGGCGTGGAGCCCCTTGATGGATCCCCAAAGTTCTGATGCAGGAATTGAAAGTAAAAAACAAAAAAACCTTGGTTCACAACACAGAATAATGATACATTGATATTGTCTATAAAAATATCTCATGAGTTATGTTTTATATCCGTTTTTGTTAACATCATAGACAAAAATTGATGTCCGTATTTACTGAATCTATGGTTGTGTATAACAAACATCACCATGAACTTAATCACCAATTTAATATTATATAAGTGAATAATCAATGTATTTCTTTTCAGGCATTGAAGGGGTTAATATGCCATCTTTCTTCTTCTTGGCTAATATGACATACAAGATGAAGTCATGATCTCCTCCCTTTTTGGAGGGGAATCAAGTCTAAAAACCACAGGGAAATTTTTAGTTGGCTTGTTTGGCCTTAGAGAAGAAGCTGCTATGCGAAATGCGCTTCTGCATTTTTAGATGATCCGTTTCCTCATTTTTTTATTTTATTTGTGTTGAGTTTTCAATTTGAGAGAAATGGCAAGCTGGATATGCCCCGGCAATAGATAGAAATTTAGACAGTTACCTACCGAACTATATATATCTAGGTGATCTATGGCAAACCGAATAAGCCCTGGTATCAATATTGACACTTGAAATAAATGGCAAGCTGTATGTGCCCGCCAATAGATAGGAATTCAGATAGTTAACTTATTTTCGATATAGATTCAGATGATCTATGGCAAGCCGGATAAGCGGCGGAATCAATACTGACACCATTATTTGATTCAAGCCCGAATGGACTGTATGTTAAGTTACCTTCCTCTCATAAGATTAAAAGCAAGCCGGACATGCCCCGGCTATAGATAGGGAGTGTGAAAGTAACATAAATATTGATCAGTACTTAAGGGATCAAAGGCAAGCCAGATAAGCTCCGGCATCAATATTGATTAATCCTCCTTTTAACTTATTATCCCTATTGCAGCTAATTCCGATCTACCGTATTGTCTATAGAGATTCAAACATCGTTAATAAGAACATTCCTGTAATTATACAAGGAAATGTAAGACCTGTTACCAGTTTGTTACAAATTTGTCTTTTCCTCAGCCACCATTGACACCAGGTCACTTACCTCTCACCAAGTCATATGAAATTAGTATTTAGCTTGATTTATTTTTGAAGAATATTGCTAGAGTTCATAACACACATATTGGAGTCGGATGACTCAAGATTAGTGTGCTGTGACGTCACTGTGTTATTATCCTCAATTATTTAGATCTGATCATTGAAATCAAACAAGAGATTTTATAACACCCTTCTGAGAGTCGGGTGACCTGTAGGTGACATGCTCCAAAGTTCCAAAATTCTTATCTTACAGCAATCTTTAACCTTACTAGTAAAGCTGGATATGCCCTGGCAGTACACTATATCGCCTGTTGATTACTCAAATTATTTTATTATTCGCATGTATTTTTTATTGTTATTTTGAAGGCTTTTCAATAAAAGTGATGTTTTAATGTATGTGCTGTTCTCTAGTCCATGAGTATTATATACCCGCCTAGACTTTATTTATATTGGGGATGAGTGCTTGTACAACAGGGTTCCCTTTCTTTTCTTTTTTTCCTTTCTGTTATTATTTCCCCTGTAGCACCTCCCTTTAATCTACTCTACAAGTGATAATTGATGCTGTGCTGAGATAGATATAAGATTTGAGTGCACCAGACTCTCTTTCTATTTGTGTACTTTTTCCGCAAAATCTAGAAGCAGTTTTCTTTTTCCATGGAACTACTACCATAATATTCTGCGTGACAAAGTAAGTGGGTGGATAAGGCAAAAGAGGCATTTTCATCCGCAGTTAGGTCAGACTGTGGTAGGAGATAACAATTGATCTACAGTTTTTAAAGAATTAAGGGGGAGCCAGCCTACACAAATTAGGAATTGGTGGAATAAGGCAACTTTCCAGAAATAGTTGGATAAAAATATAATACCTCAGGGCCTTAGAGTCCATGTGTTACCCTCATATAGTTTTTCAGACCCAGCATTCACTAAAAGGTGAGAAGAAACTTCTAATAACTGTTAGAGTTATGAAAATTCTGATTGCCTATGAAAGTCATATTATCAATAACTTAGAGATCAAAATTAAGAATTGGAAGACAAGCTAATTTTACTGATACAGAGATGATAAAAACTAATTTAAGCAAATTGGATAAAGAATTGGACAATTTAGAAAATTATATAATTCCTAAAAAAAATTCATAAATTGAATAGAGATTCAGCCAAATTTAAAAAGGTTCCATCTATTTATGGCACAAGCGTAGTCCTCTCTATGTCTCTAAGGATGATTCCATGAGAGCTATAAATGAATCTTCCAATTCAGAATCTGACTTTGAATATCCTAATACTTAAGTAGAACATACACAACCCCCTTTTTCAGGACAGAGGGCAGGTTTTATAGAACAAACAGAAGTCCAAGAGACCCACAAGGAGGAGTAGAAAGAGAACTCCGTGATTGGAATGTGTGCGGATACCAACAGAGAGGGGGTACATCTTGGAATCGGAGGAGAAGATAGAGCGTGATGACTTACAGCTAGTCAATTTATCTAACCATGTTTTACAGATAGCTCACATGAATGTTCTAGCTAAAGGTTTGACTTTTTCTTCGTCATATACATTGAATGGTTTCGATTTTTCAGTAGATCTGATTAGATTCAACAGAAGACTCTTACTGCATAAGTTTTTCATTAATAGAATATCTTCAGAAACCATTGCAGATAGTGCTCTAATGGATGAGGAACCTTTAGATGATCTACTTTTGCTTATTGATTTGGAGAAAAAAGACGGACACAAACTTCCTTATATTCCTTTAAAGGGATACTTAATATACTTTATATATATATATATATATATATATATATATATATATATATATAATATATAATATATATATATATTTAATATACTTAATATATATAAAAATATATTTATTTTGTAGTGTTTACCCACTGGAGTAAAATGAGGATGCTCTTACTGCTGAACGTTGTTATATTCAAAAGTTATTACAGCTCAAACTTGAATTTTTTAGGTGCAGTATCACAGTTGCCTAAAACTGTACAGTGACGCTGTTGCTACACCATCCTATGGACTGCTCTGGCCTGTTGACCATAAATCTCCATAGGATGCACCTAAAAAATTCAGGTTTGAGCTATAATAACCCTTTAATTTACTCAGGGGGATATACCCAACAACATATTTTATCTTTTACTTTTTAAGTATTACTATCCCTTTAAAAACAGCAGTCTATTATATCTATATATATTATTTGAATTTGATATTTTAGTTAGTTTGCATTCAAGTAAAAACTAATTACCCTGATGTCTATTGAGACCTATTGTTTGTTGTGAGGTGGTGTGGCCTAGAGGCACTGCAGCTATAGTGTTCAATTCAGTAAGCCAAACAGGGGCAGTTGTGGCGCACTACTAAGTAGGTGTCCATCACATAGCACTCAGATATATATTGTTATTATTTGCATTATAGGTGCAATCCTGGACAAGCCATGAGGGGGGTTAATATCCCCCAAATACAGATGGATGTAAATAGGGATTTTTTTACCCCTTGAATGCTAGAGATCTCCAAAGCATTGTTTCTCAATGCATCAGAGACCTTCTAGAATGTATATTTCTCCTCAATGGTGCACTTAGTTTGCCTCAAATATGTACTTTTTATATTTTGTGCATTTGGCCTTGTATACTTAGTTATATTTATTATTCTTTCAGTGCATATTCTGTCCAGAATTCATTAAAGCGGAACTACCACCCAATAATAAAACTGCACCACATAATTGCCCCTCTGGTGACTAGCTGCTCAGTAGCGCTAGTCACCAGAATTATTACCTGATCAAAGAAAAATCGCTATTCTTCCAAGACTGACAGCAGGATGGAGCGAGGACATCTTGCCATAGTGACGTCCGTAAACCTGCTCTGTCAGACCCTTTTGGAGCCGGCCGGCTCCTAACAACGCCTCCTAGACCCGGTTGGGACTGACAGCGCAGGTACGCGGACGTCACTATGGCAAGATGTCCACACTCTGTCCTGCTGTTATTCTTGGAAGAATAGTGATTTCTCTTTAATCAGGTAATAATTCTAGCGACTAGCGCTACTGAGCAGCTAGTCGCCTGAGGGGCAATTATGTGGTGCATATATGTGGTTTAATTTTTGGTGGTAGTTCCGCTTTAAACAGCGTGAAAAGCAGCGGCTCTAATACGCTGCTCTTTGTCACGATCGTTGATGGATACCGTCGAGTATTCATCAATGATTTGCTATGTTTCCCTGACTTGCATATGCGAAGCAGGGAAAATTGTGTAAATTTGGCCAGTCATGGGAAAAACCACACGTATACACATAAGCGAAAACGTGTATGTGTGTGTGTGTGTTTACCCCGTACATTGGAATGGGATCCGCCAGCTTGAAGCTAGAGGATCAAATTTGCGGATCTATATCCATAAATTGCTGAATGGACAAATGTTAATGCGCAAAGAAATCCTCCGATTTTCTTGTGCATTAATCCATTTGCACCTTGATGAATCCCGGCTACAGTGTGGGTTTTCCTGCATTTTTAGGGCTTGATTTTGACTATGTTGTTACGCCCATCCCAGGAAGCGTTGGACAAAAAAAAACCCTGCAAAATTAAGGTAAGAGGGCGGGGAGTGGGAGGAACCAGGCAGGATGGAGCACAAGTGGGCAGAGTTTCTACTTAAACTCTGCCCACCCGGTGATTCACACATTGCCCCGGAGACCCGGTAATTCACTTTGAAATCCGGAGTCTCCGGGGCAAAAACGGAGAGTTCCCAGGTATGGTTATACCCCATCTGTGTATTAACTACTCAGTGTCCTGGTATGTTTCTACAATTCATCCAGCTTCAAACCCTGTGTTATACCCCATCTGTGTATTAACTCCTCAGCGTCCTGGTATGTCTTACTCATTTTTGTTCACTTTTTCCCCCTGCATCTTGCCCTTTCGTATTGCACATAGGTGTGAATTAGCTTGTTAAGCAACTCTGAGCAAGCAAATGGTCAGAGTTTGATTTGCTAATTAGCTAATTTCAAATTGGCTTATGTGAGTAAGACTTACTATATAAAGACTTCAGTATAAGGTGCCAATGCATTGAAGGGTTCCCCATTCTAAATGAGACTTTCCAAGTGAAGTGGACTTAATTCAGGACTTGAAGCAGGACCTGAACAGGATTTGGGGCAGGAGCTGGTTAAAAGAACAGCCATGATCCACTGGAGAAGATCACTTCACATCTGAGAAAAAGAAACTCACAGCGCCAACTCACCTTAATATTATATAGAGTAGCGCAGGATTATTCTCTTGTCTGTCACTTCACATCTGAGTACTCTGCAGTCCTCTTAAAGAGCCAGCTTCCAAACTCATCAACAACCTCTGGAGTTTAATTCAAAACAAAGCAGTCTTAGCACTTGGACTGTCTGGGACATTATAAGACTCACAGTGCTAAAATGCACAGTCATCTCATGCGATTCTGTTAAGGACTCAATGGAGTTACAGGGATGTTGAAGCAGAGGTGAGAAGTGGGACTGAAGAATAAACAACCCTCCCTGCAGAAACACCTGCTTCTAAGGACTAATTTGTTTTGCTTTCTCAGTTCTACCTGCTCTGTTACCCTACAATGCAGCCTGCCATTTTACTGCTATATTTAACGCTGCTCTTTTACTGCCTACTTCCCCCCAAATTCATATTTCCCTATCCCTACTCTCATCAAATCCTTTTTGCAACCTCACCTTGTATCTATTGCCATGGGCGTCCGAGGGGGGCACTTGCCCTCCCCCGGATTTTCATTTTCGTTTTTCAAGGGAAGGCTGCTGGGTGCGCATCATTTGAGCCAAGGTAAAGGAAGGTCGCGGTGTGACTGAGGTCTGCCTGGGGTAGGGTGGGCGAGATTCAAGATCACAAACTGTTTGGGAGAGTTTGGATGGGGAAAACAGACACCGGCTGCAATGGGTAGACACCCAGCTGTGGATTGAGAGATCTTAGTGTCAGAATGGAGACAGATGGCTGGTTGGGAGTGGGTAAGATGATGATAGGGAAGAAGAGAGGGACCCGAGGGTATTCTTTTAAAATGTCCCTTGCGACATAATGACGGTATCCTTTTAAAACAAATAACACATTAACTTTGGAGCAATGATTTAAACGGCGACTTGAAAATCTCGTGCTGTGTGACAGAGCAAGATTATCAGGTCGCCTACTGAAAGAGCGCATCCGGCTCTGTCATTGATAGTATTAAACTTTTTTTAAAACCTCAATGCCTCCTCTGATACCTCTACCTATTTAAATGAACGTGCATTTCTCCATTGTGGTGCTATTAGTTAGGCCCACAACTGAACCCCCATAGCATACTGAACACGGCCTTAAATCCATGTGTATTAACCCTTTCAGTGCCCTTTTTCTCCACTTGCACATCTATCTGATATGTCGTTATAACATACCAAGACTAAAAAGGGTTCGTCCTGATAATGCAGTGGATTGGGGGTGACAAGGCACAAGTTCAGGGGCAGAATGGAGGTGACAAGCAGCCCTCAGCCTGGAGCTCTGACTATTCTAACTCCTTGCTGGGCCATCTTTTAGGCTGTGAGCTCTGGCACTTAGGGTTGACAATGTGTTGTGGAGCACTCTGCTCTTGCCAGAGGGGTTGCAACTCATTGAGGGGGAAAAAAGGCAGCTACCTGAGACACTACAGCTCTGCGTGTCCAGATTGCACACTTGTGCCAATCCCTGGCACAGGTTGGTTCTTATAAGTCTCTATCTAGCCTCCAAAATATAATTTGTTTTTTTAAAAAATCAATTTCACTGTCCTTGAGTCAGTCAAATAAGACATGTCATCAAGCCAAGAGCTGGAGAGAATATGAATATAAAACCAGAGTAGGGGAATATAAGTTACTGGTATTTCTACCTATAAGCAAGATATGTAAATCTGTTTATTAGCTGATTTATGATTGATCAACCCATTTCCAGTTACTGCCTCCTTAACCCCTTTGCTTCCGGTGACGTACCCGGACTGTTGCGCTGGTCCGGCACTTAAGGACCAGTGACGGTCCTAGTATGTTATGTACTTTTACTCACCGTACTCCTGCAGGAGCACGGTGAGTAATACCGGGGACTGAAGTTGATCGCTCCAAGACCGGAGCGATCTCTTTCAGTCCCTCATTTGACAGGCCGGCACACGTGATCAGTCACGTGGGGTGGCACGTCGAACTTGCCTCTCTGGTCTTTAAAGGACCAGACACCCTGGGACCGCTGGTCCTTAAGGGGTTAATCAGAGTTTAATGTGTTTGTATATTTTTTCTAACCAAAATGCCGTCCTTGTGTGTGTGTGTGTGTGTGTGTGTGTAACACACACATATATGAATTATATGTATACGCAGACACACAACACTGCGGCCCACAGCCCCTCTGCCATGCATACACCTGTGATGAAGTGCAAAATAGGGACACATAGAAATTCACTGATTTAATTGGACTTTGATCCTCTAATGTTAGAGAAGGCCAGTATGAATTGCTTTACAATGTGATTAGGACCACTAGTATTCAAGGGGTTTAAAGCCAGATGTTTTAGTTCTCTCCTCTATTGCAGTTGGTATGCCCCAGAATTACTCATTCTGTCAGTACTGAACCTCCATATTTACTTAAAGACCATAAAGCTGAAATTTAAAGAATTTAAAAAGTCTTCAGATACATTTAAAATTCTCTTTAACCCATTGAAGATCAGCATGGTACGATGCGCATTGCTAATCAATGCCTTGTACACCCCTCAACAGGTAAAATCCATTAATCTGAGTGCTCAGTGCCCTTATCCCTGGCATTGAAATAGTTAGAATGGGCATTAAAACTGCTCAACATTCTGTCTCCTGATGATTCATGTGTTTGGCTGTTTAAAATATTTGCTAGGACAGAAATCATTTACTGGTGCTTTAAAAACAAAAATCTTTATCTCCAACAAGTTTTTTTCTAGGAATAAGTTAGGTTCTCACCTGCAATGTAAACTGGTCCTTTTTTTCTAGGAATAGATTAGGCTATCACCTGCAATGTAGTGAGCAATCAGAGGAGGCATTGAGGTTTTAAAAAAAGTTTACAACTATCAATGACAGCCGGATGTGCCCTTTCAGTAGGCAACCTGATATCGCACTGTCATGCAGCGCAAGATTTTCAAGTTGCCATTTAAAGCATTGTACCAAAGTTAATGTATTATTTGGTTGCATGCTCTTTCGCATGCAACCTTTTCAAAGTAAACCCCTAATGACCAAGTACCATCATACCATGTCAATAAATGCAAGAGAAAGTGTTTTGGTCCGTTTATTATTTGTTAGCATTAATTTTTATGTACCGCAGATCTAATATGACCTAAGCCACAGCTATACATATCTTCTCAAAAAATAAATCAATGGGAATCATGCAGGACATTTGACTATAAAATCAAATATTCAAAATATTAATTTATTTGCAAGTCCTCTTGAACCCTTAAAGTGATCCGTTCGGTACTACACTATTATAAGACCTATTGTTTGCCTAAAACTTAACCTTTAGTCACCAAAATATAAAAAGTATTTAAATAGTGCTCCTCATTTTTATTAGAGTTGTGATTAAAAAACCAATTTGTGCTAAAAAGTTAGCCAACATGGTGTTAAAAACATCACAGCAGCTTTTTTATCAGGCAGCTATAGATATGCAAATAAGTAAGCCTAAGGGAATAGTGATATAGTGTTGATATTATCGTGGCACACTATAGGTTGCCTGACAGCTTTCAACCTTGTTCTTAAATCCTGTGTCAAATAATAATAAAGACACTAGTGCACAATTCAGATAGTGTTAGATTCCTCGCGACATGAGGCTTTTATACATGTGTTATTTAGTTTCATAAACACCTACACTTAAGTCTGATAGTGACCAGAGACAAGGAACGTCCTTTGTTGTTATAGGTGATACTCATTCATTTGTTTATTGGTAACTGCAGGTCTTTTATTGGCACATCTATTTATTTAACACATATACCAGGGTTCCAAATCTTAGTTTCACCTTTATTAGTTCAGTCCAACATTTCATATATTTTAACAAAAGTGTTTATATTGTAATGTGGTCTTTAGTTTAATATTGATAAAAACTATTTTATCACATTTAACGCAAGATAATATCTACTATTGGCCAGGTTGGCCACCATTCATTCAGAGGGTGTTTATATTAATACTGCCAATTTATCTTAGTGTTTATTGCTATAAGCACCCACTAAGTTACCATTTTCCGTTAGTGGTTACTTGTTCTTCTTTGAACAAGACTTGCTAATCTGTCCTGGTATTTGCTAAGCAGAAACGGAGGTGTTTGCAGTTAGTGCGCCGTAGCATGCTTTTATTAGCCTCTTCAGTGCTGATCTCACTTTTGCAGCGGTTTTAATATTTGCTGGATTTTTAAATTGTTATAGCTTAAAATAGATACCAAGTAACCAATTATAATCAAAGGTCTCCTGAAATTATGTAACCAAGACTTATTGTTCCATCCTGGTGGTTTCTTAGTAAGATCGGAAGTAATATCATTAAGAACACAACTGCAATCTTTAACCTCTTCCTTGCTAGTCTCGCTTATTATCAACAATTGTAATTATACTATATAAACGCTTTTGTATTAGGTTTTTCAACCCTTTGCATGCCTGAGCTTTATGTGATAATCATACCTGGGAACTTCCAGTCGAGGGCTACACGGAGGGTAGTCCTCTGTTCACCAGGGGGTGACAAAAATGACGCTAATCGCGTCAAAAAGGGGCGGGGCTTGCCACGAGTGTGGGGGGGGCTTAACCCTTTGAGTGTCAGAGTGGTACAGAATGCATTGCAAAGCAATGCATTCCTTACTACTCTGGCACTCAGAGGGCTGGGGACTGAGTATCAGCAGGAGAAAAAGCGGATGTGGCAGAGTTTCAATAGAAACTCTCCACATCCGGAGGAATCAGCCTCTGCCCCAGAGACCCGGTAAAGTTCTGTCAGAACCGGAGTCTCCGGGGCAAATCCGGAGAGTTCCCAGGTATGGTGATAATGACTACACCCCTCCCCTTCATGACATTGTGAAAAAGTGACAGAGCATGGATGTCATTAAAATTCTGCCCCCCTGAAAAATGTCTGGGGACGCCCATGACTATACTGATTTAGCCACAGAACCCGTCTTCATTTGAGGGTAAATAGCAGTAGTAGTCTTTGAAATATTGTGACTACACTCATATCCATTTGTACTTTTTTTAAGTTGCTATTTTAAATCAATTGCACATCGCATGGTTTTTAACTGTTCTCCCAAATGCTGCAGTTGCAACTCCTGCTATTCTTTATAAATATTCCTCGGCAATTCCTCCCACCAAACGCAAGCGTGTTTGTTTTTTTCCCATCTAAATAAATTTGTTTTGTGTTTACAAAACTTCCGCGCATGCGCCCCAATCAAGTGAACTCACACTCCGCGCATGCGCTTTGTCATTATTGTGCGCCTGCATGATATACGCACAAGCGCCCAGATGTTTCTCACATGCGCAGTATCCCACTAGGAAAGTATCTTATTAGCCACTGTAATACACCTTGGTGTGGAAATCCAGTACGTTCTGAGTGTACTTTACGGAACCGTATTGGCCATTAGGAATGGCTGACGATACGGATAATAATGAGGCCTTCTACGAGCAGCTGCGTCTGCAACAGCTATATGGTGAACGTGAGTCGGGTGATGGCCAGGACCCCTATACGTTCAAAGATCCCTCTGATGGCACGGAGTATGAGTGGGACCTGGAGAAGAAGGCTTGGTTCCCTAAAGTAAGAGGCGTGTGCGCGCCTGCTCAGTGCTTTGCCCACAGCCGGGTTGGGCAGCGTTTGGGTTTTTGTAGTACAACTCCCATCAGCCTCAGCTGGCCTGTAAAATAGCGAACCAGTCGCAGCTTGTCCAACCTCTGGCCTAGACTATGAGTTTAACCTTTTATGTGCCAGAGTGGATGATAACCCACGCGAGGGTTAAACACACAAACAAGAACATTTACCTGGCCTCCGCTTGCAAAAAGGGCATTTGTGGAGCTGAGTTTTAACCCTTTGAATGCCAGAGTGCGTATCCCTCTGACACTCAACGGGTTAAATATAGGCTAATATTTTGATAAGAGCGAAAACACGGGTTTATTTATATCCATAGATGTGAATAAAAACTTTATTGACTAGTCTGTGCTTTCATTGATATTTATTTTTGGACCGGGGATTCTATGCATGGTTATTTATGGATGTTGCTTTATTTGTGGGTCTGGGCATAAATATTGCTTTATTTATTAATAGCTTGCCCATAAGGAAATTTGTGCCTTGGCATAAATATAGGTTTATTGGTGGGCTACGTCTATTTAAGTTTATTTATGGACTTTACTTTTGATGCAAGATTTGACACATGACTATTTAGGTGTCTAATTTTAGATGGAGGGTCAAAGCTTAAACACTTTCTTTTTTGGGGGGGGGGGTTGTAGAAGGTCATGGATTGACCAAGTATATATGATTTGTGTTTGAGCAGTGGTTCCCAAAAGGTGTGTCATAATACATTTGTGTGTCAAGGCATCAAGCTTAATTTCACATGTTTCCAAGTATATTCATTATATTGTTTTCTTGTCACAGATGTTTACTTTTCCAGCTACAGTCACCACTTGAAAACAGATGTCATATTTGCATGTTGTCAACTTTGTCATAGGAACAATACCTAGGGGTTTTATTTAAATTTACTTGAAAGTAGGCAAGCAATGCAGTAAAACAGTGGAAAAAAATCTAACAGGTTGTTGGGTTGCATAGGAAGAGGCTCCATTAGAAGGAAAACAGGGGTACTAATTAAGGGGACTTCTTATCCCATATACTAATGACACTGTAGATAACTGGTAAGGATCTCCTGGAGTACTGTTTTCAGTTTCTGGAGACTGCATCTCGGGAAGGACATTAACGAGCTGATGGCAGGTTGGAGATGGGCAACTAAAATGGAAACAGTTCCTTCATGACAGTGGGTATTAAGATAGACTCATATATCTAACATGTATAGCTTAGGAGAGAGCTTAATAACGGCCGGCAACTGCACTGCCATCCTAAAATTCCATGACATGCCAGGACCGTCACCAGTCCTTAATGCTGGAACTTTCATGACTGTCCTGACACTGCTTGGGTCCTTAAGGGGTTAATATAGTTCAGGAGAGAATACTAAAATACATGATCTAAAGTTATCGGGTGGAAAACTTGCAAGTAATGTTCATAAGTACTACTTCACAAGTGAAAATCCTCTCAGCAGAAGTGGTAGGGACTAAAAAATGCAATAAGCTTGTTTGTTTTGAAGACTATTTATAATTGTACATTATATCTAGATAGGAAAACAAAACAAGTAAACTACTTGAGCACTTGTTTCTTAACTACCATTAACCCTTTGAGTTCCAGAGTTACACAAGACATTGCAGTGCTTTAGATTGTAAGCTTTTGGGCAGGGACCTCACTTCCAGTGTTTCACTTTGCACAGCACTTATAACCCTGTATTGTCTAAACCCTTAAATTGTAAAGCTCTGCGTACACTTGTGGCGCTATATAAATAAACATATTTAATGCCTTACATACCCCTCTGACACTCAAAGGGTTAAAATTTGTTATTTTTACAAAATGATTTAGAACCAACTGAGTTGGAGAAATATCTATTGAGTAACCATTAGCCCCTTGACCTGCGTTTTTCATAAATGGATTAAAAAGGCACGAGGTGGCAACACTAGAGGTACGCATATAAGTGACAATATATAGTGTACTCTGTGTAGTATTTAAATGTCATCTCCTATATGCCGACCATCAAAAGGGTGGTGACAGAATGTCGCTTGCATCAAAAGGGCAACATTAAAATGTCGTCCCTTCTGCAAACAAGAGGCTAATCCAGTTGCACTAAGTTGGTTTCCATGTGGAGGCATTCCTCTGTGTAAGCTGTTTAACCCCTTAAGGACCGGGAAAATCTGAGGTGGATTTCACTTAAGGACCGGAGAAATTCTGACCTTTTTGACTATGTCTTTGTTCAACAGTGTTTTCCCTCTAAGTCTTTTATTCCACCCCCATAAATTATATACTGTTTTTTTAAGCACAAATAGGGCTTTCATTTGATACCCTACTTATATGGATAACCCACCATTTACTTTATTAAAATTAAAAAAAATGTAAAAAAAAAAATAAAAAAAAAAGTGTTTTTTCTCTTGGGATCAGTTGGGCACAAAGGGTTAAATTCTTATGGAGACTGCATGAAAGGTATGACCGGTCAGTCATACCTACAAAATACGCAGTTTAAAGTGGCCACTGTCCCCCCGGGTGAAAATCCCCATGTCCCTTTTTCTCACCCTATTTTGACACTTTTTTATCCCTGGCATTTGGTGGTGTATGTAAGTGTATTACATAGCTCCACAACAATCAAACTTCCACTTTTGTTTGATTAGATTTTTTTTTTTTTTAAATAAAATATTTTTGCAAAAAAAAAAAAAAATTGTGTTGTGTTTAAAAAAAAAAAAAAAAAAGTATTATTGCAGGTCAGAAATTGACCTGCATATAGCAAGCCTTTGGCACCAGCAGTGAAGGGGTCAATACCCCTAGCTGCTGTATTTTCTTTCACCACTAGGTGTCTCCTGTCTACTTTTGTCTCCCTTACTTTCATAGCAACGGAGACAGAGGCAGATGTGACAGGTACAGACAGCATGCTTTCTCTGCTGCCTCTGTCTGTCACTATGCCGGTACATGTGATCGCTGCTACGGCGATCACATGAACTGGCAAGTGCAAGAAGGGCTGAGACTGAACGCCCCAGTCTCGGAGCTCTCAGTCTCAGCCTGGCATTAATGATAGCAGCGTGCACAGAGGCACGCTGCTATCATTTTAGCCATGACGGTCCTGGTACGTCATTGGTCCTTAACTCAAATCCACGCATGACGTGCCAGGACCGTCAAGGGTCCTTAAGGGGTTAAAAGAAAGACAAACGGCATGACAAAACCTGTAGCATTCTGTTAAAAAGTCTTATGGACAGAGTTGAAGATTAACCTATACCAGAGTAATTAAAAGAGGAGAGTATAATGAATGGAAGTAACTGCATATGATCCATTGCCTCATTTGTGAAAAGTGAGGGAGGTAGTGTTATGGCTTGGACATGTATGGCTGCCACTTGTCTTGATGATGTGACTGCAGCTGCAGGATGACATCTGTATTGTACAGAAACATCTTATGTGTTCAGATCCAATCAGAAACCTCAAAACTTATTGGAAGGTACTTCATCATGCAGCAGGACAATGAACCCAAACATACAGCCAAAGCAATCAAGGAGTTTTTCATGCTGAAAAAGTGGTATGTTCTTTACTAGCCAAGTCAAAATAGGTAACATCATTGGTTAACTTAATTAACATATCAAAACATCAATGATACCACACAGGTACCACAATTAGCATGAATTTGCATATGAAAGAAGTGTGAATGTCTCCTAAACTACACATTTGCTGAATTTGTGGCTAATGTGACACATAGGCAGGTTTTAATGCAGTTTTCAAATCTGCAACCTTGAATTAAGATAAAAGTTCCACTTTAAAAAGGGCTATAATGCTCGGTTTAAGGATGTAAATACCCTCAAAGCTGACAGTCTGAACTTTAGCTTCTTAGTCATTGTTTAATTTCAGAGACAAAACAACAAAACTGGTGTCAGCATCCAAATACTCATGGACTGCACTGTATCTTCATCCCTTTCCTATTTCACATCCTATTCTTGTACTGAGACTAACCAAGGGCCTATAGAATTCATCAAGTTGAAGTGTTGCAGTTCTGGTGCAAACCCAGTGCAACCAACATCATTGAGTCTGTCTGGGAAGAACTGTGATTGGGTCTCCAAGATGTTTGGAACAACCTACCTGCTGAGTTAACGACAGGCCACGCGGAACGTTTGCATTCACTTAAGGACCACGGAGCATTTTTTTTTTGTTCTGGTTCCGGACTCCCCCATCAGCGTGCAGCCGTTGGGGGAGCCCATAATTCCATGATGGTCATAGTACGTCATGGGTCGTTGACCGTTAAGGGGTTAAACTGTGCAAGTGTACCTAGAACAATTGATGCTGATTTAATGGCAAAGGGTGATCACACCAATTATTTGTTTGATTTAGATTTTTATTCAGTTCACTATTAACATGTTGATTATTGAAAGCAATCTTACTTTACAGCATTTTTTTCACACCTGCCTAAAACTTTTGCACAATAATATATGTGTGTGTGTGTTTTTTTTGTTTTTTTCTTCGTAAAACTGAGGGAAGCAATTTTACTTTGAAGTCTCTTCCTCTTTACCATTGAGGCTGTACGTTATGGTGTATGAGACACCATGAATCGAGAAGTGTAAAAAAAAAATTGGTTCCACTTGTTGGAAACAGCACATACAAAAATCATATTTCAAGTCCTACTAAAGTATATCTGTCTTTATAAGATAAGTTTAGTTATAATTAAAAACTACCTGTATGTTGCACTAGTCATTTGTTTGTAATATGAATGGGTTTTCCTGGAAAAGAATGAATTAACATACTCTGGCGACAATTAAGATTAAGTGTCACATTCCGCCACCAAAACCTAAAGACCAGTTTATTTAACAGAACAATGGCCAGTATGTCTGTTTATATATATATATATATATATATATATATATATATATATATATATATATATATATATATATAATTATTATTATTTATTTATTTATTTATTTTTCCCACAGATATTGTGTGTGCACAAGAGAGACAGAGATATATTAACCCTTTGAGTGCCAGAGGGGTACATAGTGCATTGCTTTGCAATGATTTGTGTACTCCTGTCACTCAAAGGGTTAATATCATCATCATCAACCCCTAACAGAGTGGTGCAAGGATTTTTGCCACCCTAGGTAAAACCTCATTTTGCCGTCCCCTTGGCTCCACCCCTTTATTCCCCGCCCCTGTATGTGTATAAGTGTCAGTGTGTGATCCCTATACATATAAAACTGCCAATGTATGTGTGTTCCACATATGTGTATAAATATCAATTTGTGTGATCCCTATATGTGTATGTATGTGAGTCTCTGTAGGGGTATCAGTGTTTGCTTTTATATATATATATATATATATATATATGTGTGTGCACGCGCGCGCTTATCTCTGTGTATCTGTATGTGTGTGTGCGCGCGCTTATCTCTCTCTGTGTGTGTGTGTGTGTGTGTGTGTGCGCGCGCGCGCTTATCTCTGTGTATCTGTGTGTGTGTGTGCGCGCGCGCGCTTATCTCTGTGTATCTGTGTGTGTGTGTGTGCGCGCGCTTATCTCTGTGTATCTGTGTGTGTGTGTGCGCGCGCTTATCTCTGTGTATCTGTGTGTGTGTGTGCGCGCGCTTATCTCTGTGTATCTGTGTGTGTGTGCGCGCGCTTATCTCTGTGTATCTGTGTGTGTGTGTGCGCGCGCTTATCTCTGTGTATCTGTGTGTGTGTGTGTGCGCGCGCTTATCTCTGTGTATCAGTGTGTGTTTGTGCGCGCGCTTATCTCTGTGTATCAGTGTGTGTGTGTGTGTGTGTGTGTGTGTGTGTGTGTGCGCGCGCGCTTATCTCTGTGTATCAGTGTGTGTGTGTGTGTATGTGTGTGCGCGTGCGTGCCCGTGTATCAGAGAGTGTGTGTGTTATATGCCACCACCAGAGCAATAAAGAGTTATATATACACACAAACCACCTCTTGACTCTTGATTCCCCCCTTTTGCATCTTTTAACTACTCTTGATAAGTTGCCCCTCTTACCCCTCTTGATCTTCCTTTTGCCATTCTCCCCCTCTTGATCCCCACTTTTTTCTCTCACCCTTTTACCTCTTGGTCCCCCCTCCTTTTGCCTCATGATCCCCCCCCCCCTCAATTTGCCTCATGATCCCCCCTCTGAGTCTTTCACCCGGTCTTGATTCCCCCTCTTGCCAAGCTGCCTCTCTTTACACCTCTTGATCTTCCTTTTGCCATTCTTCCCCTCTTGATCCCCCATTTTGCCTCTTTCTCCCCCTCTTGCCTTAATCCACCCTTGACTCTTATATTGATCCCCCTTTTTGCCTCTGTCACTCCCCTTCCTGATTCCCCCTTTTGCCTCTTTCTCCCCCTCTTGTTCATCCTCCTTTTGCCTTTTTCTCCTCTCCCCCATTCTCCCCCTCTTGATCCCCCATTTTGCCTCTTTCCCCCTGTTGTCTTTTCACCCCCCTTTTGCCTCTTTCTCCCCTTTTGCCATTCTCCCCCTCTTGATCCCCCCCATTTTGCCTTGTTCTCCCCCTCTTTGCCTCTTTCCCCCTCTTGCCTTAATCCACCCTTGACTCTTGTCTTGATCCCCCCCCCCTTTTGCCTCTTACTCCCCCTCTTGTCTACTCTTAATCCCCCTCTTGATCTACCCTTTTTGCCGGTTTCCCCTTCTTGCGTAAGTTGCCTGTCACTGTGACTTCACCTCACCGTGACTGTCTTGCGTCTCTAGCAGTGCTGACTGTCTCTCTTTCTCTACTCCCAGCCTCCCGCTCAGGATCAGCTCTCCGTGGATTAAGTTGGGTCAGGCTGCGGTCTACCTGGTGTTCAGACGCAATGCTTTACACGCTGCATCTGACTGAATGTTCTAGGTGGCAGAACTCGCTCTTTTCAGAGCGGCGCCTCTCTCTCTCCTCTTCTCACAGCAGCCAAGCTGCGTGCAGCTCTGCTCTGCAACTGCGCCTCCATGAGAGGTGGCGCCGGCCCTGACCCCTAGCATCCTATCAATGTCTGCAATGTACTGCTTTGCAATACATTGGAGAAATCCTTTTCATACACAGGGATAATCCCTTGGGTGCATTTTAGGGGTTAAAACTTGGTGTCCTGACAAAACATAAAAAATAAAATGCATGTTAATATCTTGTTTCTGTCCTCTGTAAACAGATAACTGAGGATTTTCTGGCTATGTACCATGCAAATTATGGAGTAGATACAGAGAACAAAGATGAGTCCTCTCCCAGTGTTATTTCTTCAAGCAAACAAGCAACCATGTCCAAAGACTCTCCGGATGCAGAGACACCTAAAGAAATTAATAAACCACTAGCAGAACCAGCCGCGCCTAAGGCTAAGGGAGAGAAGAGGAAACCAGACCCGGGTGAGAATTTACTGAGACAGTACCCTTCACCCACTGTTTCTTTACTAGGCCATGTTTTTGAATCCTGGTACAAAATATAGCCAGTATTTATTTGTCTGTCATAACACACTGTTCACATCATTTAACTCGTTAACACTGGATGACATTCGAGGACTGTAACAAGAATCCATCCTTTGAGGAAGGATGACTGTCCAGGCATGCCTTGGGTTAATGACTGCAGAGTGCCTGAAGGTGTGCCGCGATCATTGCGGAGACTGGACTGAAGCAGTCAGTTTCAGCCGTTGTCCAGTGGCTCTACATAGGTGATCGCTGCTACAGCAGCCACATGACAAAGGCAATGTAAATATGCACTGTTTTTGTCCTTGTTCCCTTTGTCTGTCCTCCTCACTGTGATTGTGAGGAAGATAAATGCAGAGAACAGAGCTCCCAGTGTTCCAAATGGCCAAATAGGGGGTATGGAGGGGTAGTCCATGACACATTGACCCCTCTTTGTGAAACCGAATAAATTGTTTAGAGCAAGACCGAATTGTTTTATTTACACAAAATAATTATAAACACATATACTGAAGTTTAAACAAACATTAATGTGCGTTGTATTGCTGTGGAGCACATGACATGATACACTTACATGCACACCACACAGTCTGATATCCAAAAAGAGGGACAACAGGGTGGCAGTGGGGGGGACATAGGGATTTTTCTGTCTTACAGGGATAGTAACTCCTCCCAAATGGGACACTTGGGAGGTATGAACAAATGTTCATATCTATTTTGGAGGTATGAACAAATGTTCTTATCTATTAGCCAGTCTCTGTTAAAAATGAACTGTGCACAAATTATCATATGAAAACCTATAAATGTTGTGGCTTACGGTTTTTCATATTTTTATGTTATCAAATTAAATGATGAGTTATACATATAAATGAGGTATCAAAAGAAAGCCCCAATTATTATACTTATAAAAAAAAAAAAAAAATATCTATTAAAGGAGAAGGCTGGCAGGTTGCCTGTCTCCACCACACACACCCTGGGGCAGCAGTAAGGAGGAGATATTCAAATCTGCTCCATACTGCCTCACTGGGACCTACATGGGGGCGTGGCTTTGACAGGAGTGGCTGTTCCTGTCAAAATCTCTGGAAGGACTTGCTCCGCCTTCACTAACCCCTCTTCTAAGATAAAAAACATGGCCGACTGATGCTACTCCACCACCATAATTAATGCTTCTGTCAGAAAAAAACACAGTTCAAAAAAGAATTGCTTACCCCTCTCATGGCTCTCCGCCATCACTCAAACTGCCTAACAAGAACCTGCCTCTAATGCACAACACATTCACTAATCTCATGCATCGACACAGCCACACGTGTCACCTCTGAATAATGGAAGAGTTTTGCACTCACTGTATCAACAAACACTGTTAAATCAGAACTATCACTTAGATATAAGTATTCCCCAATTCTTAATTTCAATGCTTAGTGCTATGCTAAGTGCTAGCATTATTTAGAAATCCAGGTTCTTATGAGACTTGCTGCCTGTGTTGTCCATCCTGATCTCCTCACTGATTGGCAAGTAACCTAATGGGGAGTTGCATTGCACTGCACAATACAGACAAGGACGGACAGCACAGGCACACTGATCCCTCTTCAGCAAGATGTCTGATGGTGAGTCTCGTAAGAACTTGTATTTCTAAATAATGCAGTCACTTAATAAAGATTATAACATTATTTCAGTGTTTACCGCTATTCTAAGAATTAATTGGGGGGGCACTTATATCTAAAGGATTAGTTGCTTTTTAACCTTCAGTTTCCATGTGTTAATGACTTCAGACGAACAGGACAGTTCTGCCTCAGAACGATCAGATAAGTGTGGAGCAGCTTTGTTGCTTAACCATTTGAGTGGCCGATAGGTATCCAGTGCATTGCTTTGCAATGTGTTGGCTGCTTCTCTGGCACTCAAAGAGTTAAAAGGATAGTAATACTTTATTACTACTATCCCCCATATTGTACATATTTGCCAAGTAAATTAATAGCCCCCAGGTTCATCTCTCAAACCTTTATGGTTTGAGATAGAACCAAAGGCAAAGTTCCCCCTTCCCTGAAGTCAGCGTTGTGCTGACTGCAGGGATATCCGGTCTGAATTTCATCATGCGGCTCTGCAGTAGAGCCGCGATCGCGTTGGTGAAAAATATTATTTCACTGAAACAGTCTTCTACATGTACTTGCAAACCAAGCACATGTAGAAGACCGTTTTAGTGTAATAATTATTTTTTACTAATCGGATCTCTGCTCAGCTGCAGAGCTGCAAGCCTGTCGTACGACAGACATCCCCCTGCAGTCAGTACAACACTGACTTCAGGGAAGGGGGAGGGGGACTTTGCCTTCGGTTATCTCTCAAACCATAAAGGTTTGAGAGATGAACCTGGGGGCTATTACATTATTTTACAAATATCTACAATAGGGGGGATAGTAATAATAAAGTATTACTATCCCTTTAAAGGGATAGTAATACTTCGTTTTATCTTTATTTTATTTTGTAGGCATTAAAAAAACATAAAGAACGAAATAAGTCTTATCTCTCAAACCTTTTTGGTTTGAGAGATATTCACAAGCAAAGTTTCCCTCCCGTCCCTTTTACCTAATGTAAGCCATCTCTTCTCAGATGTGGAATCCAGTCCATAGACCAGACAGATAACAGAAGTGGACAATCTTCTTCCTATGAGAACAATGAAAGCCCTGTCCCCCTTGACAAGTTTGTGCCTCTCTGCAGTCTACCTGGGCACCTCCCTTCTGATCTGGCTGAGCAGTGTTACATCAGTAAAAGGGGCGGGAGGGGGCTACTTTTGTCATTGAATTACTCTGGAACTACAACTCTGACAGAGTTGAAATAACACTCTCCAAAGTCCAAATACTATGATGATTAATTATAGATGCTTTTATTATGAAGCATTACTATCCCTTTAAGTAAAACTCCCTATGATCACCACCTTATTAACTGTCTGCTGTGCATGACAACGTAGCTACAATCTTCTCTCTCCCTCCCCTCAAGGCACTCTCTTCACCTCTCCTTCCTTCCACTACCATACTGTCACTGTCCTGTACTATGCAACAGTATGTGACTGTGTTCACGGACAGTAATTCTTGCTGTGCTCTGAGCAGCAATAATATACTTGCACGATAAATCCTCGGCTGTACTTTTACATGTCAACCTCTGACAGATCACACTGCTCTACGTTGTAATTTATATCACTGCGCACATAAGAGCTCCACTTTGAAATCTTTCTTGCTGTGAGCCTTGCAAATGATTTAAACATGTAGTTCTTATATGTGCCCTGACAAATTATAACCTAGATGGTTATATATCGAAGACGCGTGCATGGTCTGCCACGGGATATATAAGCCTCTCTGGGCTGGATTCAGTTGCAGGAGATAAATGTTACCCTCCCGTTTTATCAAAAATGTTCCTATTGAAGTCTATGGGGATAACGGGAGATAAAAGCAGAGATAAAATTAGCACCTGCATTTGAATCCAGCCATCTGTCTCTTGCCCACTACACCCTCCATACAATACATTGTGTCACAATCCTTAACAAATGAAGTGCCAAACTGGCCAACCCTCTGGTACTGCAAGGGTTGTGTGTAAACACTGTCACACTACAATTATTACCTTGGTGGGCACTACTAATGTAATATATGTATATATTACAGCATTTACACACCTACCCCTTTCACTGCCAGAGGAGTAAGAAAGCAAATTGCTCACTCCTCTTGCCACTCAGAGTTAATATCAGCCTTCAAAATCTGTCTGTACATCTGTGTGTGACTGTGATCAGTCTCTGTGCTGTATTTACAATTATTTAGTCCTACTCACCTTGCCACTTTAATTGACCTCGAATGCTAGAGAGATTGGACAACTTTCAACCATTCAAGCACTTTAACATACATTGAGGGAATACTTTTCATGTGCTACAGAGGTCAAGAAAATGGTTGTGCTGTTAGACAGCATATGTCTTCTCCCATTGCATACTTAAATCTCTCCTTTCTCCCTGCTTCTTATCACATGGATAATGCTGTGCTGTGGTATATAATTTGTGTGGGTGGACTAAATGGATTGGAGAAAAAATATGGTTGAACAAGTGTATGCTCAAAAGGCCAAAATTGCTCTTGTCCTCTAGTGTAATAACTCCCAAGGGGTTAATGATAGCCATTGCAACTGAAAAGCAAGAATTGTGTTTCAAAGGAGAATGAACTCACTCTTCCTATCTTTTTAACCTTCCCATGCACTCTCTATAGTTTATGGTACCACATAGTGTTGGCATTTTTGACAATTCACTGCATGTATTTGACCATCTGTGTACATCTTGTGCCTTAATCCTTTGAGTGCCAGAGGGGGGTACGCATTGCAAAGCAATGTGTTGCGTACCCCTCTGACACTCAAAGGGTTAAAGCACAGTAAAGAGGAAATTACATATACATATACATCCAAATGCTGTAAAGGTGTTAAAAGGAAAAACTAATTTAGACTTTTTTTTTTTTTTTTTTTTTTATTCCCTTTTGACAGCGGGTTAAGGGGACAAATCTGTGTTTAAAGGGATAGTAATACTTCGTTTTAACTTTATTTTATTTTGTAGGCATTAAAAAAACATGAAGAATGATATAAGTCTTATGTCTCAAACCTTTATGGTTTAAGAAATATTCACAAGCAAAGTTTCCTCCTCCCGCCCCTTTTTCCAGTGTAAGCCATCTCTTCTCAGATGTGAACCTGGTTGTACGACTGGACAGATAACAGAAGTGGACAATCTTCTTTGTTTGAAAAGAATGAAAGCCCTTCCCCCCTTGACAAGTTTTTCAGCTTTTTCCCTTATCTTAATTGAAGATTGTCCCTCTCTGCAGTCTACCTGGGCACCTCCCTTCTTATCTAGCTGAACAGGGGGGGGGATACTTTGCTTGTGAATATCTCTTAAACCATAAAGGTTTGAGACATAAGACTTATATCATTCTTCGTGTTTTTTTAATGCCTACAAAATAAAATAAAGTTAAAATGAAGTATTACTATCCCTTTAAAGTGGAAAAGAATGCTTATTTCTGTTAGATTTGGGTTAAATGTTAAAACACAACTTGTGGATATGCATAGTTTTTCTCCAGATGGCAGTGTTTGTTTCATCTCTGTCTGACACTTTATACAGTTGTAACATGCAAGAAGACACACATATATTTCATGCCCTTTGCAATTAAGATGAAGCCTAAGCCACTTTCATTAGCAGCAAGTGACTGATAGCAACATCAAAGACTGTGTCTACAGCAATTAATGTTCCTGACAAAAACCACGTGGGGGCAGCAGAGTACTGTTTCTGTAGGACACTAACTGGAGTCTGGGCTATCACTACTATAGCTTCTTGAGCGGTTGTTCCTAACCCTATCCTCAGATGTGCCTAAGCGGCCATGAATAGGATTTCCCTCCTTGTGCTTGGAGGGGCTTAATCAGATGACTCTCATGTACTCAGGCAATGAAATCGTAAAGACTTGTCTTGTTAGGCACCTTTCTCTTATTACAAGGTAAAGCAGGGCATCCAGGTATTTTCAGTCACGGGCCAGGCACATGACCTGAAATCCATATGTGTGACGGCCACATAGTTGTGTTAATAGTGGTATTGAATTAGAACAATTATTAAAAAAAGTAAATTTTCCAGCATTAAGGGGACAGTAGTAGTGAAAAATTACTATCCCCCATCTTGTAGCCAGTAAAAAAAAAAGTTAAATGAGGCTTTTTGCCTTTTCCCCTGCTGTCAGCATTCTAGCTGACAGCAGGGGAATCCTCTCCTGGGATCAGCCTGTGGCTCTGCAGCAGAGCCGAGATCGCGTTAGTAAGGAAAGAAATCCTTTACTAAAAAGGTCTTCTACGTGTGCTTGGTTTGCAAGCACACTTAGAAGACCTTTTAAGTTAAGGATTTCTTTTTATTAATTCGATCTCAGCTCTGCTGCAGAGCCTTCGCCTGTCCCGGGACCAGATTCCCCTGCTGTCAGCTAGAACACCAACGTCAGGGAAGAGGGAACTTTGAAAGCAGTTTTTTACTGGCTACAAGATGCAGGATAGTAATTTTTATGTATTACTATCCCTTTAATATATATGCAGTATAAAACAAAGTTTAATAAACTTTACTTGTACATAAATACACCGTTATAGGCTAAGTACTGTTAGCCACTGATAAGTCAATGAGAATGCTGGTGTTTAACAGGCTTACCAATTCTCCAGATCAGGAAAGTGTCAGTTACACAACAGTAGATAGAAGTTGGTGGTTAGACCATAATGGCCTACAGCTTAATGTGTGCTAGCTAATTAGGTGTGGTTAAAAAAAAAAAAAAAAAAAAAAAGTTTTGGTTAAAAATATCATGTGGGCTGCATCTTGGGGTCAGGTAGTCCACATTTGGCCCATTGGCTGCGTGTTGGACCTCAGTGCTATAACTAATTAATTAAGCTCACACAAAGTATAACAATTCTGGAGCAAACCAAATGCACCACAGGGATAAATCAAGATTTTCACTGATTTTAAAATTGTGTTCTGAATGCTAAATAGGTCCCCAGTTCAGCTGCAGACCCTTCTTAAATTTATCACGTTAAAAGCCCCTTGTTTAATCTTTGATTTTTTTATTTATCTCTGTGGTGCATTTGGGTTGCTTCTCTTTTGCTTTCTAAATAAGCCCCCCCCCATCTGCTTCCCCAGGAGCAGACTTGGCATAATGTGAGGGCCTCTCTTTAAATGTTGTCAAGGTAGGGAACAAAGTAGCTATATAATCAGTTTTGTATTGCTGTCCTAATTTGTAATTCCTTTCCATTTGTTTGTTTTCTGTACAGGTTGGTTTCAAATAGAAGATCAGAGAAACACAAATGTGTATGTAACGGGTAGGTTTGTGTTTTCTTTTAGACCCTGTACTCCCTTGGGTTTTTTACAAGGCCCCCCCCTTTTTTTTTTCTTTTCTTTAAAGCAAATGTATCACCTTTATAAAAAGGTGTTACCATCCACTTTGTTAATTAGTTATTCTAAGAAACCTGAGTTAAAAAAAAAAAAAAAAAAGTAAAAATACTTATAAATATATCCCCTCTTCTCTGCTGTGCACATCCTCATTGTGTGCACAGCACAGCTCTACAGCTTGTCGTATTTCTCCTCCCAGATGCCCCAAGAGTGCGTTCACAAGTCCCTTCGATGTGCTGTGAATGATTAGTAGTGTTACAGCAAGCTGCAATTTAGCATTATACTGAGGTGCAACCTCAGTATAATGATGATCGCACCTTGCTGTAACGCTAGGAATTGTTGACAGCACACCGAAGGGAAGCGTGAACGCACTCTTGGGGCATCTGGGAGGAGAAATACGACAAGCTGTAGAGCTGTGCTGTGCACACAATGAGGATGTGCACAGCAGAGAAGAGGGGATATATTTATAAGTATTTTTACTTTTTTTTTTTTTTTTTTTAACTCAGGTTTCTTAGAATAACTAATTAACAAAGTGGATGGTAACACCTTTTTATAATTGGAACAGTCTACAAAGTGTGCCTGGTTTGCAAGTGCACATTGTAGACATTCCAATGAAGTATTTATTTCTAAATAGCGTGATATCGGCTCTGCTGAAGAGTTGTCATCTGGTCAAATGAATGGAACCTGCTGCTGTCAGCTAGAGGCTGACTTCTCTGAAACAGCCTGGAGGGAGGAACATCAGCAAGTTAATAGCTCTCAAACCATAAAGGTTTGAGAGATAAGACTTACATCGATGTACTTATCTTTTTTAATGCCTACAATATTAAAGCAACATAAAATTAAACATTACTATCCATTTAAAGGTTACAGATCCACTAAATAAACAAATGTAAATTAATCTGGAAATGTATTGTACCAGGAGTCTTTACATTTAGGTCAGTTGTCTTTGATTTGTGCCAATACATATAATTTCAACAAGACATAGAAGATTCAGTTTGCGGAATTCTACCAAATATTCCAGGATTTTACCTGAATATCCAACCAAATTGAGTGTTCAGAGCATACATAATATTTACCAATATGTGAATGCAATAATTTGCACAATTGTAGATGCTCAAAATAAAACAAATCTTCTTATCGAAAAGGTGTTTTTTAATGATTTAGTCAAAACTTCAGTTTACAATACCAGAGCAAATCATGCAGCTAATCGCAGCAGAATCAAACATATGTTCCCCTTAGTTATTTGGTACCAGTTTAATTTCTGTTTTACCCCATTTATGAATTTAAAGCGGAACTTTCAACCTGATAACATTGCCCCTAATGTATTATTAATATAGCAATGGGTAAAGCCATACTTGTATAATGCTGAATAAGTCCACGGTATTAAAGAAAATAAACTTCTTTTGCAGCCACCAGCGGACAACGGCGCAGACACCTTAGAGGTAAGATACCTCTGAGTCTGCGCTGTCAGTCCCGTGCACTGCCGGATTGGTGGTGACTTCCGTTAAGGTAATGGAATTTGCTGACTGCGCAGGTGCACAGTGTAAGGGGTCGCCTGCAGAAAAAGTTTATTTTCTTGAATACCGTGGACTTAGTGAGCATAATATAAGTATGACTTTACCTATTGCTATATTAGTAATGGATTCAGGGGCAATGTTATGAGGGTGAAAAGTTCCGCTTTAAAAAGTGATGCCTGATATTTTGGTGGGTTTTGTTATTTGCAAGAATCTGAAAAATAACCTTTGAATTGATGCATCCCTATAAAAACACATAACTGATGCAAGTGTATACACTCAAATAAATATATTTTGCACTTTGCTGTAGGTACTTAAACCGTTTGTCTGTTAGTTGGGTGTCTTTGCAATGTGCTGGAGTGCCTCCTGCTATTTAAAGGTGTAGAAAAAATCCTTCCTTATTTGTTTTTGGGTTTTTATAATAAAAGCACTAAATATCTTTTACTTGTGCTTACTTTTTAGGGCTCCCTCCAGATATAACAAATGAAGAATTTGCTCAAATTATGTCTAAGTGTGGGATTATCATGCGAGATCCAGTGTCAGAAGAATATAAAGTAAAGCTGTACAAAGACAGAGAAGGGAACTTGAAGTGCGATGGCTTGTGCTGTTATCTCAAGGTCAGTACAAGGGCGTTGTCCTTTATCTGACACTGTACAGACTTTGATGTACATACAAATGCAACTCTCTTTGCAGAGCCTAATAAAATGCCCTCTTTAGTTTTTGGAGCCAGTGCAGAAAGAACTGGTGCAGTTCTGGAGCAAAATTTAATTGATATATATGGGGCGTGTAACCCATTGAATGCTAGAGAAGTGTGCAGCGTATTGCTTTATAACCTCTGTCTATTCTCACGAAGGCTGTACTAGGCTACAACTTTAACCCCAAGATGATCAGAGGAGAGTCAGAACACCTTGCAAACCAATGTGTTGCATACTCCTCTTGTCCTCAAGAGGTCAGTTTGGGCTATATACATACACCACATCAGCGCTATAGACAACATCTGAATATGCTTTGCAATATAATTTAGTGTGCAACAGTAACATACATGCCAAAGGACATAATAACATACCCAACCTAAAAAAAGCAAACCCCGAAACGAACAAAAAGGGTAACACGGTCAAACATTTTCTAGCTTGTGTATGTATGTACATAATAAAATATAGTGTGTGTGTATATTATATTCTTCTATTGTAATTTCTCCATTTGTGTGCATCCAGTCTGTTTTTAAGAAATGTGTGTAATATATATTATAATAGAGAGAGAGAGAGAGCGAGAGAGAAAACACTATAAATTGCATGTAAGGGAAAATCATAGGTTTTAGTGCAGGGATATTGATGCATAGAAGGGTATCCTTTTGTAATGTTGCCCACTATTGGGTAACAACCAAATGGTACATTAACATGTCACCGTGTTGAAATGGGCGAAATAGGAATATCACAAGCTGTGGCATCGACACAATCTGATGTCGAGTAGCCTCTGCTGCTGTGCATCACTGAAAGGGTTACAGTAGCAATCAGAAGCCTGTCTTAACCTTTAACCATAACAATTTACCTCTGTGCTCAGTGAGCTTTCCTCAGACAGGAAGATCAATGCCTGTAAGTCTTTTGTGTGTCAGCTATTTGGCAACGTTTAAGCAGCAGAATGTCGCACTTTTGCTTGGGGCAACATTCTGATATCATCCTTTTGCTTCATGCGACATTGTTAATGCGCCCTTTTCATGGTCGCCCAGTAGGTGGCAATATTTCAGTACTGAACCCATAGTAGAAACAAACTCTATACACACAGGTTGTCCCTCCAGTTGTGGTAAAGAGTATTTTACATTAAAGGGATAGTAATACCTAAAATGTAAAAAAAAATATGTTGTAGGGTTTATCCCCCTGAGTAAAACAAGAGTACTCCCACTGCTGAAAGATGTTTCATTCAAAAGTTATTAATTTTCAAAGTTGAATTTTTTAGGTGCAATATCACAGTGGCCTGAAATTTTACAGTGGCGCTGTTGCTACACCATCCTATGGAGATTTATGGTCCTGAGACGAGAGCTGTCCATAGGATCGTGTAGCAACAGCGCCACTGTACAATTTCAGGCCACTGTGATATTGCACCTAAAAAATTCAACTTTGAAAATTAATAACTTTTGAATGAAACATCTTTCAGCAGTGGGAGTACTCTTGTTTTACTCAGGGGGATAAACCCTACAACATATTTTTTTTACATTTTAGGTATTACTATCCCTTTAAATATTTGTGAATGTTTTGGCACGTTACAGAGAGTTAAACCCTTTAATGCTAGAGAGCTCTCCATTGCATTTAAAGCAAGGTTTTGGAGTCCTCTTTTTTGCCTTCAGGCAGTTAAAAGCCTAGTTTACTTGGTCCTCTATCATGCAGTTGGTTTGCTCCAGAATTGCTCCACTTCTGTACATAAGGCTTAATGTGGGCTTGTCATCTTATCCATTTGCATTGCACTCCTCTCTGGTCCTTAAAGGATTAAGATCAGTATAGTTAATTTTCACCCTTTCAGAGCCAGGGGGTATCCAACGCATTGCATCCCAATGTGTTGGATACCCCCCTCTGGCACTGAAAAGGTTAGAGTTAAAAACTTTCTATACATTGTATCCTATATAATAATTCGCTAAGTTGTGTGTAACGCCCGACATGCGCAGTACAGACTGGCCGCTCTGCGGCTGATACAGAGCTGGGCGCTCCGAAGGAGTGTCCAGCTCTGTATCAGCAGTGGCGCGTGCAGTCTCTGCTGCGCGTGACTGCCCCGCGACCGTCTGCCAGAGGCACTGTGGCCCGTGTAACGGGCTGTTCAACTAGTTACAAATAAATGGCTAGTACATATAGTTTTTGTGAAATTACTCCTTATTTGGTGGTAACCGTCTTGTGCCAATGTTGGCATACACACTGACATGAATTTATTTAGACAGATCCCACACATGGTGAAGTTCTAATGGCAAAATAAGAGAACAAGTTTGGCCTTGAGCAGAGCTAATTAGCATACATAACATAAAGGTTACTTTCCGAAAAAAAAATTGTCTATTGTATGAAAAACATGGAGCAATTTCTCTTTCTCCAATATGGAATACAGGTACCATGGGAGGAGACTTCCTTGCTTAGTAAGTAAGGCTGGAAGGTCTTGGAGATGGAGCCTTCCCTTTTCCTTATCAGGCTAGCCCTGCTCCTGCCTTCCAGTTTTGATTTGTTCTGTTAGCTTGAAGAGGCTTGAAACATTGCTGTTTAGTTTTTAGCTTATTTTTTTATTTTATGCTTCGATACAGGGCTGTTCCAATTCCCTCATTAGGAGGGTTCCATTCCTGGTTTCACCTGTACAGCTGCTGTTGTGGACCCTTGCAACCCTGTGGAGAGAATCAATTGGGTCTCACTGAGGCTATGGTTCTTCATAATGGTAACATGAAGACTGATTAACCCTTTGAGTGCCTTGGTCCATTTGTCCCACTTTTTCCCCTTCCTACAGGGATTACTTAGGAGTCCTGAACTCTACTTCCCCCCTTGTGTCTTTGGGTGTTTTAGTAACCTTTTAGAAAATTAGATTTTTTTTGTGCATGGCACCTTTGTGGTGTGCTTTTAGCCTCTGCCGCACTTGCTCCATTGACTTCTATGGAACAAGCGTCTCTGGGACCTATCTCTGCAGCCGTTTGACATACAGATTGAGGGCTCATTCTTCTTGCCTCCACATGCCCTAGCATCTGGTTCACATCCGCAGTGTCATGGGGTTCCCTGGGATTCCACAAGTGCAATTATATGCATTACTAGGACACAGCAACTGAGAAAAACTACACTTCCCAGAATGCCCTTTTTTCCCGGGCTCCCTTCCGATTGGCTGTTTTACAGATGCAATTTTACTTCTCTATAAGCAATAGTTAATGGCGGCTCAAATGGACAGGCCCATAATATTTGGTAAAAAATAACTCACCCGGCTCGGGGGCCTTTGTGGATCCAGTGCAGCCCCCAACAGCCTCGGCAAAAGGCTTCAACAAACTAGAAGGCCACTGGAAGGGACAGCTCAAACGGACCTGCCACATGTAGAAAGCCAGTCAGAGAAAATATATTAAAACCATAAGTTTATTTCTTCAAAAGTAAAATTACATCTATGCAAATGGATATAAGTAATGGTATCAAAACAAATACACGATCTTCCTTACGCGTTTCGTAAGTGTGTCACTTAATCATAGGCTGTGTGTATTGTGGCAAAATCTAGTCTTAAATACTAAACCAGCAAATTAATACAATTAAAACAAATACATATAACTGGTTAAATGAATAAGAAACAAAATGATTGGACTGACCATTCATAGGAGACAGGATCATTGTAATAGACTCTCCCATAATGCATACTTTGAAGTGAATGCTTAGTACCATGCTCTTACTATGGATGCTCAATCCAAGTCATATAAGCCCAATCAAGAAATAGCGACACCAGTGGTCAACATCATTCATGCAATTTAAAGTATCTTTTTTTGAACTTAGAAACAATTCAGAAGTATATCATTAAGGGATGAGATATGTGTATAATACACAAGAAAGATAGTGCAGTGGACTCAGATGGTTCCATTTCCCTAATGTTCACGATGGTCAAAATAAGAAAAAATTGAGTCTCATTTATGAATAAATAAACTCACATCGTGATCCGAATTTAGACCTCCTGGAATTCTTGTGGAAAGATAGATAGAAAGAGGTGAAATGAATTCTCTAACATCGCTTGTGTATCACCTCCCCTCTCATGAGGAAAAATTCTCTCTATCCCTTGACAGGAGAAGAAAGACAGATCTGCACTATTACAATCAATGAAATGCCTTGCCACTTGTTTTGACACATCTTTATTCCTAACTGACAAGATGTGTTCCCTTATTCTGTCTTTTAGTGGCCTAATAGTACGGCCAACATATTTAATATTGCATTTTAGGCATGTGAGTAAATAAACCACATTGGCTTTTACAGTTAATATGCTGTCTAATGGTGTATACTTTGCTAGTGACCGTACTAGTAAATTCTTTACTCACATGCATATATGAACAAGTCAGACATTTTTTTTCTAGCTCCACAATTATAGCTACCAACTGTATTTAACAAAGTTGGAGTGGGTTTAGGGCTACTTTTGTATAAACTGGGAGATAGTTTACTTCCCAAAGTTGGAGCTCTTCTAGAAACAAAGGCACAAACCGATTTTAGGTAGGGCTGTAAATGACTATCACTCCATAAAACCGGAACATGTTTATTGATGATCGTCTTAATTTGAATATATTCCTGGCTGAAGTCAGTAATAAACGTAGGTAACTGATTTTGTTAAACCTTGATTAGTTGTCTTAATACTATGGGCTTGATTCTCAGTCAAGTCTTCCCTATTAGTAATTCTAGCCCTATTTAAGGCTGTGTCTTCTGTTTGTACTGGGTAGTCACTGGATAGGAATCTTGTTCTCAGTTCTTGTGCTTGTAATTCAAATTCTGAGTCACTCGAACAATTCCTGCGTACCTGCAGAAATTGACTTGTAGGTACTCCCAATATAGTGTGTCTGGGGTGGCAGGATTTGGCGTGTAGTAGTGTATTTCCACTACATGGTTTTCTATATATAGTAGTGCCAACAGTCTCACCAACAAATGCCAGTATGAGATCTAAAAATAAACTTTCTTTTTCATTGTATTCATATGTAAATATTAAGTTAAATTCACTGTGATTCAAGTATCCTGTGGAAAAAAACAAAACAAATTGAGTCTTGTTACCTGACCAGATGAGGAGAAGGTCATTATTGTATCTATTATATGATACTATAAGATCATGAAAAGGATTTTGAGTACTGTAAATGACCTTCTCCTCATACCAGCCCATGTATAAATTGGTATATGAGGGAGCAAATTTCGCTCCTATTGAAGTAAAACATTTTTGTAGGAAGAAAATATCATCATACTTAGTTATGATGAAGTAGGTAATTGATGACCAAAAGAATAAAAATTTTTTTAATTCTGGGAAGTATAGACTGTAAGTATCTAGATGAAAAGAAATGGCTTCTATCCCCTTTATGTGCGGTATAACTGAATATAGGGATGTAACATACAGAATGCCCCAGGCATATTCTGATGTTACCTTTATTTTAGACAGCTGAAAAGGGCGTGGTCAGAATCCATAGTATAACTGAACAATCTATATACTAGAGGTTTCAGATAGGAATCAGCTACTTCAGAAAGATTTTCATTAAGGGAATTAATCCCTGACACTATAGGTCTTCCTGTCGGTGGATGGTTAGGCTTATGGACTTTTGGTAAGTGGTGGAAAATTGGTGTTTTAGGAAACTGAACTAATACAAAGTTTGCCTCTTTATTTGACCTGATGACAAGCCCTCCTCTACCAGGTCTAGCATAACTCTTGGTGGGATCTTTAGACATTTTACTTCTCTTGCTTAACCTATGCAGAGGTTGCCTCCTCTTGCTCGCCTTCTCAGATTAACCCTTCGCTTGCCAGATAAGTACCTTTCTGGACTTTTATTGGGTGAATTATTATTCTGGGATACAGTATTTTGCTATTTTATATTGTTTTATACACTACTCCTGTTAGTATGTCAGATCCAAAGGGACATGGGGCTAGACCTAAAGCAAAGGACTCGCTGTGTCTTTGATCACCCCACTGTTCCTCATGTCAATCGGGGCTCCCTATAGAGTATTCAGGATCCTTATGCCCCTCATGCACTGTGCCCCTACTACCCACCGGGGCACTCCAGCCTTGAACAAGAGCCAGTCTGGGTAAAAGGCTTCATCCACTATGGCGCAATTTCCTCTATCCCTCCACTGGGTCCTCCATTAGTGGAAGACCCCTACCACCTTTAGATTTGTGGTCCCTAAGACCCCAGGTATACCTGCGCTCCTGGATTCCTCTGATGAGGACTCTCTTGAGGATGCAGACAGGAAGGGGAATTTGAGGAAGGGGATTCTACCTATGCTTCTGAAGACCCCTTTGAAGCGTACCCTGCACCCACTGCGGAGGGACTTGTAAAGGCTGTCTTACAGACCCTTCAGGTCAGTGACACCACAGATGAGGGTCGGACTTCTTCTGATGTGTTTCAGAGATGTAAAAAGTCTTCTGTGGTCTTTCCACCCTACGCCACTCTGGACCAAATTATATTGGATGAGTGGGAGACACCCAATAAAAGGATGTCTATATCTAAGAAACTTTCTAAGCTTTACCACTTTTCAGAGGCAGCTTTGGCACAATGGGCTTTTCCTTCTGCAGTTGATACCCCTATAACCAAGATCTCTAAGTCTACTTCTCTGCCTTTGCTACAGCGCTAAGGGATATGACAGATAGGAAGCTAGAAGCTATCCTGAAGTCTAATTTTGTGGCCATTGGCACCTTGTTGAGGCCTATTTTTGCTTCTTCCTAGGTCACCAGAGCCATTGCTATCTGGGGTGAACAACTTACTGATGCCATCAGAGATGGCACCCTTAAGGAGGATCTTTTAGCCTGCTTAGCCAACATGACTGAAGCTCAGACATATGCCACTGATGCTCTGTTTGATGCTGTCAAACTGTCAGCTAAGGCCTCTGCCTTTTATGTTACTGCATGATGTACCTTGTGGCTCAAGATCTGGTCCGTGGACCTCACATCTAAGAGGTCTCTGGTTTCACTCCCCTTTCAGGGCAAGTTTCTTTTTGGTCCTGAGCTAAATCAGATGATCAGTGATGCTACTGGGGGCAAAAAGCACCCTGCTACCTCAGGTCACCAAACGCCCAAACATGGAGAGGAAACTGCGTCTTTTTCATCCTCTGCAAACAGAGGAGCAAAGGCCGAATCCAAATGTGTCACAGGCCTTCACCCTGTGACCCTCCACCAAGCCCAAGCAGCAGCGGCACTCCAAGCGCACATCTGCCAAGCCCAAATCTGGCAAGTCTACCTCCACATGACTTGCAGAATCCTGGTCTACAGACACCTGTTGGTGGAAGTCTGAGCCATTTTCACAGTGCATAGGCAGAGTACCTCCGTTTTGCCTGCGGTTCGGAGCACTACCAGTTCACTCTTCTGCCCTTTTGAACTTATCTCCGCTCCTCGGGTGTTTGCCATCAACTTTGGCATTCATTCACACAAAGGTATTCAGGTGACCCCGTGCATGGACAACCTTCTGCTGAAGGTTCCATCTCAGAAACTGCTAGACCAGCACTTCCAGGACTGCTCAGGTTTGTGTACTGGTCCCTTTAGCTGAGGGGTCATCCAGTACACGTCCAGTTGGACAACGCCACGGCAGTGGCCTACATTAACATGCATGGAGGTATTTGATGCGCTCCAGCTTGGTCAGAGGTCAAGTATATCTTGGCCTGTGCAGAAGTTCACATTCTAGGGGTAGACAATGTCTTGGCCAGCTGCTTAAGTCGATAGACATTGGACCCTGGAGAGTGGGAGCTCCATCCAGACATTTTAGATCTGCTTGTGCAGCAGTGGGGTCTTCCTCAGATAGATCTGATGGCCACGAGGGACAACAGGTTTTGGAGGGACCCTGTAGCCTTTGCCTCACACGCTTTGACGATTCCGTGGCAATTTAATGTTGTTTACATCTTCCCTCCAATTCCTCTCATTCCCAGGGTGCTCTGGAAAATTCGGATGGATGGTGCGGCGGTCGAAATGATTGCCCCATACGTGACCAGGAGGGAGTGATTCGCGGAACTGGTCTGTCTCTCCATTCGGCAATCCTTTCCACTGCTACTAAGACCGGACCACCTTCTTCAGGGGAACCTCTGGAAGGAGGATGTGGAGTGGTTGGCTTTGACTGCATGGCTGTTTAAGCCTCCATCCGGAGGAGAAAAGATTTCTCCCATTAGGCTGTCTCCACTATGATCCAGGCTAGAAAGGCTTTCTCCTCTAAAGCCTACCACAGGGTTTTGTCCATTTTTTCATTCATGGTGTATAGACAGGTATCTGACTTCACAGGAGTTTGACCTTCTGGTGGTCCTGTCCTTTTTTGCAGGATGGTGTGAACAAAGGAGTCTGAGTTCTGCTCTCTGTGTTTCTCCAGAGACTCACTGCTATCTCGCCAAATGTCAGGGTGTTCTTTCAAGGGGTTGCTCATGCTATTCCTGACTACAAGGCTCCCACACCCCCAGGGGACCTTAATTTGGTTTTGGGTGTTTTGCAGCAACCTCCCTTTGAATCCCTTGCTACCAATCCTTTACGTCTGTTGACATGGAAGATGGCCTTTCTTTTGGCCATGGTCTCTGTACGCAGGGTTGCTGAGTTGCAGGCCACCTTTCTTGGTGTTTCACAAGGGTAAGGCTGTTCTTCGAACCTCTCAGGAATTCCTTCCTAAGAAGCTCTCTGAGATCCACATCAATCAGAAGATGGTTGTGCCTTCATTTTGTCTTGACCCCACCCCTGTCAAGGAGAGGGATCCCCACTTGTTTTATGTGCACCGTATTGAGTCTTTGCATAAGACTGATGCCTTATTTGTCATCCCTGAGGGTCCTGGGACTGGTCAGGCTGCGCCCAAGGTCACTACTGAGTCCTAGATTAAGTCTACCATTCACAAGGCATACGAACTCTGGAAGAAAGCTGTTCCCTTTCGTGTAACAGCACATTCCACCAGGTCTGTTGGAGCCTCCTGTGCCTATAGAAATCAGGAATTGCATGGACGTGTGCATGGTGTCCATGCAACGTTTGCCAACCACTATGGTACGTCCCATGGTACCTGTTTTCCATTTTAGACGAAAGAGAAATAAGATTTTAGTCTTACCTTGTTAACCCTTTTCTCTTAGTCCATATGGAATACACCCAGAGAATGGGGACCTCACTTGGTCTCACTTGGCTGGACGTAGTAGTCCTTGTGTCTTTTTACTCGCAGGAGCTTACCTTTTTTCTTCTCTTGCTATCCTGTCTAGTGAGTTAGACTCATATCAGGCCTGGACGGTGGGGTCAGGGCTAGCCTGATAAGGAAAGTGGAAGGCTCCACCTCCAAAGCCTTGTCTTTTGACATGTTCCAGCCTTACTAAACAAGGAAGTCTCCTCCCATGGTACCTGTATTCCAAAATGGACTAAGAGAAAAGGATTTAACAAGGTAAGACTAAAATCCTATTTTTGAGGCAAACTAATTGCATCACATGGGACAAATACAATTTCCCAAATTCTCATGGACATATATGGGACTCGTAAAATAGACAGATGCCAACAATGTAAAAATATATAAATGCAAAATACAATGTAAAAAAACAGGCAGTGAAACAATTTAGAAAAGCCTGTCTCTGTCTACAGTATACAGCAGTGTTTCTCAACCAGGGTGCCGCGGCACTTTGGTGTGCAACGGACATCCACTTAGGGTGCCCCATTGTATCTATAAGGCATTGACAAAAATGTTAATGTAGACTTCCAGCTGTATATTTAAGGATATTACTATGCACAATATGTTTATTTTAGTTGTGGGGTCTAATAATAACTCTATAATTATGTATTTATAACCTTCATTACAACCTAGACAAATTACATAAAATGATAGAGGTGCCCCGAAAATACCAGACTGAGTGTTAGGTGTTCCTTGAGTAAAAAAAGCTTGAGAACCACTGGTATACAGAGAACTCTGTACTGCAGGGAGAATGCAAAATTTGATACATTTCTCAGCTTTTACAGTCCCCAGCCAGAAGCTCTCTGGAAATATAAATTCAGCGAGCTCACTAGCAGGGACATAAGTTTATTAAAATAAAAACACATGAAGATGAAAAATTTTAAAATATAGACAATTTCACTTTGCATATTCTGCAAGTGCATAATATGCAAAGTCGGTATAGGTGGAGTGGTCTGTTTAAGTCAGTGGCTCTTTGTCATTCATAGAGTTAAATAACATTGTCCACCCCGGTTGTTTAGCCATTGGATTATTTGTAGTCTTTAACCCTTTGAGTGCCAGAGAGTATCCAACACATTGCAAAACAATGTTTTGGATACACCTCTGGCACTCAAATGGTTAAAAGAGGAAACTGTCATCTCATGCTTATATTCTGTTTTTTTGTAATTCATCTAATGATGCATTTGCTGGCTATCTCTAATTATAATATGTTCTATTAAAAGTCAAGCTGTATTCATTGAGTGTCTACCATTTCTTTGACTCTGGCTCCCAATGCAGACACGGCTTCCTGTACAATTGTAAAGTGAAACTGCAGTTACATTCTGACAATTACTGTAGTATAAGCCTGTGTAGCAAGTCTGTCTGAGCCTGACCCATAGAGATTAATATAGAGGGAAGCTACCTGTTCTGTGCAATAAACCATTGAGCCTTGTGTATAAAAGCACAGAGGAGACATCCCAGGGCAAATCAACTGTGTAGTTTAGAAGAGGAAAAAACACTTCCCTGTAATTTAATTTGGATTCTATCCCTTTAATGCTTGCGAGGTATCTAATGCATTGCAAAACAATACATTGGAGACTTCTTTGGGATTCAATGGGTAAATAAAATTTCTATTTAAGTTATTGGCAATTTTGGGAAGTTGTTTTGGTCCCTTGTAGTGCAGTTGGTTTACTCCAGAATTGGTTTGTTTTTCCTGTATACATAAGGCCCAAAAGCTGAAGGGTTAAAGTGGACTTCAGTCCTCAAGTCTCTCTAACAATGAAGGTTCCTGGGAATTTCCCTGTCTGAGCACAGGTGCACTAATCAGATGAAGACCCACTAAGAAAATGCATGTACTCAAGAGACGGGGAACCCTGAGAACCTACACCATTAGGGGTAGTTGATGGCTGCTTTTCACCATTTGAGTGCCAGAGGGGTATCCAAAGCATTACTTTGCAGTGCTTTGGATACTCCTCTGGCACCCAAAGCGTTAAGAAACTCTGATATGGAGGTTGCAAATTATGAGAAAGTGATACTAGTCAAACTCACATGAAGATAATTAAAGTGGACCTGTTACCTACACATCTTTTTTAGTCTAATTATATGTATCTGGTTAAGGTGCCTACTCCTTGTACTTCTTGTTTTCCACACATGGTTAATAGTTATAGAGATATTTGATTCCAGTCCTTTAAACCCCTTTGATACATTTTGTTACCGTTCAGTCACTTTAACATGAGCCCTGTAGGTCATATTTGTCATTGCCCGGTAAGCACCTTTTGTGTTGGCCATATCTCTTTCTGCACGTTTCCTTTGTATCCCCATCGTTCTTTTAGAGAGAGTCCGTGGATCTTGCTTTGAAGCTTCTTGATGAGTACGAGGTCCGAGGATACAAACTACACATCGAAATTGCAAAGTTTCAACCCAAGGGTGACTACGACGCTACAAAAAAGAAGAAGAATTGCAAAGATTACAAGAAGAAGTTATCCGTGCCGCAGAAGTGTGTAGCTTTGCTTTGGACAACCCGAGTTGCTTTGCTTGTCATGGCAATATTAACTCTCTGTGCATGGAAATTCAGCTAAAGGCTTTGGTGGAGTGATGAAGTACCTGTAACACTGTTAGAGAGGAATTATCATCCCATATAAAGTCCCCCCCCCATCTCCTAATAATTCATATAGTGATAAGCATAGAAATAGTAGTATAATCCAGCATAAGTACAGCGTTATTAAGAAATCCTACTTGATTGAGACGAACAGGCTGGCCTCATCGTAGACATCTTGCCTTACAGACATCTGTGCACCTGCGATGTCCATCCCGGTCTCCTCTAGGGGGAGTTGCATTGTACCTTAAGGGAACAGGAAGGGACTGACGGAGCTGGAGTGCAGATGCCTCTAAAGCAAGAAGTCTACGCTTCAGTCTCAGTAGGATTTCTTAACGCTGTACTTATGCTGCATAATCCTACTATTTCTATGCTTATCGCTATATTAATAATTATTGGGGGGGACTGTATTTGGGGTGATAGTTCCGCTTTAAAGATAAAGCTACTGAGGCTAATGTGCTAAGAATAGTGGTTCAGTTCTGTGACAAACTGCCCATAGAAAACAAACATTTCCATAGTTTTAAATTGGACTTTAACTCCTTAACCACCAAAGATGTGCTAGGACCATCACTGGTAGACTTTCCTAAAGGGCCAGTGACGGTCCTAGCATGTCATGTGTTTTCGCCTAACATGTGTAACATACAGACTAGTATGTACCCCGCGGTTTCAGTCCTGTAGTGGATTCACAAGTTTTTCTGTCCCTGTTTTGTGCTCTTCCATCTGTTTATTCCTCACTGTTTTGCAGTGACCATCTGACTACATCTGTGCATCTCTCACGTGTTCTGTTGTGCGCTCTCTCTCTCTCTCTCTCTCTCTCTCTCTCTCTCTCTCTCTCTCTCTCTCTCTCTCTCTCTCTCTCTCTCTCTCTCTCTCTCTCTCTCTCTCTCTCTCTCTCTCTCTCATGCATTCGTTCTCTTATGCTTTTTCTTTCTTGAGTTTTCTCTTGTGAGCTCTCACATTCAATCCCACTGTTGCATGTGCTCTGTCACTGTCTGTCTCTTTGTGTCTGTCTCTTTGTGATTTATTTAGCTTTATTTAACACGGCAAATTTAGCAGACACTGGCACACTGCACCCACCCCAACTGTCCCTACCTACCATGTACTAGCTCATTTGTATTAACTGATAAAGCAAGTATTTCAAATTTATTGTTTGAAATAAAAAATGGCTTACATTAATGTAGGTGCTCTTGAAAGTTCTTTCAGAAACACCTGTTAAAACTTGACAGTTTTGCTTTTGTGTCTGTGTAATTTGACTTGCAAGAGATGTCTACGATATAGCTTTATATTTTGGCATATAACAAAGCTCCATACCATTTTTAATGAGAATATGTAGTTTTTACTGCAAGAACCAGAGAGCATAATCTTACGGCAGTGTTTCTCAACTCCTGTCCTTAGGGCCCACTAACAGGCCAGGACTTAGGGGTTTCTCTGCTAGAGCACAGGTGTAGTGATCAGAAGCTCATTCACACTGATTAACTCACCTGTGCTCTAACAAGGAAATCATCAAATCCTGGCCTGTTAGTGGGTCCTGAGGACAGGAGTTGAGAAACACTGTTTTAGGGAATGAAGACTACAATTCCAAGAATGCATTTACTCCAACTCCACCCTACTACTGGCTCTCATTGTTTGCATTAGGGAAGCAGAGCAGTCTTATTATATAACTATCTAAAGTACTGATTTGTCTTTCTCACCTTTTTCATCAAGCATCCCACTCAACCCTCTTCTATTGGCTCCCCTGTTGCATTCATCTGCTCTGCCCCGCCCACATTCTTCCAGCAACTCCTCTCCACCCCAGTCCTGTGCTTCCATCGGCTCTCCCCATCCCTCACCTCCAGCGGCTCTATATTCCCAACACACACACTCTAACCCCCACCTGCTTCCAGTTTTCACCCCCTCCCCCCATACACACCTGTTTTCAGAGAGTCCTCCTACCCCCCTTCCACTGGGTTTCCAGCAGCTCCTCTCCCTGGCCCTGCTTCCAAGAACAACTCCTTTCCCTCCATGCTTCAGCTTCCCTCCCATCCGCTTTGTGTCTCCCCAGTCTTTATGAACACTGCATATGTAATCAGCTGATGTAATCAATGGAGCAAGTGGCAGCTTATGGAGGTTTGTTTAGTATAGTGCTCAGCACTACCCTCCAGACGCCTAAAGCTGAGGACTGCATTAGCAGAACCCCATTGTTTCTATCAGTGGCCACCACTCCCCTGGCATGTTAGGCAGGAGATAACTCATCACTACGGCCTACCTAGAGTATGTCTGGGCGTTTGTTCTCTAGACTACCACTTGTTTGCCACAGAACTCCAACACTTTTCCTTAGTACCCCAGCCTTACAAATGATCAGGATTCTGTATTGTCTGACGTTTTATCTCTTTCTTTCCTTTCCTTCTTTCTTTTCCTTAAAGGGGAGGGGGTGAGTGCATTTCATTGGTTTGCTTACTTTTGTGTTTTCATCCAATGTGATGCTAAAAATGCATCTCCAGTGCTTTGTAAAGGAATATGTCGGAGACGTCTGGCATCCAACGGGTTGATTTTATTTAGTAGTTTATTTTTGGAGTGTATCTTGGCACTGGTTTACAGTGGGCTAATTATATTATAGAACACCAAGCAAAGAGTCACTTTTCGTGAGTATTGTACCCAATTCACATTCTGCTTACTGATGTGTATGTATATTTTCTTAGTTTTCTTTTTAAGAATAAGCAAATATTACCCTGTATTTTAGTGGCTGCCATTGCAGTATACATCACTAGATATTTTCTGCACACCAAGTATTTGCTATATCTTTGCTTTGCATATTCACATTTTACAATACTGTGAAAGCTTAATAACTCTTCCTAAAACATGTCTACGTACCCTAAGCTGGGTAGAATCTTAATTTCCATTATTAATTACATTTTCATGGATTGGATCCTCAAAATTGAGCTTTAATGCTTTGAATACAATGTGTTGCGTGCCCCTCTGGCACTCAAAGGATTAATCTATGTTGTATATCTTGTCCATGTAGGTGGTTCTTTGTGCCCTGACTCCAGAACCCCAAAATCCTTTCATTGAAGTCTTCATAGGAAAAAGACAGTGGGAGGAGTTTGGAGTTGTAGGGCAGATTTATTAAGGTGTGATAAAAGGGGAGATAACATCTGCTAAGTTCTCTAATTCTATGTTAGTCTGCAGAGCTTGTGCACTAAGGCAGTGGTGGGCAAAGTGAGGCCCTCCATCCACTGCCAGACTGCAACTGCCATCATTCCCTGCTCCTCCCCCACCACCAGTTGCCTGGTGGTGGAGAATTGGAGTTGTAGTCTTGCAGCAGCTGTGGAGGGCCTCACATTTTCCATGACCCTAATGCATAGGCTTGATAGAATACCATAGGAACTGGTGAGTTTATCAGACTAGATAAATGAACTCCTCTTCATCACTGCATAGTGCATAACCCCCCTGGACTCCTGAAGCATGATCATGATTTAATTCTGAATAAAGATTAATTCTGAGGAATCAGTCCACACGCATTGATTCACTGTGAACAAGGATTTTCTGCCTAGATCAAGCTAAAGGGGATTTATTAAAGCGGACCTTTCATTAAAATGCCTCCCAAACCATTATTCACATAGCGATATGCATATCTTTACTTTTATTATTCTGAATAAGTCTGGCATTACTGAGAAATCCAACTTGTTCGGAGACTCACCAGCAGGCATCTTGCTGTAGAGGCATCTGTGCACCTGCACCATCAGTCCCTTCCTGTACCTTAAGGTACAGTGCAATTCCCACTCACCAATCCTAGAGGAGACCACGACGGATGGAGCGGATGCACAGATGCCTCTTCAGCAGGATGTCTGTGCTGATGCCTGCCTGCAAGTCTCCGAACAAGTTGGATTTCTCAATAGTGCTAGACTTCTTCAGGATAATACAAGGATTGATATGTGTTTCACTATGTGAATAATGATTTGGGGGGCACTTTAATTTTAATGAAAGTACCGCTTTTTAATAGGAGGCATTGATGGTTCAGTAAATGTATTGATTTGCTACTAGGACCAATTGCGCATATAATCTTTTATAAAGTAGCTGGATAACTGTTTCACTTTCTCATCCTTGTCCCTGTTTGATCTGACTTTTGTAAGCTAGCCCTACCTAATTCTTTTGAATTCTCTTACTGCATTAAAAAATACCACCTTTACTGGGTGTTGATTCCACTAATCAATCCACCTTTGTTTTGTAAACTAGTACTTCCAGTCATAGCTCATGAGCCTTCTACACACTGGAGCAGGGGTTAGCAACATGCATCCCTACAGTTTTTGTTGGACCACAGTTTGCATCATCCTCAGCCAGATTTTTTCCTGTGAGTTGTGATCCAGAAACAGTTGCAGGTTGCTCAGTCCTGCTGTAGAGACTAAACACTTAAAATCACACTTCTGTCTGTCTTCTCTTTGAATTACTTGTATATGTGAAAGTTTATAGTGGAGATGCTCAAATTTTGGACCTCTAGCTGTTGGTGGGGGGCTACAACTACCATTTTCACCACAAATTTTGACTAAATCTGGTTTAAATCTCCCTCTACCTGTATCCTCTCCAATGTCCACACCATGGCTAGTAAATTGTCAGATCTCAAGCAGTTTAAGGGCTAAAATCATCATTACCCCCATTCAGCAGTTGACTGGAGATGATGAGAGTTGCAGTCCCCATCAAGCAGCTGGACGTTTGACTACAGTGGTATACAATCATTATAAAGAAAATAAAAAAAAAAAATTACTACAACACATTTCTCCCCCCCTCTTTTTTCCAGACAACTGGATTGGCGACCAGAAAAGAAAGCTAGTGAGCTGAGAAAGCGATTTGAGAGGGTTATAATAATTAAGAACATGTTTCATCCTAGAGACTTTGAGGTAATAATAATTTTTATCTAACTAAAATTTCACTATTTTATAAAAAAAATATATATATATATATCTTATATACCTTAGTACCCTTTCACATAGGTAACACCAATGCAGGAATATGGCTTTGGTGATGTTGCCTACTGTGAAAATACTTTTCTCTTACGTCCTAAATGGAACACAGGTACCATGGGGTTGAGTCCCTACTCCTGGAGGGTAGGACACATCTCAATAGAAAGGGTCTTTGGGCAGGAGACTCCCTCTTCCAGATCCAGCTCCGCCTACAAACTCCCAGAATTCATATGTTGTGCAGTGGCCATCCTGTTACTATTTATTATTTTATTTTTAGATATGGGGCTGTATAGTCCTCCATTATGAAAGAATGTTGGTAAGTAATCCTTTGAGTACCTTGGGACATGCAGTGGCCATCCAGGTCTACTTCTATCACTCTGTGTTCCTGTGGTCTGCTTTGGCATTCATTATGGGTGTTTTCTTTCTCTAAGGGATTTGGAAGTATAGATGTCTGCTGTCTTTTTCAATTAGTTAACCCCCTCACTACTGTTGTAACTGTAGGAGAGTGTTGGGTGCTATGTTGGGCTTATTTATGTTCCCTCACTACTAGGTGAGGTGTTCCCTGGCAGTGTTGGCTCTTTTCTGTTCCATTGGAATCAACTTTAGTGTATCAGATCCTTTGAGATCCGGAGCCCACCCATGACCATCTTTTCTCTCTTGACTTTTATGGAGACACATCTCTGCAACCTTTTTGGGCTACAACAGTCAGAGAGGGCTCTATCTTCTTTTCTACTCATGCTTTATCATCCGGTCACCTTTTTGAGCGTTCAAGGAACATGCTGCAGACAGTGGCTGGAACTACAGTTCCCAGAATGCCCATTTACCGAGTTTTGTTTTGATTGGCTTACACTTTCTGTTGGCTCGCTTGCTTAACCTACTTATAGGATGACTCTCCTTCTCCAGTTTAACCTTTTACATACCAGATGAGTGGATTTTATGTTATTTTATAATTTTATTAATCTAGTTTTACTAGATTCTGAGACACTCTCAAGGACATGTCTGACAATGAGGGGCATATGGGGAAATCCAAGGCTAAGGATTTGGGGTCTTCCCTCCAGCACTGAACAATATCCTGCAAGGTTAAAAAAAAAACTACTCTCTTCAGTGGCATAGATCCCTTCTTCGGTTACAGAGTTCTCCATTCTTGGAAACCTCTGCCCACCTTCAAACAGGTTGACCTTGTATTTAAGGGGCACACAAGTTATAGTGGCTTCCTTTGAGTGATGAGGTATGCAAATATATGTATTCTTCCTATTCGTGTGGCAATTCCTATGAGGCTCATATAGTCCCCTCAGCTGAGGGGCTCATCACGGCGGTACTGGAGACCCTTCAGGTCTCTGATGCCACAGATGGGGGGGATCTCCCTCTTCAGACATTTTCCAGAGGTGCAGGAAGAATTCCCTTGTTTTTCTCCCCAATAACATGGTTGCTCAAACCCAGAAAACTCCTGATAAGACATTTTACTTAATAAATGCTTCTCTCCCCCTGCTGACCCCCCCCATGTTTGCCTCTGCCTGGGTCAATAGGGCTGTTGCCATCTGGGATGATGATGATTTTTGGCAGCCAACATCATGGAAGACCTTGTCTAAATCACTGAGGCATTGTTTGATGTGGCTAGGTTTTCTGTAAAGTCCTCAGCCTTCTGAATCCTCTTAAGAAGTCACTGGGCCTGACTTGAAACAGATAATTAGTGACACTAATGGTGATAAGAGCACTCTGTTGCCTCAACTTTCCACAATGTGTTCCTTTTTTGCAAGGAAAGTATGTGGAGTTTTTCCCTCCTGCCCATCTGGAGAGAAAAGGGCGCAAACCCTTCATGTCTCTGCAAAGTCCAGACAGACCTGGCAGCCCATGAGATCGGTCTAAATCTGACAAACCAACCTCCACATGGATTGCATAATCCACGTCCATTGTTGCCTGTAGTGGCTCTCATTGCCTCTTTCAAGATGCCTTGGCATATTCCATAATTGACCAGTGGGTTTTGCAGGTGGTAAGAGAAGGGTACTGCATAGATTTGTTACCTTCCTCCATATCGCTTCTTCTCCTGAAAGGTTTCTAAGGAACCCAAAAAAGGTGAAGTTGTTCTACGAAGCCGTGGCCACTGGTGCCAAGAGTGCTTTTTGGATTTCTATTCCAACCTATTTATGGTTCCCAAGAAAGGTGGCCTCAACCAGTACGTGGTTGCTACACGCTTCAAGAAGGAATGTGTGTGTTCTGTCATCGCAGTGATGTGCTCAGGGGAAAATGTGGCCTCCCTGGATCTTCTGGCTCTGTAGCAACATGTCCCGATCCACTCCGACAGCAAACACCACCTGCATTTTTGCTTTTGGTTCCAATTACTACCAGTTAATGGCTATGCCATTTTATGCCTGGCTTCAGCTCCCCAAATCTTCACAAGATCATGGCAGCCTTAGCCATGTACATCCGTACCCAGGGCATTTTTCTGACTCCATATTTGGACTATTTCCTAATCAAAGCTCCTTCAGAAGAACTTTTGGCTCACCATATCCAAGAGTGCTCCCGCATTCTGGTGCATCATGGCAAGATTATCAAGATTTCTTCTCCAATCCCATCCTAGGTTTTGGTGTTTCTGGGCATAAAGTTCGATACCTGTCTGGGGAGAGATTTTCTCACTGAGGAAGAGATTCATATTTTGTTCCAGGACATGTCTCAGGCACTGGAGTGGCAGACTTCTATGATCAAGGGCTATATGAGTGTCCTGGGTCAGTTGGTGTGCTCTCTGGAAGCCGTCTCTTACTCTCTTTTCCACATGAGGGAACTTCAGAGGGATATCCTCAGGTCGTGGTCGAGGAACCCAGAGCATCTATCACCAGATGGCCCCCTGTCCCAGAGGCCAGGGAGGACCTCCAGTGGTGGATCCATTGGTCACCCCTGGCAAGAGGGTAGAACCTTTGTCTTTCCGGAGTGGCGAATGCTAGCCCGATTGGATTGCATGCGGTCCTGGGGCACTCGTTTGCCCGGGGCAGCCAGACAGGGCAGGAGAGAGCTATCTGTCCATCAACATTCTGGAGCCCAGAGCGATTTGTGTAGCTCTGTTTCTTTGGATATTGCAGTCGGACAATCCCAGGGCAGTGGGGTAAGTCAGTTGCCAAGTGAACGTGCAGCGATATAGTGTGGAGGAAGGAGAATGATCTCACTTGGGCGGAAGCTTACATTCCAGCCATCTCCTTAGTTTACATTCCAGACATAGAAAATGAACTGGCAGACTTTGCAGTCATCAAGACGTAGACCCAGGGAACTGGGAACTCCATCCGGAGGCCTTCTACCTCCTCATTGAATACCGGGGGGGGGGGGGGGGGGGGGGGGGGGGGGTCCCAGCAATTACACCTCATGGTAACCAGGGAAAAATTGGATGATTCTGTGCTTGCACAAGGGATCTTCTGGCCTTTGCGATGGATGCAATGTCCTATGGGTTTCCTCCATAACTCTTATCCTCCGGGTGAACTTGGAAGATCATAATAGACAGGGAGCTGGTTGCTCTAGGGTCCTGAGGATGTGGAGAGGTTGGCCTTGATGGTATGGCTTTTGAGGCCACCATTCTCAATGGGTAGGGATTCTCTGACAATGTTATCTCCACCATGATGAAGGAGCAGAAGCCATTACTTGTAAGTCATTCAGCAGGGTCTAGTCTGTTTTCTGTTGGTGGTATGTGGGCAAGAACTTGTCCCCACAGGTCTTTGACCTTCCTATGGTGTTAGTCTTCCTTCAAAATGGAGTCAAGAAGGGTTTCAGGTTGAATTCCCTCAAGGTCCAAATCTCTGCCCTTTCTATTCTTTTTCAGGGAAGAATTTCTATCCTCCCAGAAGTGAAGATTTTTCTTCAGGGGGTGGTTCACACCAATCCATCTTCTTGGATCCCATGCTACCGTGGCATCTTAATCTAGTCTTGGGTGTTCTTCAGCAGCCCCCTTTTGAGCCTCTAGCTTCCTTCTCTATGCGTCTTCTGAAACAAAAGATGGATTTTCTCTTGGCAGTTATCTCTGCTAGGAGGATGGCTGAGTTGCAAACCATTCCTTGTTTCCCACAAGGATAAGGCATACTTTGTACCTCTCAAGAGTTTTTTCTTAATGTTGTCTCAAAGTTCCACATCAGTCAGGAGATCATTGTGCTTTCTTTTTTCTCTTGCCCCTGCATCTGCTCTGGAGAGAGAGCTCCATATTTTTAGAAGTCTTGCATTGTCTTATATTTTAAGTGCACCGCACTAAGCCTATTTTTGCAAGGCTCACTCAATTTTTGTTATATATCAGGATCCTTGGTCAGGCCAGGCTGCATCCAAGGCAACATTGCCTCTTGGATTAAGGCTACTATACACCAAGAGTACAAGATTAGGAAGAAACTGGTTCCCTTTAAGATCACCATGCATTCCACCAGATCTGTGGGTGCTTCTTGGGCCTACAAGAACCAGACCCCAGCTGATCAGCTGAGCAAGGCAGCGACTTGGTCCTCCTTGCATACTTTAACCAAACACTACCATGTCAATGTCTTTGTCTTGGCTGAGGCCAGCTTTGACAGGAAGGTCCTTCAGGCAGTTTTGCCTGTTTAGGGATCTCTTTTTCTTTCTTCTAGTTGTTGTTCAGTAGTAGTTTGTTGTTTTTTTGAGTCCCGTTTGCTATACTGTGCTAGTTCATGTCAATTGACACCTACTGTTATTCGGATCCAAAATAGTCTTAGAGAGCTCTTGTATCACGGGGATGTGTGTGGCATTTTCTCCTTACCCTCCCTGGCAATTCTAGCTTTGGTATATCCCCATGGTTCCTATGTTCCGTATTGGACATAAGAGAAAATAGAATTTTAGTCTTATTACCGTATAAATCCTTTTTTCTTTAGTCCATATGGAACACAGATCTTCTACCCAGAGGGAAAATAAATCTGCAGTTAAATGTAAAAGGTCCTTAAAGACCGGTGCGTGGCCGTAACTTAAGGACCATGGAGCTGCTTTTTGTTTTTTTTTTCTTGTTTTTTTGTTTTTTTTTTTCTTGTTTTTTTGTTTTGTTTTTTTTCCCCCCTTTATCTGATTTCAGGGATTTCCGAACAGCGTTCAGCTGTACGGAGAGCCCTGAATTCCATGACGTGTCAGGACCGTCACTGGTCCTTAAGTGCCGCACACCTGTGAGTCCTGGCACGGCACTGGATGTTAAGTGGTTAAAGGAGAGGTAAACTTTTTTTCCTTTTTGAACTATTTATAGGGCTTTTGGTGGTGAGAAAACCAAGGGTACTCTCGCTGCTGACCTTTTTTTTTTTTTTTTTTTCCCAAAAGTTATAACTGCTCCAATCAGGGAGCTTATTTCCTTGAACATTAAAAAGACAGGAAGTGATGAAGCTGTTACTGTCGTCAGAGATTTACAGCTCACTTGGTATGCAACAGAACTATCTGAAATCTGGCAACTAAAGGGCAATGTTAATTTTAAAAAAATATTCGTTGTAATAACATTGGAAACTTATGCCTCCCAGTATTGGGAGTTCCTTGTTTTGCTTGGCAGGAAAAGCCCTCAAATATATTTTTTCAAAATAGGTTTAGCAGTGGTTCTCAAGGTATTTTTTTCTGGTGGCTGCCAATGCGGCCACCATCATGTCCTGGTGGCCACACTGCGGCCACAGCCATGTTGCAGTGGCTACACTATGACATTACATGCAAAAATGGCTTATTTGCATGGTAAATCACATATAAATAAGTGCAACAACAATACATTTACATCATATTACAATTTAAACATTCCAGGAAGAAATCATATGGTATTAAAAAGTACCAAATAAAAACTGACCAGCACATGAATCTACATTCTCACACTATTGTTTTAAATAAAACATGGCTAACAAACATATATGAATATGAAAGCTTTTAACCCCTTTTAGTGCCAGAGAGGTACCCAATGCAATATGTTTGATACCTTCCATGCGTTCAAATCGTTAAAAACACCTATTTATTACAAAAAGACAGTTCCATTGTAAACCAGGGTGCACCCCTGGAAATTATATTTTCAACTGTTTGATCAGGTAGATAACACCTATTCAAATGAAATGACCCTTCTGATACATTTTCATAGTCTGTCAGGACATCTGACGTTACTGACGGTATCCCCCTGACACAGGTATTCCTGACACTCAGCTGGAAACCCAATGAGCAATCAGACAGTCATCCTCCAGATTTATACCGATAACAATGACCGTTTTCATTTCACTGGGACGGATGAGACTGTAGATTTCACCATTAACACCATCAACTTTTGCCTTTAAAGTTATGTACCATTAAAGTACAACCAAACCATCAATTCTAATGGGATTTATATAATTCCCTCAAAGCTTCTCTAGTATAAAATTAATCCCTTGGATGTTAGAGGCCTCACAGTAGATTGGCTATCTTTGTGACAGCCACAACCCTTCGCTCTGCATTTCGGAATCTAACACACATTTGAGATATCAAAATCCTGCCATTCTTGTTCAGTGTTTTAACTGCTTGAGGACCAGATGGGTACACAACCCATTGCCAAGCAATGAACTGCAGTCCTCAAGGGGTTAACACAAGTAAGCAATTTTCCTTTGAACTGAACGAGCAATATAAATTACAAGACAAAAGCGTAATAATCCTGTTGTAAGGACCACTACTATACCACATGGAGCACAAACACAATGCAATTGATTCAAATGTGATTTTAACCCCTTGGATGCTTTCTAATGCATTGGGGACCTCTCCATTACCCAAGTGCTTTTGTTTTTAAGTATTCTGCAATTATTTTGCCTTGCTTCACTTTTCTCCTTACACATACACTTACATATTTTCTGCTATGCATTATCCAGCAATCTGACATGATTAATAAAAAAAACAGTATGTACTGGGTGCACTCTGTGTGTGTCTCATTCAGCTTCAGCACTCACTCTCACTGATCCCAGGGCCATCTGAGGTTGAGGCTTAGGGGAGAGACTACGACACTGACTCACACTGTCCACTCACATTGCCCCTCACACTGTCCACTCACCTTGCCCCTCCACATTGCCCACCTCTTACTGCATACCTCACACTGTCCACTCACATTGTCCCTCCACATTGCCCACCTCTTACTGCATACCTCACACTGTCCACTCACATTGTCCCTCCACATTGCCCACCTCACACTGCCCAACTCATATTGTCTATGCAGCCTGCTAAGTCATCCTTTTTGATCCATCTCTGGCATGTGTCAAAACTATTGCTGTTCAAGATATATATAAATACACATGCAGAATGCATTATTTGTATTAAAATATTTTTGTAAAGATTCAAATAAAAACCAACACTTTCACTATCAAGAGAAACAAAAACCTGCAACAGTTGTCCAAATCTGTAATGTATGATAGTCGCACTGTATTTTGTATTCCTTTATAGCTGTCTCTTAAATATAGAATAAGCATGCCACTTACATACTGTTTTTCAGCATACCCCAGACCTACACATCTTTACCCTCCTCTGGCTCGTCAGATATCATGCCACTCTGCCTCTCAGGAAAGGCTCAGAGATGAGTTGAGCTGGGCTTCTGTATACCACTGATATTGCTGAGGAATGGGCCTGTAGAGCCCAGAAACACATTGAATCTGAGCTTTCATACTCCCTGTCTTATGTGTTTTTAAAACTTTGAGTCCCCGGGTACAATTAGTTGCTAGTTATGGCCCTGTAGAAAGTGTGGGTTTATCTGTACAAACATATGTAATAATGGGGGAGCTGATATGACAACGATCACAGTTATCAATTAAAATAAAAAAAAATTATCTAAATAATATAACACTAGTGACTCACATAGAGAACTTCCCAGTGATACAGGACATGCATGAACCAATCTGTACCTGCCCCTGTTCAGGGCGCAATGCGTTCGATACCTCTTTGCCTCTGTGGCTTCCATTGACTGTTCCTTGTGTGCTGTGAACCAGGCCTGCTCAGCCTGGTGCTTCATCATCTCTCCTCTCTGCCCATCATACACAGTTGGCAACCAACGAGAGAGGGGTATCCTGGCAGAGTTCTCCTCTCTCATTGGCTGCATTGTGCTCATCAATTGCAGAGTGACCACAGCATTCAGGCCTTCCCAAAGGTACACCTGGGGCTCCAGCTCCATTAGCCCCCCCAGCTCCTCTCCTGCCACCCCATGTAAAGTGCCTAGGCCAAGATACAGCACTGCAGCCAATGAGAGAGGAGTATCCTATCAAAGCACTCCTTTCTCATTGGCTGCAGTGCGACTGGGCAAAATGCGGGAATCTGAATGGCAACATTGCAGGGCTGACTCTGGCATGCAGAATTTAACCATTTGAATGCGACCACCATTTCCACATATTTCATGGTGGCCGCAGGGGAACAGACTGGTGGCCTCATTTGAGAACCACTGGTCCATGACATATGTGCCTCACTTCAGAGTGTAAATTACACTTTGAGCTGCATAGCTCACTACAGATAAAAAACTTCCACAAGGACCAGAAAAAAAACGTTAGTTACCGAAGATGAGTATGCAGATAAGGAAAACCTTAATTCACAAATCAGACATGATTTTACAACAATTTCCACAGGTAAGAAATAAAGTAATATTGGCTGCTCTTTTTTTGTACCATAATTGGTTTGTAGACACTTTATCTTTCCGTAAGTGATCTTATCCTAGGAAGATAAAAGGGACCTTAACCCTTTGAGTGCCAAAGTTGTGCACATTGTTAAAACAATGAGCATTATTCACATAAATAGGTAGAGGTCATTTGCTGAACAGTAGATGTAGGAAACATTGCAGGGCTAGACTGTTGATTTGCCATTATATAACATTTTGCAGTGGAATATTTTCTTGTTTTAGAACCAGTCTGAGTTTGATGACGTTGCAATTTACTTCTCCAAAGATGAGTGGTACAGTTTAAAAGAAGAAGAGAAGGAACTGTACAAGGATGTGATGATGGAAAATTACTGGAACCTAATGTCCCTAGGTAAGAAAATATTACAATACACTGGAGAAGCAGGAATGCACATTGAATTGTGTAATGTTATCATAATATATGAGAAGTCTAATCTGCAGATATTTTCAAACCATACAGGATGTGCCAGTGTGAAACCTGTTATTGTACATAAGATTGAGCAAGGAGAAGAGCCGTGTATCTTAAATCCCCAGCAGTTTAAAGAGGAAGAAATTCCTGTAGAGATAAGCAAAGGTGAGACATACTTTTCAAATCAAAGGGAAACATTGTTTACGTTGCTCTCATTTCAGTACAAATTACACATGGAAGCCCTAAGATATATATTCTTTTTAACGGGCAAAAAACTCTACAACTCCTCAATGTCTTTTTTTTTCAATTCCCAAAGTAAAATAGAACTGTATGTTGTACATATGCACCGATTTCTAATTTCTCTTCTCTAAATAGCAGAGGTGCATATACAGTGGATTAGATATGTTTCTAGTAGAAAGGGAAATATAGACTAACATCAGTCTTGGTGTCAGGAAGGATTATGCAGGTCTCTTTTTCTGGGATATACTGTGATAACATTGAACTTCATGAACATATATTTTGGTTTGTTTTTTCAACCTAATTAGCTGTGTAATTATATGAGATGAATGGGTTTGAATTATCTGAATCCCTAAAGATCATATGCTCAAAATAATTGTATTTTTTTTTTTTTGGATCATCCAACTGCAGGAAACAAATAACAAGTCCCAAAATACCCATTACTTTTAAATGGGGCTTTTAACCCCCTTGAATACTAGAAGATCTCTAGTGTACAATGGATTGAAAATCCTATTTGAAATTGCTCACTTTGATGCAGTCTTTTGTTCTGGGAATTCCTTCACATTTACCTTTTATGCATGTGCTCCATAGTAATTTCTAAATACTTTTTAATGTTTCCACAGTTAATTGGCTGTTTTTGTGGTACACATGTACACATGCACCAGGGTTCTCGTTTGTATATCTCAAAATCCATTTGAGAGTTCTGTCTGTAGCACATCCGAGTACCATACACTCCTAACATTAAATGATTTACAACAGTCTCATTGAATTAAATGTATGTATGTGGTACCACACAGCGTACTCAGTGCCTTACAACAGTAGTATGTTAAATGGGGCTTTTAAGTCCTTGAATTCTATAGAGTCCCTATCAAATTGCATAATAAATGTAAGTTTGACCACTCCTAAGAACCATAGATAATATCCAATACAATACATGTAAAAGAAATATAGAAAATAAATAATTATATGATACTATGACTTTAAAATCTCTGTAAGCCAATTGGCTACTCACTCATTACTGAAGTGAATTGTCATTTCACGTCTTTGGGTTTAAACATTTTATTAATCTGAACTCTGTCATAAATGTATCTTGAATTAAAGGGATAGTAATGTTTCATAATAAAAGCAACTCTAATTAATCATCATAGTATTTGGACTTTGGAGAGTGTTATTTCAATTCTGTCAGAGTTGTAGTTCAAGAGTAATTCAATGACAAAGTATCCCCCTCCCGCCCCTTTTACGGATGTAACACTGTACAACCAGATCAGAAGGGAGGTGCCCAAGTAGACTGCAGAGAGGGACAATCTTCAATTAAGATAAGGGAAAAAGCTGAAAAGCTTGTCAAGGGGTGCAGGGCTTTCATTGTTCTCATAGGAAGAAGATTGTCCCCTTCTTTTATCTGTCTGGTCTATGGACTGGATTCCACATCTGAGAAGAGATGGCTTACACTAGGTAAAAGGGGCAGGAGGGGAAACTGCGTGTGAATATCTCTCAAACCATAAAGGAAAATGAAACTCAAACTGTAAGGCAGTGCTTTTCAAACTGTGTGTCGCGACACGTTAGTGTGTCAGCTACAGTGTGTAGGTGTGTCACAGGCAAAGGTGCCGTTTACACAGCGCAAGATTGTCATTCAACCCAAGCACGAGCTACATTGGGAGCTGAGATAAAACACTACTACTTAATGGTCGCATTTACACAGCGGGAGATTGCCTTCGTGTGCTGCATACATAATATGTATGCAGTATACGGAGGCACTCTAGCTGTTACAAATCTTTTGGCGGCTCAGCTGTTAAAATCTTTTGAGATGCCACCTCCTTTATACTTCTGCCCTCTCTTTGGGCTGACAGGCTGGAGTGCCCCTGTGCTCTGCTGCTTCTGCTTGTGGTGCCGATGAGACAGGAAAGACGGACAGTACTTCTAAAATCAGTTATGCTCCATCTATTTAATAATGCGACATGAGAATCTTGCGCTTATATGTAGTGCAACATTCTCATGTCGCCCTTTTAAAAACCACACGGCATGCTTAATGCCTTCCTCAGTATGAATGAAAGGTTTTCATGAGATATGTTGTGTCCCCATATGTCATCTTTTTACAATTTATGTATGTGTCCGTATCTCTTATAAGGGATTATTAGTTTAACCTCCGGTTTGCTAGCAAAATTGAATTACTGTGTCACGAAATGATGCATGTCTAAAAAGGGTGTCACCAACATGAAAAGTTTGGAAAGCTCTGTTGTAAGGGAAAGTAAGACTAATCCAAAAAAGTTTTTCAAATATATAAACAGCAAAAAATTTAAGAGGGAGTGCATTGGACCTTTCAAAAATGAGATGGGTGAGTTGATTAGTGAGGATAAGGAAAACGCCGATGTTCTAAACACTTTCTTTGCATCAGTATATACAAGGGAGCAAGGAATGGTAGAAGAGCCTCAACAAGTAACTAAAAAAACAATGCAATTATCAGATGTTGGGTTAACTCAAGAAGATGTCACGGGTAGACTGAACAAAATTAAGACTGACAAAGCACTGGGTCCTGATGGTATACATCCAAGGGTTCTTAACCCCTTAAGGACCAGCAGTCCTGGGGTGTCTGGTCCTTTAAGGACCAGATAGGCGAGTTCGACGTGCCGTCCCACGTGACTGTTCACGTGTTCCGGCATATCGAACGACGGACTGAGAGAGATCGCTCCGGTCTTGGAGCGATCAAGTTCAGTCCCCGGTATTACTCACTGCGCTCCTGCAGGAGCGAGGTGAGTAAAAGTATGTGACGTACCAGGAAGGTCACTGGTCCTTAAGTACCGGACCAGCGTGACAGTCCGGGTACGTCACAGGACACAAAGGGGTTAAGGAACTCAGTGCAGTGTTGGCAAAACCCCTATATTTACTCTTTAAAGATTCTCTCACCACATGCTCAGTGCCACAAGATTGGCTCTTCACCAGTGTAGTGCCTCTATTTAAGAAGGGAACTAAAACAGAACCTGGAAACTATAGACCTGTGAGTTTGACCTCTGTAGTGGGAAAACTGCTAGAAGGGATAATAAGGGACTATATTCAGGATTATAACACAAAAAATAAGATCATTAGCACGAATCAACATGGTTTTATGAAGAATAGATCATGCCAAACAAACCTCAGCTTCTATGAGGAAGTAAGCAGCAACCTTGACAATGGCAAGGCAGTAGAATGTAGTATATGTAGACTTTGCAAAGGCATTTGATACAGTGCCACACAAAAGGCTGGGGTATAAAATAAGGAAATCGGGTCTAGGAGATGACCTTTGCAATTGGATACAAAACTGGTTGAAGGATAGGGAACAGTGTGTGGTTGTAAATGGACAATTCTCCAATACAGTTAAAGTGGAGAGAGGAGTACCTCAGGGTTCAGTATTACATCTGCTGCTTTTTAACATGTTTATAAATGACCTGGAAATAGATATAGAAAGAAAATTATCAATATTTTCAGATGACACTAAATTATGCCGGGTAATTAATTCAGAACAGGATAATTGTTCTCTACAGAGGGATTTATATAAAATGGCAGATTGGGCAAACAAAGAATGGTCACCAAAGTGTGCTTCGTAGGTGATGGTTTTAACAGAAAGCCCCCGAAGTATGAAAGATTTATCAGACCTATGGGTTTACGTTTTAAGAAAGCGCATGTAACACATCCAGAACTTAAAGACACATACTGCCTTCCTATCCTTGGTGTAAAGAAGAATCCATCATCCCCTCTTTATACAACACTGGGTGTAATTACAAAGGGTACAGTCATAGAGGTGAACGTGAGTAAGCTCGGTGATCACTCAAGGAGGCAAAGTTATATGGGGTAAATATGCACAAGTCACAAATAATCCTGAAAACAATGGCTGTATTAATGCTGTGTTGCTTGTATAAAATTGACTTTACCCAAAGTATATTTAACAAACTAGATTTTACAATAAAATGTCTATTATTTGCAAAAAAAAAAAAAAAAGCAGTGGAGAGCTCAAGCTGAACAAGAATTGAATAGTGACCTTGCGATTGAAGATCATTAACCACTCTTATGAGAGCAGTTTCAGTGTGAGCAGTGAGATATCCAGAATGTAAAGAGTTGAGCAGGTCATGCATGTTAAAGGAGTCAAGCAGGTGGGAGTAGGCTATGTGTCCCAGGAGCTTAGAGACAAAAGTTGAAATCCCCCAGAAGAGAAGGTGTGTCTGATGACTGGAAGAAGAAAAGCCATGATTCAAAGACAGGAAATTTGAAGGTATACATGTGGCAGTAGGTGGGCGATAAATAACCGCAACTTGGATCAAAAATACGGACAGCGTGCAACTCAAAAGAGGAGAAGCAGAGTGAATCAGGGGGAGAAAGTGGTTTGTAACAGCAGTGTTTAGAGAACCGAACCGATCCTTCAGTGTCTCCTCTGCCTCCTCTTCATCCTCTCCTGTCTACCGCTCTGTTAGTGTTCCTCAAGGTTCTGCTCTAGGACCGCTTATTTCTCTTTCTACACAATAACACTTGGTGATCTTATTAACTAATTCTGACTCAAATATCAGCTCTATGCAGCAATCCCACATCTCCCCAACATCCAGTTGGCAGTGGAGTGTAAGGGAAGGAGAGAGCACCATAGGAGATTGCTGCCTCTAAAGAGGAGTAAGACTGAGAGAGACAAGTTTCAGGTATAGCAAGTAAGTTTAGGGAGCGGGAGAATCATGCACAGTGTTACATTTGTTAATAATGGATCTTTTTTAGTTGGCCTGTAGATCACACCTCATCATAACAAAAGTTGGGCTTCAGTAGACTTGAATGACTTTGTACAGATCACCAACATTTATCAGATTGCTAACAATTATTTGGCAGTGGACTACAGGAGAAATCAAAAACAACTAAAAAATACTTGTAAAAAAAGACACCTACCTTGTCAAGTCATACTAGCTACCTATTCCTATGTTATATTTACCTTTTTAAATGGTTAGTATTAGAAACCGTTGAATACTAAACATCACTTGAATTAACAATATCTTTATCATCTTCTCATCCAATCCTGTCAATTTCTTTTCCCCTGTGGCACCCTCTGATAAAAGCCCTAAATTCCTAAAGATTCTTTGGTATAAAAGGGAACACGTGTCAATGGGATTTCTTGGAGAAATGTCAAGCCATCTATTTTAAAAGTCCTTTCCCAGAACTGGACTATGCCATGGGCTTTTATCTTCGATAATCAGAATCGGGCTGAAGTCCGAAACAAATGGTCACCACTCAGAGATAGACTGGCAGAGCTAGTGATTCATCTGCAGAACCTATGGTGAGCTTCCCTGGAGCCACTCAGCAATAGTCCAGAGAGGCCATTCTTTTTATTGCCAACATAATATATACAACTTCCATACTATTAAAATATAATACCACCATATTCACGTGAAATAACAATGGGCACACCGGGGTTCCGGATAGGGGACTTGAATACACTGTGAAACTACACTGTTAAACTATGGGCACCCCCCCTCCTCTCTGATCCAGTATTGTCCTGGGGGCTTGTTGCCAGACCTTTCAACAAAGCAAGTGTTTATTTGGTTGCCAGTTCTGAGAACCATAAATATAATACTAATGTCTACCCTTCTAGAGGGTAATCCTCTGTTCATTGAACTTTTGCTTTTCCCATTTTTCCCTGAAAACTCCTCACTACTTCTTGCTTTAGAATCTGTTCCTTGGCTAACAATAGAAGATGCTGTGCTTTTTTTGTCTGGCCTTTTTGTTTACCCATTCTTCATGTCTCAATGTAATGATTATTTATAACGGATAAAATGTTGTCTTCAACCAGTTGTAAATCCTTGTAGATTTCCCTTGGGGTCTTTTTTGAATCCCTTCTAGTTCCAGTCCTCAAACTTACTGCATAATTATATCAAGGAAGTCTGGATTTCATAATGGTTGAGGCTTTCAGCCAGTTGTGTCTTTAGATGAGTTAGGGTATCAGTGTTTTTTGAGAAATGTAAATAGTCTGATTTAAAGCGGAACTACCACCTCACAAAACCCATCTGGCGACTAGCAGCTTAGTAGCGCTAGTCGCCAGAATTATTACCTTTATTTAATAGATTTATGTTCTCTTCTATGGCTGACAGTAGCACTGAGTGCAGACATCTTGCCATTGTGACGTCCACGCACCTGTGCTGTCAGTCCCTTTTTGAGCCGGCCGGCTCCTAGACCAGGCTGAGACTGACAGCGCAGGCACGCGGATGTCACAATGGTAAGATGTCCATGCTATTGTCAGCCATAGAAGAAAGCATAAATCTATTAAATAAGGTAATAATTCTGGTGACTAGCACTATTAAGCAGCTAGTCACCAGATGGGGACTTAGTTAAGCTAAAGATTTTGTGGGGTGGTAGTTCCGCTTTAAATCTAACGATGATCAACAATATAATTCGTAAGAGTCAGTATGGTTTTATGAAGGCTAGATTGTTAATTTAAATGCATTCTATGAAAATGTAAGTGGTAACTTGGATACATGCATAGCTGTGCTTGGCGAGATCACTGCATAAACTGAGAGGGATCGGCTTGGTAGACAATATGTGTGTGCATGGATAGAAAAATTGAATAAATGATAGAAAGCAGAGAGTTGCTGTAAACTCAGCCTTTTCAAGCTTGTCTAACATTATAAGTGGAGTCCCACAGGGTCCAGTGCTTTTTAATATGTTTTATTAATGAACTTGGGTATTGAAAGTAGTGTGTCCGGTTTTGCTGATGATCCTAAACTAAGGAAATAAACACAGAGCAGGGTGCCTTGTCTCTGCAGAAAGATTTGAATAAATTAAGTGAATGAGTAGAAAAATGGCAGATAAAGTTTAAAATAGATGTAAGGTAATGCATTTGGTTTACAGAAACAAACCTACTACATATACACTAAATTGGAAATTACTTGAGGAATCCTTGTTAGAGAGGGATTTGGGAGTACTGTTAAACAGTAGACTAAACAACATTGTGTTGTGTCATTCAGCTGCTGCAAGAGCCAATATGGTACTTTTGTGTATAAATGGGGTATAGCTATGTGGGATAGGAATATTATTTTACCCACTTATAAATCCTTGGTAAGACCTCATCTATAGTACGGAGTACATATTGAAGCACGTATTTCTTAAATGAGACATAATTGAACTGGAAAAAAATGCAGAGATGTGCCACAAAACTAATAAAGCAACTGGAAAATGTTGGTTCTAAAATGAGATTTCCCATCATAAAAACAAGAGGGCATGCTTTAACCCTTTGAGTGCCAGAGAGGTACACAACGCATTGCTTCTCAATGCGTTGTGAACCCCTCTGGCACTCAAAGGGTTAAGACTAATAGGAAGGCAGGGATTTTTTACACTATGGATGTAGTACTCCTTACCTCAGGAGGATGTGTTAGCAGATATTGTGGCTACTTTCAAAAATGGATTTTTAGCTCAGAACAATATACATATTTTTTTTTTTTTTTTTTTTTTTTTTCAGCTTAACTGGGAAATTATGTGAATGATTGAGATATATATATATATATATATATATATATATATATATATATATATATATATATCTCAATCTCAATATATCTCAATGTGTAGATATCAATTTTTTTTTTTTGTCTGTCTGCCTCTCTATCAACAAAAACAAGACTGTAAGGAAAAGGATTAACTTAAATTTAGTGTTAACCTTTAACGACCCTTGACGGTGCTGGCACGTTATGACTATATTTGCGTTAAGGACCCATGACGTGCCAGGACAGTCATGGAATTCAGAGCTCCCCACAAGGCTGCATGCCGATCTGGGAGCCCTGAATCAGATGCAGAAAAAAAAAATGGTCCGTGGTCCTTAAGTGACGGCAGCATGCGTGATTAGCCATCCTTAAGGGGTTAAAGGACCAGAGGGGTGCGCACTCATTGAGAAGCACTTTGTTGTATGTCCTCTGGTCATTAAATAGATTATATACATCCCTTTTTTTTTTCTCCTAGTAATATTTGGTAGGGATATCCAAAATGTCTTTGCTACCGTTTATAGCTAATGCAACACTTATTCCCTCCTCATAATGTATACGCTTGGTTACCTGTTTGTGCTGTCTTGGCAGGGCCGGCGCCAGCTATAGGCGAGGTAGGCGCCGGCCTAGGGCGCACATTCCCTGGGGGCTCATTGGGCCCCCCCTGCCTACCATTTACTGCCCAAGTCAGTGGCATAGCGGAGGGGGGGGAGCACGGAAAATGTTAGCCTGCCTGTCTAAAAAAAAAAAAAAAAAAAAGTATGTTTCGGTGCCCTCCCTTGGCTGGCTATTTTTTTAATGTAGCACAGCGATGCCTGTTTCTCTCTCCCCCTCCGCTCCTTCAATCCTGGACTGAAGGAGCGGAGGGGGAGAGAGAAACGGGCATCGCTGTGCTACATTATAAAAATAGCCAGCCAAGGGAGGGCACCGAAATGTACTCACTGGGAGAGAGAGAGACGCACACTGGGAAGAGTAAGTGGAAGGGGGGTCAAGAGAAGATAGAGAGTCAGACGGGGGAAGAAACTGTCAAAGGGGGGGATCAACAGTCAAGAGCGGGATCAAGAGTCAGACGGGGGAGAGAGAGAGAGTCAAAGGGGGGATCAACAGTCAAGAGGGGGATCAAGAGTCAGACTGGGGAGAGAGAGAGTCAAAGGGGGATCAACATTCAAGAGGTGGAGAGAGTCAAAGGGGGGGAGAGTCGCATATAGAGAACATACACTTTGACACACTGATACACATATATAGAGAAGCACACACACATACTTACACACTGATATCCTTACAGAGACTCACACACTGACACACTTATATACATATAGGGAACACACACTGGACACACACATACATACAGGGAACACATACTGACACACACATACACATAGAGAACACACACATAAACTGACACTTATACACATATAGGGAACACACAAATATACTGACACTTAAACACATACAGGGCGGGCATAAAGGGGTAGGACACAAGGGGCGGCAAAATTAGGTTTTGCCTAGGGTAGCAAAAAACCTTGCACCAGCCCTGTGTCTTGGATACTAGATTTCCCTTTTGAGACATGGATGAAACGGGATAAAGTACAAATCAGTGGTGGACAAAACATACAGACTGTATTGCCAGCACATTTATATCTGTTCTTTTTCACAGTTCCTGTGACGAGAATCCCACTAAATTCCCCATGAGAAAATATTTTGTTGTGTCTCACTATTTATGCAGTCCTTGTTTTACTGCTGTTTGCAACTTCCTCTCCTACTGAGTTTATAGTAGGGTAAAATAGATCTGTTAATTTAATATTGTTTTAAACTACACACTATGCTACACAAACTTATTTACTCCATGGTAAAACAGGTTCATCTTTTATCAAGATGCTGCTATCAGCATTTTATTACTTCTGCATATTAGTTTTATTTGTTAATTTTCATACATTGAAGATCCGTTATATATTAAAATGTATTCTCTGTCAGTTTGTCATATTTTGAGGCATATCTAGCACCACTTTAAATGCGCCGACAAATAGTTTTTGATATTTGTGAAATTTTTTGCTCCAACTGTTTTCTTTTTCAACAGATAAACAAATAAACAGAAATACCCCTGATAGATATTATGTATCTCTTACTTCACCAAAATGTGCGCCTGAAGATACCTATATCACCCCAACATATCTGGGTGTGAGCCACATTCCCAAAACTACAGAAAGCAACAGTGGGAATAAATCTGTGGTTATTATGGATAATGACTACAACACATGTGAAGACGGAACTGTCATTGCACCTTTATCTACATTCAGAGAAGATACAGAATCAGACCCCGTTCTTGTCAAACATCAAACCATTTACAAGACAGAAAATATGCTGAAGTGTAGCAGATGTGGGCAACAGTTCTCTTGTACATCAAAATTTCTCGCACATCAGAGAATTCACACAGGAGAGAAACCGTTTGCATGTTCTGATTGTGGAAAATGTTTCAACCAAACTTTAGATCTTATTACACATCAGAGGATTCACACAGGAGAGAAGCCATTTGTATGTTCCGTATGTGGCAAATGTTTTACAAGTAACTCATACCTACTCAAACATCAAAGAACTCACACAAGAGAGAAGCCATTTGTGTGTTCTGATTGTGGAAAATGTTTCACCCAAAGTTCTGATCTTATCACGCATCGGAGAACTCATACAGGAGAGAAACCATTTGTATGTTCTGATTGTGGAAAATGTTTCATTAGTAACTCAAATCTCAATACACATCAGAGAACTCACACAGGAGATAAACCATTTGCATGCCCGGATTGTGGGAAATGTTTTACCAGTAAATCATATTTAGTTATACATCAGAGAATTCACACAGGCGAGAAGCCATTTGCATGTTCTGAGTGTGGAAAATGTTTTACGAGTAACTCAAATCTTTCTACACATCAGCGGTTTCACACAGGAGAAAAGCCATTTGCATGTTCTGATTGTGGCAAATCGTTTACTCTAAAAGCAGAGCTTATTACACACCAGAGAGTTCATACAGGAGAGAAACCATTTGCATGTTCTAAATGTGGAAAATGTTTTACAACAAATTCATATCTAGTCAAACATCAGAGAATTCATACTGGAGAGAGACCATTCATATGTTGTGATTGTGGAAAGTGTTTTATACAAATCTCTGCTCTTATTACTCATCAGAGAATTCATACAGGAGATAAACCATTTGCTTGCGCTGAATGTGGAAAATGTTTTATCCAAAACTCAGATCTTATCACACATCAAAGAATTCACACAGGAGATAAACCATTTGTATGTTCAGATTGTGGAAAATCCTTTAGCAGCAATTCAAATCTCATTAAACACCGGAGAATTCACTCAGGAGATAAACCTTTTACCTGTCCTGACTGTGGAAAATGTTTTACCAGGAAGTCATATTTTGTTGTACACCAGAAAATTCATGTAGTCTAAAAGCCATTTGATTGCACTAAATGTTTCACACAAAATTCAGATCTTATTCACACAGAAGAGAAGACATTTGAATGCACTGACTATGATTAGTACAGATTTAAACGGGGTGTCATTCAAAGTGTTTTTATCCGCTTATTTTTAAGTAGATAAATGTCATATAATTTGTAGTATCTTGCAAAAATACACTCTATGCAGGATATTTGGGAGTGAAATAATGCATGCTGGCAGTAACAATGTAAAGAGGGGTGTGTAACTTTCCTGGTACTGAAACTGCACTTTAAACAACAAGCTCCAGCACAACTGAAAAGGGATTTGTAAAATGTGGCAAAAATTTATAACGGTGTATCTACACAAAGCCTAATTTATAGGAAAACTGTAAATATATGAATAAATGGCTCTTACAGGAGAACTAATACCTCCTAATAATAACCCCTCACACCGTACCTTACTATGGTCAAAAAATCCTAATGGACCCTATGGATTTTACCCTTGTACCTTTGTTGTAGAAGTAAGGTCCTTAGTTATTCTGGGAGGTCATGTCCATGGAGTTAGTCATAACATTTTTGGCAGTTATTTTTCCCCAAACTTGAGCAGGCAAAGTGCATGAGCATACCTAATCCTCTAAGGACAGGAAGTGAATGCAAAGTAATGAATTGCACACCCCTTTGATCCTTAAAGGGTTATGATTACCATGTACAGTCAACAGAGACTGAGGTCGTGTGGTTCTACTAGTAACATTCATGTCTGCCTCCATGGACAGTATATGCAGAACTGATTGAAGGTGTTATCTCTTGAGCCATTAGACAAAAACAAATGTTGTGTGGGCACCTATGATTTTATGGCCATACTAAGGTAAGTAGAAGGTGAGTATTAGAAGATTTTAGTTCTCCATTCTTTTGGTTAATAGTAAACAGCCTAAAAGGCAAAGGGTTCGTATCTGTTTAAATGTTATATATTCCTAACCATTATTTATAAAAGAAAAATATATACATTATTAGGTGTATTAGTCCCAGAATATGTGATACATATGTTTTTGCTATGGACATGTAAGGAATTATGCATGGCTGTTTGACCCCTGTTTGTTTACATAACAATCTGAAAAATATGCACAATAAATGTCATAATTGAGATAAACAAACAAACTGGAAATAAGTCTTTGTGACTTGAAAAGGGACAGGTTCTAGTTTCAATCCATTTATCTCTGTTTTAGGTTTATTACTGATTAAACAAATTTGATAACTAATAGAACCTCCATAAAATGTTCATGTTGCAGGTTTTGAAACTTCTGTTCAAAGGGGAAAAAACATAAATAATACTGTTGAGGAATATATTATTTAAATGGGTATTTAATAATTTTATTTTATTAGATGACCTTTTAGCAAAATTAATAAAACAAAACACCCTGCACTGCAGGATGCTTTTTGCTCTACACTTGTTTCAGCGTTGGGGACTTGGACAATCCCCTCATTCCTTGCTGTTCTCCATATCTTATCCACATGATTATGTGTGAATATAAAGGTGCATTAGAGCTGTGACTTCCTTCTGTTTCCTTTTCTTTACCAAAAGGAGTCATCTGAGAAGGAATTATTCATATTGCTGGTTTGATATATCTTTATTTATTAATGACTTGGGGGTGTGGTCACTGCTTCTTCATTTTAATGTTTTAGTTCACAATACCTCACAGTATTCAGTAGTCTGGTTCTTTATGGTCAGTTATCTTTAACAAATTAAAAACTGAAAGTAGGTTGCAGTAGACAACAACAGCAGTGAAATGCACAAATATAAAGACTATAGACCTGACTTTTGTATTTGAGATGCCTACAAATTAAAGGTATGGTGTAAAAAAAAAAAATATTCGCTTATAGCTACTATTTACCTTTCAGAACCCCAGACAGTGCAGAGGTGGGAAATGTGCAGCTTCCCAGCTGTCAATCAGCACCTATCATCATCACAAAGCCATTGGCTGACTGGACATAAATTATCTTTAAATATCATCATGGTCCACGCATAGGGCTGTATTCAGGAGAGAGTTGAAGTGGAGAAGTTCTAGATCAAATCAGCTGCAAATAGGAGATAAATGAAAATTCCCACTGATTGAAATGGTACTTTTAAAGTGATAGTAAAGTCTAGTTACAACTATTTTGACACGTCTTGTGTATGTTAATAGTAACATATTGCTGTATTTAAGTCCTTACTTAATTGTAGTTCAAAAGTTATGCAGAGATAAAGACCCACAGCCCGTCCCTTTGTGGCCTCCTCCCTCTGAATCTGTAATTGGGTAGTACGACTCGACGGCTGCAGCGAGGAACAGACTTCAGCAAGTAAGTATAAGGATTTCCCTTTGCTTACTGAAGTTTGTCCCTTGCTGCATCCGTCCAGACCAGACTGCGCATTCTTGTGACGTGGCCAGAGGGGGCGGGCAGAACTTTTAAACTACGATCAAGTAAAAACTTAAATACAGTGCAGTATGCCAGACTGGTCCTCTTTAGCCTTCAGGAGGTGAAAATACTCATTTAAATCAGTGGCAATTTTAAATTATGCCCTGCGGTTTGGGAGCTGTACCACTTCAACATCCAGAATCCAACTCATAGGAAGGATAATGGAGGAGAGGGAATTTGAGTATACAGGTGACTTGGTGTGGATGGAAGAGCTTTGAGATCGGGCTGGTGGTACACACGTTCAGAAAGTAAAGTACTGGAGCAGAATAGAAGTGTGTCTGGACTGAAAGAAATTGGAAATTTTGGCTCCCTTTTTTCATAATTCGTATTCTCAGGCCTTATAATTTGAAGTCCTTTGCTACTAGCCAGACCTGAAAAGTTACTTGCCGCTGCAAGCCATAACGTACCCACCAGGGCTGAATTTCTACTCGCCAGGGCTAAATTTTCACTCACCATTGGCTAGTGGACAGTGGAAATTTTGAGCCCTGGTATTCTTATAAAGAGACAATACTCCATGGGCCAAATTTGGGCTGCCTGACCCCATGATGATGCTCATCTGAGGTTTTTAACAACGAAAAAATTTACCTATATCATTAGCACATATGAACCTGTAGGCTAGTGAGCTCTAACCACCTTCCTGACAGTGCCTTACAGCCTGATAATAGTTAAGTCAGTCAATCAATCCATATTTTTGAATAACTGACAGGCTATAAATCACCATTGTTTTCAACACAAATTAATGCAACCCCCAGCTCATATGGATTTCTAACCACATGGACCATGATTGAAAAAACTTGGACTCCCCTTTCAGTACAGAATGACATCATCCCCTTTACTGCGAGTTGCCATCTGTTGTCATTCTTTATCTCCCCTTTAACCCTCTGAGTGAAAGAGAGAATACGGCGTGTTCCTTTGCAGTGGATTGCATGCCCCTCTGGCATGAGGTGGTGTTTAACCCTTTGAGAACAGGAGGTACTCCATTTGTTTGACACCCTTCTGGCACTCAAAGGGTTAAAGAGAAACTCCTAAAACAAATAAGTAGTGTTTAATGCTCTGAATGAAATTTACCCCCAAAATGTAATTATTACTATCAAAATGAATTAAAAAAAAAATATACAGTATTAACAAAGAGAATATATATTCAACAAACATCTAGTAACCAACAATGTAATTTAACTATCACTGTGGAATAACTTTGTAATTGAAAATATTGTGCAAGTGATAATGTAACAAAACATGAACAGTGTTGATATGAATTGTTAATGTAAAGGCTGTAATGGTGGTGGTGGGGAAATAAAAATAACTAAATGGAAATTGTTTGTGTACATCATTTATAATATCAGACAATCTTTAGATCTAATATACACAGAGCCTTATGTATAACGTATAAGTGGAACAGTTCTGGAGCAAACCAATTGCAGTGCAGGGAAAATAAAAATTCCCATTGACTTAATGCGGAACTTACACCTATTAAGTCGCTACGCATTCATTAAGCATATTGCGACTAGTTTGAAAATACATATCTTACCTATAAAAAGTGCCACATTCTAAAGAAATCTTTATCCTTTGGAGACCGGAAGCCAGGTAACAGCGATGACATCTTGTCTGCGCCGTCAGTCCCGGTCTCCTGTAAAACATCGCAGCGTGGCACATGGTAACCTGAAGGGACTGACGGCGCCGGTGCGCAGACTCCACTAACTTGCCCGTCAGTCTCCAAAGGGTAAAGATTTGTTTAGAATGTGGCACTTTTTATAGGTAAGACATGTATTTTCAAGCTAGTCGCCAAATGCTTAATGAATGCGTAGCGACTTATTAATAGGTGAAAGTTCCACTTTAAATAGAGCTTTTTTTTTGTTTGTTTTTTATATATATATATATATATATATATATATATATATATATATATATATATATATATATATATATATACATATCCAGTTGGGAAGCACTCTCACTTCAGTAAAACAAATGCCCGGGTGCCAGATTCGCATGGGAATCCATACAAATCATAAATACAAGAAAAGAACCGGCACTCTCAGGACTTTACAAAGAACGTGATTTTACTAAGTGTCAACGTTTCGACATGGATTACCACATCTTCATCAGGACAAAGAAAGTGACCCCATCCCCCTCGTATATATACATAGTTACAATTAAAAAACCCGCCAAGTCCTTCAACCTTGCGTCATCATTGACGTCATCACGTGTATCGTGTCAATCACCAAAGTGATATTACGTCCATACTGTGATATAAATTTTCCAAGTGACAGTGTAGTGGATTTAAAATCCACTACACTGTCACTTGGAAAATTTATATCACAGTATGGACGTAATATCACTTTGGTGATTGACACGATACACGTGATGACGTCAATGATGACGCAAGGTTGAAGGACTTGGCGGGTTTTTTAATTGTAACTATGTATATATACGAGGGGGGGGGGTCACTTTCTTTGTCCTGATGAAGATGTGGTAATCCATGTCGAAACGTTGACACTTAGTAAAATCACGTTCTTTGTAAAGTCCTGAGAGTGCCGGTTCTTTTCTTGTATTTATGATATATATATATATATATATATATATATATATATATAATAAGAGAGAGATCTTTATTGAAGTTTTTAATCCAAACATTATTTAAGCAAGGTAGGTGTACAATACAACAAATAGCATGGACATCACCATTGTACATTACAGGATGGAAGAACTTTATACACATAAATTAAAAGAAATAAAGCAGAAAATAAAGAAGTTTTACAACAATAGTTAAGCCATATGTTGCAATAAAGCTTTATTGTAAATGGTTTAGTATCGTTTGGATTTAGAAAGAAAGGAAAAAGAAATAGAGAGAAAAAGTATAGTGAGATAAAGAGAGAAGTAATGAAGTCTTATATCCCAGCTTCCCATATCTGCAACATAACTTGATCTAGAATTAGAAAATTGCCCAAATAAATGTTGATCTTGAATATGTATGATCAACGCCGAGATAAGAAACTTAGCCATGGATGCCAAGTATCTAGAAAATGTATACTTATTTGTAGTAGATCTATGAATCAACCTTTCCATTATCATAACATGGCTGACTCTGTGTTCCCGATCAGCAAGAGTTGGGACTAATAGTGATCTCCAGTAAGAATATATTGTTTTGCTGCATTTAGTAAATGGTTGACTAAACAACCTATTTTAGAAGATCTAGGAATTTTTTTTGTGTTTTAAATTAAAGCAGAATTTTCATATGCTATAAAGTCACCCTACTTTAATTAAGCAGGTAGCGACTAGCTTTAGAATATATATTTTACCTTTGAAATGTAGGCTATTCTAAATAAATTCTTCATTGTAGGAGACCGTAACATAGGCTACAGCGTAGACATCTTGTCTGGGCGCCTGAGCTGTCAGTCCCAGTCTCCTGTAAGAAGCATTGTAGCGTACCACATGGTAACTGGAAGGACTGACGGGGCAGGCACGCAGACTGCGCTAACCCGGCCGTCAGTCACCTGCAATTATGGATTTCTTTAAAATGACCTATATTTCAAAGGCAAAATATATATTCTGAAACTAGTCGCTACCTGCTTAACTATAGCACGGCGACTTTATAGTGGATGAAAGTTTCTGCTTTAAGAAGACTGTATCGGTTGTCTAGGCAATTGTATTTAGGTAATATTTTTTATAGTAGCATGGATTTATTACCAGAATGTGTACATTTTTGGGCAAGACCACCAGATGTACACCCTATTACCTTCTCCATTCCCACATCTCCATCAGGTTGGCTCTACTGAGGGATACATTGTATGTAACACCTCTGGAGATCTGTAACATGTGGTGGTAAGTTTATATTTTGTTTCGACTATTAGGGTGTTTTTTGAGGGAAAGAGAGAATTTTGTAGAACATGATGCCATTCTTTGAGATATCTGCCTATTCAATTAGATTCCCCATTGAGATTTTTGAAGATGATAAGGTAATTCCCTATCTCGTAAAATGTTATATATTTTGGAGATACCATGTGAAAGAACAGAAGATTTAGAACATAGATTTTTAAAGTCTACGAGGGGCCTAAACAAATCATGACTGTTCGTATGAGTATATGAGTTATAAGCTTGTCATAAGTCAGTATGTCATTTGAATTTAATGCATTGAGAGCCAATAAGTTTGAAGCCCACTACTCTTTAGGATGTTAAAAGATGAATGGAAATCAGGGGAATCTTTATTTGGTGCAGCTGGTTTTCACTGGAATAGCTTCACTGTGACATTACGCCCAGTATGTTTATTTCTCACGTTGTTCATTTATTGTACTGTTAATCCTTTAAAGATCATAGGGCTGTGCAGCTCATTGCTTTACAGTGCATTGCACCTCCCTCTGGCCTCCCTCTAACACAAAGGCCTTTAGTTCTTTTCATTTCTTACAAACCCACTGAGGATGATGACCTAAGACAAATTTGAGTGAATCTGTAGCAAACTGACCATACCATAGGTAACAAATTAGAAAAAAAACAAAACATTTTAATGAGGCTAATGTTAGTATTTTCTATATGATTCAAAGGGTTAAAGTGACCATTTAAATCTCAAGTTCTTAGTCCCTCAGGATAATCTATCTAAAGTAACATAGCATTTCCTGTCTTGTTTATTAAAATGTAGACTCAGAAACAAATTTCTCCAAGTTATTAGTTAATTTTTTTCTCTATCTCTCAACAGATAAACATCTGAGCAGAAATATGACTTATGGATATTACTTTTCCCATATGTGTCCAAAACGTGAGCCTGAAGTTATCCATGTTACTCCTGGTTATCAGGGAGTGAACCACATTAATAAACATAACACCAGCAAATATTTGAAGAAATGTACAATTATTTCTAATGATTTCAACTATTGTGAAGAAAGAAAACCTACTGAAGATCATAAATCCATATTCAGAGAAAATACAGGGGCAGATTCAGATCTTACGGGACATCAGAAAGTTCACAAGGAGCAAAAGATGCTAAAGTTTACTAAAAGTGGGAAACCAGTCTCCTCTGGATCATATAATCTCACGTCACAGAAAACATACACAGGAGAGAAACATTTTGGATGTTCTGATTGTGGAAAACGTTTTGCCCGAATCTCCGAACTTAATGTGCATCAGAGAATTCACACAGGAGAGAAACCATTTGTATGTTCTGATTGTGGAAAATGTTTTAGCCGTAAAACACATCTAATTACACATCAGAGAATTCACACAGGAGAGAAACCATTTGGTTGTTCTGAGTGTGGAAAATGTTTTCGCAACAACTCAAATCTCATTAACCATCAGAGAATTCACACTGGAGAGAAACCATTTGCTTGTACTGATTGTGGGAAATGTTTTATCAGTAAGTCATATTTTGTTATACATCAGAGAATTCACACAGGTGAAAAGCCATTTGTATGTTCCGATTGTGGGAAATGTTTTACTAGTAACGCAAATCTTGCCATACATCAAAGGTATCATACAGGAGAGAAACCATTTACATGTTCTGATTGTGGAAAAAGTTTTAGCAACAGTTCAAATCTCATTACACATCAAAGAACTCACACAGGAGAAAAACCGTTTGCCTGTTCTGATTGTGTAAAACGATTTGCCCAAATGTCAGATTTTATCACACATCGGAGAATTCACACAGGAGAGAAACCTTTTGTATGTTCTGATTGTGGCAAATGTTTTACACGAAATTCAGAACTTATAACCCATCAGAGGATTCACACAGGAGAGAAGCCATATGTATGTTCCGATTGTGGAAAATGTTTTACTAGTAACTCATATCTTGTGAAGCATCAGAGAATCCACACCGGGGAGAAGCCATTTGCATGTTCTGATTGTGGCAAATGTTTTATTCAAAATTCGGATCTTATAGTGCATCGAAGAATACACACAGGAGAGAAGCCATATGAATGTTCGGATTGTGGAAAACGGTTTAGCCGTAACACTCATCTAATCACACACCAGAGAATTCACACTGGAGAGAAGCCATTTGTGTGTTCCGATTGTGGAAAATGTTTTAATAATAACGCAAATCTCATTACCCATCAGAGAATTCACACAGGAGAAAAGCCATTTGTGTGTTCTGACTGTGGGAAATGTTTTACTAGTAAGTCATATCTTGTCAATCACCAGAGAACTCATACTGGAGAGAAGCCATATATATGTTCTGATTGTGGAAAATGTTTTAATAAAAACACAAGTCTATTTACACATCAGAGATTACACAGTAGATAAACCATATGTATACCCTGACTGCATGAACTGTTTTACAAATAAGCCATATATTACATTACATATTTCATTGAGAAGAAATAGCATCTCTATCTTCTGATTTTGTAACATATTTTATCAAAATGTCAGCTTCTGTAAAAGATCTTCCATTTCACATAAGAAAGAAACCATGGGGGAGATTCACTAAGCGGTGATAAAGTGGCGATGACTTCTCCAGTTCCTATGTTATTCTATGGAGCCTATTCACTGAGATCTTCAAAGTTGAAGAAATCTTCAGAAATGCATAGGCTCCATAGAATAACATAGGACTTGGAGAAGTGATAAACCTCTCCACTTTATCACCGCTTAGTGAATCTCTACTCATGTGTCCTAATTGTGTTTTATTGTTACTTGAAGGCAGAAATGATTGTCATATCTCTTAAATGCGCTCTCTTCCTGTAGCTTTCTACATTGGTTGGACAAAGGTTTCCTTGTAGTCGACATATTTCATAAAACATCTCCTTTACATTTCATTCTTTATATAAGCTAGACTTCAGTATTCCCATCGTTTACACAGTATTTCCAAATGACATTCAGTTGAGATCAGGGCTGGATTATATACCAGGAGCCCATTCCTAACATGACCACACCCCCAATCCCATTCACTGGTTCCTGGCACAGAAAATACCCTTGGCCTATCTCAAGAAAGGGAGGGAAAAAAAAGAAAATGCTTTAGCACACTGGGGCTGCGATGAGGCCTATTTTTACCTCTGCCTGGGTCAACACAGCTGTTGCTGTTTGGTCCGAACAGATGATGGAAGCTGCCCGTGCAGATGCTCCCAAGGAGGACTTGTTGGCTTTTTTGGCTAACATGACGGAGGCTAACACATATGTTTTGGAAGCCCTGTGAGGTGGTCAGGTGTCTGACAAAGCCTTGACTTTCTCTGTTACTGAGCGACTCAACTTGCGCCTTAAGATTTGGTCTGCAGACCAGTCTTCCAAGAAGTCACTGGTTTCCATATACATATTAGACTAATCCCGCCCAAAAGGGAGGTTCAGTTCCAAAATGAAGGGCAAGTCGTGTCCCCCCCCCCCCCCCCGCACGGGAACACCAGCTAACCCTCAACGTACATTTTGGCCTAGTTGGGCCTCGTCAGGGTGGTGCAGCTGGATTCCCTAGGCACTGAGAGCAAGGGGTCCGCGTCTGGATTACCCTTCACTCGGGGGGACTTGCCCATCATTTTGCAACTGGACCACCCTTTTGGGTGGGATTAGTCTAATATGCATGTGAAAATTTCTCCTCTGTAATGGCACTAGAGAGCTAAAATGTGATGCGCCACTACGAAGTCTGATTTTTTTTATTTTTTATTTTTTTTTCAATGGCTGGTTGAGGAGGCAGGGGGCAAAGTGAATAACTTTTTAATTTGGTTGAGAAAACCAATCAGCGGTTTCCAGCATTTCCCCCTGACAGAGAACCAGATTCACTTAAATTTACATATATATATAATATACTAGCAGTTATGGACAGCGTTGCCCGTCTTTTTTGTTTTGTTTTGTTTGCTTTTTTTAAAGAAATGCTTCACACTTTGATTGCCACAGGGATACAGAATGCATTGCAATGCATTGCTTACCCCTATGGCACTGAAACGCTTAATGTGATCTGTCTGACACAGGACTGTATATATAATGTATACATACCCTTCTGTGTACAGTGTGCATTAATATACATTATGTATGCACTTCTGTGTCTACAGTGTGTTAATTAATAAACATTACATATACACTTGTGTGTGACTGAGCCTCACATTAACCCTGTCGGTGCTAGAGGGGTAAACAGTGCATTGCAATGCATTTCTTACCCCTCTGAAACTCAGGCTTTGGCACTGCATAAAAAACAAACAAACAGGTGGGCAATGCCATCCCACACTGCTAGTGGATAAATAAAGGATCCTTTGAATAAGTGAAATGTGTAATAATAGTGTTGTGAAACAAAGTAGCTACATGCAGGGGCAATGAATAGATGTAACAAATTATATAGATCATCACAGAGCTGTGTGCAGGATGAAATCTTTTTTTGTATGAGTAAAGTTATTTGACACCCTGTTGAAGTGTGGGTAATATTTTGGTACTGTGTTGGTATAAAACGACATAAATAAAAAGTAGTGTGTGAGTGAAAATGCTAGTGTTAATATAGAAGTGATCAGAAAAAGAGGATGTTAAATAAGTTCGTAGAATCTATCATGTTGCAAAGAGTTGCTTGATAATGTGTATAATTTGTTACATGTGTTAATTGAGCGGAATTTGGTGAATACTGAAAGGATATAAGTGTGTAGTGGTAATGTGAAATAAAGTAGCTAGATGAAGAGATAATTAATGTATGTGTCAAGTTATATACATCTTCAGAAAGCAGTGTGAAGGATGAGGCATGAGTTTGTTTGAAATGATATTAGTTTGTGTTGTAGTGATGGCATGTATCAACATAAATTACATTTCTTGTGTCTGTAAGGTATTAAAACACAGGCTTCTTAGAATGTGTGTAGCTTCAACATCAGGTGGAGAGTGGGTGGCTGATGAAACTTCTGAGAATGTTTTAAGCATAAGTGAAATTACTAATGCATTTCTTCATATTATATGGTCCAGCACCGTGTGTGTGTGTGTGTGTGATCCACCAACAGAGGTGCACTCACTGTGTGCGTGTGTGATCCACCAATAGAGGTGCTGTTTCTATCAGATGCACTTGTGAAGTGTGCTGTAAGTGTGTGTGTGTGTGGCGCCACTTTAATCCTTTGACTGGCACAGTGGTATTGAAGATATTGTGTTTCAATTTGTAGTACAGCTCTGTGTGACTGAAAGGCTTCATTGTTTAAATTAAAGAAAAAGTTGAAAATGTTGCGTGGTTATGTGAGGTCCGTTTACAATGTTCTCTCTGTGTTAGTGTGCAGCACCTGAACTCGTTGACTGGCAGACCGCTATGGTCTGTTTTGTATGAGTAAAAAGGTTAATTAGTTGAGGGAATATAAATGTTAAAATAGTGTGGTGTTCCTGTTTTAAGGACTTCTGAGGTGTTCTGTGAATGTGTGTTGTGCGGCAGTTTAAGCCTATAAGTGGCAACGTATTATTGAACACATTGTGTTGCAATGTGTATTGTGTTTCATTCATCTGTATGAGTGAACATGTTAAGGTGTGAAAGTTAATGAGTGTTAAAATATGGTGATTTTGTGTCTGGGCCGCTTCTCAGCTGTGGAGTAAGCGTGTGTATGCGGTAGTTAAAAATTTTGAGTTGCAGACTGCTATCCAAGACATTGTGTATCAATGTGTTCAATAGATGTGTTTGAGTGAAAGGGTTAAGGTATTTATATAAACGTGAAGCTTAAAATGTGTCCTGTCTGTGTTGTGAGGTGTGCTATAAAAGTGTGTGTGTGCGTCGTGCACTTTAACACTTCCAGTGGTAGAGTGTCATCCAACACATTGAGTCGCAATGTGTAGGATGCGAGTGTGAAGGAAAGGTTTATTTAATTGTTTAAAGTGCAAATGAAGATTGAAATGTCATGTACTTGTGTGAGGTACGCTTACAATGTGTGTGTAGCATTTGGTTTCGTTATCTCAGACTCCCTGTGATGTGTGAAGATTTGCCCTTTTGCTCATGTCAGTGATTGAGCAGTAATTCATAGATTTTCCTAATTTTGTGACGGAAAATCAGGATTTTAATAAAGACACGGACAGGGCCGGATTTGCCATAAGGCAGAGTAGGCACCTGCCTACAGGTGAATGCCACCGAGGGGCGCCTGCCATTGGGAATTTTTTAAATTAGCTAGCCTGCCAGGCCAGCCTTTGATCGTCTGGGCCGTGGACTACAAAGGGGGGACAGTGTGAGTGTCATGTGTCTGTGCAGGCAGCTGCTGTGCTGTCACGCTGTGTGTGAGCCTCTAGAGTCTGACTACAGTGTGAGTGACTGTATGTGTGACTCACTCAGACTGACAAGATCTATCACCTGTGCCGCCGCCGAGTCTACAGTGCAGAAGACACAGACAGTGCTGTCAAAGTCAGCGGGGCGCCGCTGCATAATCACTCACATTTGTACTTCAGACTACAGACTCTCTGGCACGTGACACACAGACGTGAGACGTCACGTGAGAGGAGATCAAGCAGCGCCGCCACCACTGCCTGCCAGCGGGCTGGCTGCTCTACATAACATAAGGTGACTGAGGTCTGAGGAGTCACAAACTAATGCTGCTGCCCAGCCTGCCCTGAATGAACTTGACCCGGAAGGAACAGTCAATACCGCTGCTGCCCCGCCACCAGAGTCCAGCGCCAGCCTCCAGTCCTCCTCCGCTCCACACACACAGCAGTGCAGCCTGCAGCAGGGAGCCACAGCTGATCTACCCACCACGGTGCCCTGGTCCTGGACAATTGTACATGCAGGAGGAAATTTCCTGCTCTGACTGACCGTCTGACCCCAGGTATGTTTTTTGGATGTGAGTGTGACCAATGCCTTCTTTTTAATGTTTTAACCCTTTGAGTGCCAGGGTGTATACAACGCAATGCGTTCTGTAACCCTCTGGTTAGGCAGTCATATTGTGTATGTGGCAGGTAGGCAGTGTCTGAGGCACATAGGTAGTGTTTGGGGCAAATAGGTAGGGGAATCTGGGCATATAAACTAGTTATGTTAGTTATTTGCTCTTATGTGTGTGTGGGAATCCTCTCCTGGGCTCCAACCTCTCTATATCCTGATAGGAGAATCCAAATCAGTGTCCATCACTGCCATATAGTGCCAAGAAGGTCATGCCATGAGGGGGTAACACCGGGCACACTCCGCCACTCCTCCCAGCCCACCCACACTGATCACACTCCTCTCAGCCACCAACTTCTCTCCCTGTCCACCCTCCTTTTCTCCTCTGGTTTCTCTCCCTGCTGCCGCTTTTCCTTCTCTCCAGAGCCGGATTAACATTCCATGGGGCCCTAGGCAAGGTATCAATTTGGGCCCCTCCATACCTCTCTAACTTTGGCTACCTACACATTGTTTTGTTTACCCTACAGTTTTGTGGGCACAGGCACTCAAAGGATTATCCAATGACTGGATAACCCTTTGAATGCCTGTGCCCACAAAACTGTAGTGTAAACTAAATACGGAGTAGGTAGTCAGGGTTAGGGAGGAAACCCATGATACATTACTTAATTTTTGTCCTCTCTCTGCCCCCTGGGCCAGTCTGCCCCTGGTATGGAGATTCCTGTAAGAGATGCCCCCACCAGTTCCAGTTTGCCCCACCAGCTCCATTTTGCCCCCTATAAGCTCCAACTTGCCCCCACCAGCTCCACTTTGCCCCACCAGCTCCAGTTTGCCCCCACCAGCTCCAACTAGCCCTACCAGATCCACTTTGCCCCCTATCAGCTCCAACATGCCCCCCATCAGCTCCAACTTGCCCCCCATTACAAACCTGTAGCTGCTGGACCTCCCCTGTGGTCTTCTCTTTAGTAATGCAGAGTGCGCTGGGAGATGTTGACTCCCAGAGCGTTCTGCATTACTAAAGAGGCGACGAGGGAGTACTGTAGCTACACAGACCTGACTGTGTTGCGGTGCCCGGGCGGAGGAGTCATGCAAGCAGGAACGGCGTTCCCACACGTTCCTGGAGGACTCGTTGAGTGCAGGAATGAGGCCTCCTTCGGGCCCCCTCATTGGACTAGGCCCGTGGCAGGCACCTTGTGCACCTTGCCTGTAATCCGGCTCTGGTGGAAAGTAGTACTTTCAAAGTACCTTTGTCCAATTATTTTGTCTGAAGATGGGTGGTTGATGCAGTAGTGCAGATCTGTGTTGCACTCCACGGACAGTAATGTCACCAGTATGTACATGGGGATGAAATTAAGAGGCACATTGTTGAAGGAGGGATTGTGCAGGATCAGGCTGGTAGTATACCTGTTGAGTCTTTATATCATGTTTCTTGAGAAGTCACTTATTCCATGGTAGAAGAAGTGAGTAACAAAGTTCTTGCTCATTTCTCCTCTTGCCAGATTTATTAAGATGGATTTTCATTACAGACAGATCCAGATTTATTAAGATGGATTTTCATTACAGACAAAGGTCCTTTAGCTTTCTATAGCTCATGTTTTCATTTCCTGGTGAACATATTACTCAAGTTAATAAAATTCCCCCCCAACCCCATAGGGGAATAAATGAACATTCCAAAATTCCCACTGATGTCATTTGTGGTTAAAATCCATTAAAATGATAGAGAATTCTCAAATTAATTGCTTCACAATGTTTTGGAGATGTCAGTGGCATTAACCCCTTCAGTGCCAGAGGCTCGGGCCATTTTCTGAACCCTGCAGGCCAGACACTTTTTCAACATTTTTGCTATCCTTCCGTTTAGGCTTGATTTCCTCTGGGGATTTTTAGTTAAATATGGAAAACTATATATTGTTTTTTTCAGAACGAATTGAGCTTTCTCGTGATACCTTACATGAAGAGAATTTTACATCGTGCAAAAAGCTATGATGTCATGACAAAAAAAAGTGAAAATTTACTCATTTTGCTAAAATCACATACTATGTATCAAAAACATTTACCTTGATTGAAAAAGTTTCAATTATTTGAAAAAGCCCAGAGTCCCCCGAGTAAAAAAATACCAAATTTGTATAGTTTTACCTAAGTCCAAGGCTAGCGCAGAGCCCTAATCACCAGCAGTGCAAAATGACATTTTCAACTTTATAAACTAAAATGCACATTCTAGGGTTTTTGTGGTAAAACTACCCTAAAACAGTGGAATAACTATATAAAACTATATATTTCTGAAAAGTAGACAACCTGCCGCATCTAATGAGGGGTAACTTGCCTTCTTGCCCCAAGCCTGTGGTACCCAAATGCTTCCAGAAGGTGGCACTATAGGAAAAAAATGGCATTTTCTTACATTTCTGCCCCTTCAACTGTACTGAAATCTGTGAAAACCATGGAATTTACAACTGTATTCATTAGCTAGTGCTCTTGGGAGAAAAATTACACCCCATTGGTTTGGGTTCACCTACCACAGGGGATGCTAGAAGTGCAAAAAGACACCTACTACAACCTCTAAATTTTCTAACATTTTCTCAAACATTACTTGTCTATACAAAAATGGTTATAACAACTAGAGAATTAAAGAAAGGCTACACAAACCATACCATTTTGGAAAGAAGACAACCTGCCGCATCTAATGAGGGGTGAATTGCCTTCTTACCCCAAGCCTGTTGTGCCCAAATGCTTCCAGAAGGTGGCACTATAGGAAAAAAATGGCATTTTCTTACATTTCTGCCACTTCAACAGTACTGAAATCTGGGAAAACCATGGAATTTACAACTATATTGATTAGCTAGTGCTCTTGGGAGAAAAATGACACCCCATTGGTATGGGTTCACCTACCACAGGGGATGCTAGAAGTGCAAAAAGACACCTACTACAACCTCTAAATTTTCTAACATTTTTTCAAACATTACTTGTCTATACAAAAATGGTTATAACAACTAGAGAAGTAAAGAAAGGCTACACAAACCATACCATTTTGGAAAGAAGACAACCTGCCGCATCTAATGAGGGGTGAATTGCCTTCTTACCCAAAGCCTGTTGTGCCCAAATGCTTCCAGAAGGTGGCACTATAGGAAAAAAAATGGCATTTTCTTACATTTCTGCCCCTTCATCTGTATGGAAATCTGTGAAAACCATGGAATTCCCAACTGTATTCATTAGCTAGTGCTCTTAGGAGAAAAATGACACCTCATTGGTATGAGTTCCCCTACCTTAGTGGGCGCTACAAGTACCAAACTACACCTATTGCAACCACTAATTTTTCTAACATTTTCTCAAACATTACTTGTCTGTACAAAAATGGTTATAACAACTAGAGAAGTGAAGAAAGGCTACACAAACCATACCATTTTTGAAAGAAGACAACCTGGCGCATCTAATGAGGGGTGAATTGCCTTCTTACCCCAAGCCTGTTGTGCCCAAATGCTTCCAGAAGGTGGCACTATAGGAAAAAAATGGCATTTTCTTACATTTCTGCCCCTTCATCTGTATGGAAATCTGTGAAAACCATGGAATTTCCAACTGTATTCATTAGCTAGTGCTCTTAGGAGAAAAATGACACCCCATTGGAATGAATCGACATACCTTAGGGGTGCCAGAAAAGCATAACTACACCTACCTGTTTGCTTCTTCGAAAATGGCTGCTTGTACTAAAATGTTCATAACTGTTAGAGAAATGACGGAAAGGTATAAAAGGTATACCATTTTGGAAAGTAGACATTCTCCCGCATCAAATGAGGGGTCACTTGCCTTTCTACCCCTGGGCTGAAGTGCACAAATATTTCCAAAAGGTGGCGCTATGGGAATAAATACATGTTTTTTTTACATTTCCACCACTTCAAAGATACTAAAATCTTTGAAAACCATAACATTTCCTGCTGTATTCAGTACCTGCTACCAACATGAGAAAAATGGTAGCCCATTTGTGTGGCTTAACATACAATATGTGGGTGCTAGGAACACGTACGTAAACCTGACACTTTTGTTTCTTAAATTATCTGCTTGCACTAAAATGGTTATAACCATAATAGATATGCAGGAAAGGTAGAAAACAATGCCATTTTGGAAAGAAAACAACCTGACGCATCTAATGAGGGGTCACTTGCCTTCATACCCAAAGGCTGGCATGCACAAATGCTTCCAGGAGGTGGCGCTAATGAAAAAAAAGGCATTTTCTTACATTTCTGCCCCTTCAAATGTATGGAGCTCTGTGAAAACCATGGAATTTTCAACTGCATTCGTTAGCTAAAGCTCTTAGGAGTCAAACGACACCCCATTGGTATGAGCTGAACTACCTTAGGGAGTGCTAGAAGTAGAAAACTACACCTACTACAAACTGATGTTTCTAACATTTTCTCAAACCTGACTTGCCTCTACGAAAATGGCTATAACACCTTCAGAAGTGAAGAAAAGGTAGATAAACTATACCATTTTGGAAAGAAGACAACATGCCGCATCTAATGAGGGGTCACTTGCCTTTTTACCCCTAAGTTAGTTGGCACAACTATTTCCAGAATGTGGTGCTACAGGAAAACAAACAAACATTTCTTTTACACTTCAGTCACTTCAAAGATACTAAAATGGTTCAATGGCGTGGGATTTCTTAGGAGGACTTCTTGCCAGCCTAAGAAAAATGGTACTCAACTGCTGTGGGTTGACATACCAATTTGAGTGACAGGAGTGTAGCTACCAGTGAAATAGGAATGGGAAAGCAAACAGTGTATGTGTGATTTTATGGCTAACAGATGAAAGAAGCTAGGGCGTCAGCCAGTGTACGCGCGGACCTGTGACTACCAGTGTAACAGTGTGGGAGGGTGAGGGATTAGGCAGTGTGTGTGGGTATGAGCAGAGGAGCAAGGATGGTGGAGATGGTGGGGCAGTGTCTGAGAGTGTGTATGGGAGATCTGTGACTACCAGTGTGCACTGTATGTCCCCCTCATACAAAGTTTGATTCCCAGCCTGAATCTAGTGCATACTGGTACTTTGAGTCTACCAATAGGCAGTGGAAACAGGCTGGGGGTCAGGCTGGGAAATGGGACTGCCAGTTGGCTGTGGAACCAGGCAGGGGAATACGGTACATGTGTATGTGTGGGGGGGAATCGGAGGCATTTTTTGTGCATGCCACAAGGGTGCCCAATGCACTGCAAAGCAATGCGTTGGACCCTCTGTTGCACACAAAGAGTTGTTTTTTTTTAATTATTATTTTGTATTCATACCTCGTTGGGGAGGCGGTGTCAGGAACATTCCTGGTGTCCCCCATCCAGGTCTAAAAACAGAATAATAAAAAAAAATAAAAGTGTGTGTGTGTGTGTTACAGGGGGTCCAACGTATTGCAAAGCACTGCGTCGGACCCCCCCTGTGGCACGTGCATTTTTTGGGGCTTTTCCCCCAATATTTTTGTGTAGACCTCGTTGGGGGCATCAGAACCCATACAATGAGGTCTAAATAAAAAATAAAAGGGGAAAACAAAATAATCCTTTGGGTGCCACAGGGGTGTCCAGTGGATTGCAAAGCAATGCATTGGGCCCCTGTAGCACACAAAGGGTTAATTTTTTTATCGTTACTTTGTATTCAGATGGCCACCAAACAAGCTCTGATCACAAAGTAATGATAAAAAGTCCTGTGTGTGTGCCACAGGAAGGGGGTCTGCATTGAACCCCTATCCCAGTGGCACACACAGGGTTAAAATTTTTTTTTAATTTATTTTTTTTTTATTATATACCTCATTGAGGGGCATCAGGACCCCCTGATCCCTCCCCAATGAGGTCTTAGTAAAAAAAAATATATATGTCCACAAACGGAGTGACCCTGTGAGTGCCACAAGGGTCTCCAGCGCATTGCAAAGCAATGCATTGGATCCTTGTGGCACTCAGAGGGTTAATTTTTTTTCTATCATTACTTGGTAATCAGAGCTTGTTGGGGGGCCATCAGGACCAATCCTGATGACCCCCCCAACAATCTCTGATAACAAAGTAATGATAAAAGCCCTGTGTGTGCCGCAGAAGGGGGGCTGCATTGCCCCCCCGTGGCACACACAGGGTTAATTTTTTTTTTATTTACTTTTTTTTATTATAGACCTCATTGAGGGGTATACAAACCCCCCTGATCCCCCCAATGAGGTCTTACAAAAAAAAAAAAAAAGTTATCAAAAAAAGTGTCCCTGTGAGTGCCACCGGGGTCTCCAGCGCATTGCAAAGCAATGCATTGGACCGTTGTGGCACTCAGAGGGTTAATTTTTTTTTAATCATTACTTTGTAATCAGAGCTTGTTGGGGGGCCATCAGGAGCAATCCTGATGGCCCCCCAACAATCTCTGGTAACAAAATAATGATAAAAGCCCTGTGTGTGCCACAGGAGGGGGGGGGGTGCATTGGACCCCCACCTGTGGCACACACAGGGTTAATTTTTTTTTTTTTTTTTTCTAATTATAGACCTCATTGAGGGGCATCAGGATCCCCCCTGATCCCCCCAATGAGGTCTTAAAAAAAAAAAAAAAAATCCCCCCCAAAGAATAGACCCTGTGAGTGCAACAGGGGTCTCCAGCACATTGCAAAGCAATGTGCTGGGACCCTGTGGCACTCACAGGGTTACATTAATTTTATTTTATTTTTTTTATTTTTTTTTTCATACATTTCAGACCTCGTGGGGGACATCAGGACCCCTCCTGGTGTCTCCCCAGTCGGCTGGGAGATCAATGATGCGACCGCAGGAGAGCAAGAGCTCTCCTGCCCTTCACTCTTACCACCGGTAGGAGTGAACAGGATCGGGCAAACTTCCCTAACGTCATCGGTGACCATGTCACCGATGACGTTTGGAGGATTCCCCCGGTCCCACCCACTCCTACCCGGAAGTTCGGGTAGGAGAGAGGGGGAAGGAGAAACTTTGTTTCTCCTTTGTCTTTATTGATCTCCCAGCCCGATCGGCTGGGAGATCAATAACTGGGGAGGCATGAGGAGTGATCCTCATGCCACCCCATGAGTGCCAGGGGCTTTTTTTTTTTTAATGCGGCCACTGCATGCCGGTTATACCGGCTCATGCAGTGACCGCATTTCACTCTTACGCCGTACGAGCGTGGCACAGCAGGTACAGCTGTGTCCACTCGTACGGCGTAAGTAGCTGGCACTCTAGGGGTTAAAGTGTTAGTAATGTCTGAAAAAAACTTTTTTGCATTTAGAAGAGCTTAAAAAGCTGATCTAAATGCAAAAAAACGTATCTCTCAAACCGCTATGGTTTAAGAGATACGGGCATTTAAAGTTTGATTTCTCCTACTGACAGCTGTAAAGCTGCCAGCAGGAGATCCGTGTGGTCGACACGCTGGCGCTTGAGAAGTGCTGGGATCTCGTTACTTACACGGAATCCCTTCATTGTAATGGTCTAAAACGTGTGCCTAGTGTTCAGAAATACATAAACATTCCCTACATTCCCATTTATTTCAAAGGTGCTTTAGTGCCCTTGAATGCTATAGGTCTCCAGCACATTGCGAAGCAATCCAACCTCTCTGTCACTCAATGGATATAAAAGTTCAATTTAAATAATTGGGAATGTGTATTTGTCCCATATGGTGCAGCTGGTCTGCTCCATGTTTGTATAATTTTGCTTGGTATATGAGCCTCAGTGTATTACTACTTCTAGCATTTAGAACTCTGTTACGTAAGTGAGCCTGCTGTGCACCGCTGCTGGGTCCCGGCGGGAATGGGTTAGTTAAAGGGATAGTAATACTTCGTTTTAACTTTATTTTATTTTGTAGGCATTAAAAAAACATGAAGAATGATATAAGTCTTATCTCTCAAACCTTTATGGTTTATGAGATATTCACAAGCAAAGTTTCCCCCTCCCGCCCCTTTTAGTGATGTAACACTGCTCAGCCAGGGCAGAAGGGAGGTGCCCAGGTAGACTGCAGAGAGGGACAATCTACAATTAAGATAATGGAAAAACCTGAAAAGCTTGTCAAGGGGGGCAGGGCTTTCATTGTTTTCACAGGAATAAGAGTGTCCCCTTCTGTTATCTGTCCAGTCTATGGACTGCATTCCACATCTGAGAAGAGATTGTTTACAGTAGGTAAAAGGGGCGGGAGGGGGAAACTTTGCTTGTGAATATCTCATAAACCATAAAGGTTTGAGAGATAAGACTTATATCATTCTTCATGTTTTTTTAATGCCTACAAAATGAAATAAAGTTCAAACGAAGTGTTACTATCCCTTTAAGTTACTGGGTTGGGTAATCTATTGTATCTATAGGCTAGACACAGTAGGCTGGCCATGTTGTTGGAACTGCAATTTGAATCGCCTACTGGGCCCTGGCTCCTCTAACCTTCCAATCCCAGATTCCCATTACCATTTTAAGATTCAGAATCAGAGGACATTTTAAGTGGCTGGCTCAGCCTCACTCAGACAGTCATTTAGTTGCACAGTGTGCGGGCGACCAAATGACTGTCTGAGTGAGCCACTTAAAATGTCTAAAAACTGAAATGAATATCCGACTCTTGGACATCAATGAAGTGACTGGGTGGCACTAGTTTGAAGTTGAAACAAGATCATTTTAACCCTATGAGTGCCAGAGGTTGCAATGCATTGCATACCCCTCTGGCACTCAAAGGGTTAACATGAAGGTGATGAGGTTCCTGTTCCACTGTAATGGTCCTGGGGCATATTTAAGTGTAATGTTGATTGTAATGTTCTCAGATGAGAAAATGAGCATGGTGATACTGTTTCCATGGTGGCTGCCATGATCACTATATCAACAGCATATCTTTTTTGATATAGATGGGAAACGCTGGTTCAGCTGGCAGTGGCGTGCATTGCATACTGTTTGTGTGTGCTCAAAGTCCTACATTTAATAACACACACACACACACACACACACACACACTCTTAGGATGGGGGAACTTTCTAAAATGTAGTAAACAAAAGTGAATAGCTTACCATAGAATCAATATCTGTGTAAAATTTTGTGGATATCCATTCTGTACATTTTGCTTTGGTTTGGCCCTGATAATGGTTTTGTAAAACAGCATGCCCTTTTTTGCAGAATTGGCTGATACTGGAAATGACTTAAACAGAAGTACCACATTTATACTACAATACAACGTATAATGGCGCTAAATATTATTTATCCTAAGGATAGATCTTGCTGCTACAAATGCACTGTGACCTAGAGGTTAATGGTCACTATATATAGACAAGTAGATAAAGGGTTAAGTGGACAAAAGCAAAAATATGGCTCACAGATAGCTTTAACAATATACTAATATTTGTATTAAAAAATGTATTAAATAATTCTGCAGATTCAAAAAAGACAGTATTATAAAACACAATATTGAAATATAACTTCAAAGTCCCATATATTATTTAAATGAAGCGTCTTAGATGATATAGCCTGCGGGTAGGATACGTCTCCTCCCGTCTAATGCACCAAATTTCTTGTATATCTTCAGATATATCTACCTCCGTTTATACTGTCTTTTTTGAATCTGCAGAATTATTTATTAATAAATTTTTTAATACAAATATTAGTATATTGTTATAGCTATCTGTGAGCCATTCATATATTTTTGCTATAGATCTTAGCACTTTTGTCCACTTAACCCTTTATGTACCACATTTACTGCAATCAACAGGTATATAAATTTGAGGTTTCACATTTAACCTTTTGAGTGCCAGAGGGGTACACAACGCATTGGGTTGCAATGCGTTGTATATACCCCTCTGGCACTCAAAGGTTTAACATAGCATTGCGTCAGAGCTGTTACTATGTTGACATGACCTTGCTTCCATACTGTGTCTCTAGAGTATTATGAAGCAATAGATGGGAGATATTTCTTGCATTTGAGAGGTTCAGGTGGTTAACTCCAATTTGCTTTCCTAAATATGGACCAACGTGTGTTGCTATGCATTTACTAATACATACGGTATGACTGTGAGCCAAAAATTGTGTGACAGTGGATGTTCCAATTCCTTCATTGTCCCATAGTAAGACCAAATAACCTCTCTTTGAGATTTGGATGATACAGTATGTATGGTTGAAATATTTTCCTCATCTGTATAATGTATTAAACAGTTTTCCCTACTATATAGCCGATATGACTATGCTCCATAATGCTCATGTATAATCTAAAACTAATTTTATTGGGAGGAAGGGGCTGCAGGATCCCCTTAAGGAGGTGGATTTCATTTAAGGCCAGGAGCAATTCTGACATTTTTGACTATGTCTTTGTTCAACAGTGTTTTCCCTCTAAGGCTTTTAGTCCATGCACATGAATTATATACTGTTTTTTACGCACTAATAGGGCTTTCTTTACATACAACATTTACACGGATAAGTATAACCCACCATTTACTTTATTAAAATTAAATGCAACGGTAAAAAAATGTGTTGGCATTAATTGGGCACCACACAATGGGTTACATTTTTATGGAGGCTGCATCAGCATGTAGTCATAACTACAAAATGGGCAGTTTTAAGTGTTTAACTAAAAGATGTTCCAGACGTATGGTTTGCATCTTATGCATTGTGGATTTCATTGCTTTAGGCAGAGTGCATGTGCCAGCCAGCATGAGTGAACCAAAAAAGAAGAGTGGCTATCAGTTTAAAAGACTGAGAGAAGAAAAACAAAAAAAGACGGATGAACTCTTAGCAAAAGTTGGAAAAATTCATTCTTATTTTGGTGGTCCAAGCAGTTCGAAATCTTCTGATGTATCTTTGATTGGAGAAGAAGAGAAATGCAGTGATGACATTGTTGAAGAAAATGTGACGCATGGTGATGTTAGTGAACATGTTGAAATGCATACCAAAATGTACAACTCAATTGACGCTGTATGGACTACAAAACTAATATTGGTAAATTGCTGCCTAGAAATATAAATTCTCTGCTATCAGAATTTCAAAATATATACAAATTAAAAACTATTTCTTGCGCTGTAACCAATCCCCCTCCTCTATGTAGATAACGTAATACCCAGCCCTTCACTTTTATAATAAAACCATATATTTATTACTAAAAGCGTTATACAAATTACAATAGTTCAAGCCAACCTCATAAATATTATCAATCTCACATAAAAATGTCAGAGTTGGGAATAACCTCAAGTTAACACTACAAAGTGTTCCTGATGTCCCCTCCTCACTCTACACCCCTTCTACGCGACTAGGGTATGTTGTGCTCTGTCCTCACCATTTGTTATTAACCGAGTTATTGAGGTTATTGACCTCGAATATATTTAGGACTTTTTTTGGATTTTTTAAATTTTTTTTGAATTTTTTTATTTTTTTGTATATTTTTGAATTTTTGGGGGATTTGTTTTGTATTTTTATTTATTTTTATTATTATTTTCTAGTACTTATATTGTTATGAGGTGTTTATGATATTTGGAGCCCTATGCCCCCTCTGTAACACAACCGTTCATACGTATAATGCGGGGTGTGATTGTGATCTGTCTAACGGTATTTTTTCGCGCCAACTACTGACAGCTGGGTGAGTTAGCTGTCTCAGGGTATCTTGGAGACGGTCGTCACCTGAGGTGGAGGTTAGTGGTACGATAACGGTGAGGACAGAGCGCAACATACCCTAGTCGCGTTGAAGGGGTGTAAAGCGAGGAGGGGACATATGGGTCTTTGTGGAATGTCATGTTTTATATTATAATGAAACAGAGAGGAGACATCAGTAACACTTTGTAGTGTTAACTTGAGGTTATTCCCAACTCTGACATTTTTATGTGAGATTGATAATATTTATGAGGTTGGCTTGAACTATTGTAATTTGTATAATGCTTTTAGTAATAAATATATGGTTTTATTATAAAAGTGAAGGGTTGGGTATTACATTATCTACACGGAGGAGGGGGATTGGTTACAGCGCCAGAAATAGTTTTTAATATGTTGAAATGCATGATAACTCCATTCAAACACCTGCAGCATCTTCTGTGTCTAAATCTGGGGAAGCAGAATCTAGTTCTGCACCAATGGTGGTAGTAGATACATGTACACATACACCAGCTCCAATTTCTGATGATCCAGCCATGTGGATCATCAACGAAGAAGCAAAAGATCATATTGCACTGCATGGAATACAGCAAAATACTAGTGTAGACTTTAGCAAGTCAAAAAGAATGTATGAAGATAATGTTGCTCGATGTTGTACAGAAGATCTTTGTAAAAGGAAGCTGAAAAATGGAGAATTGCAAAAGAGATCTTGGTTGGTGTATTCGGAAAGTAATGGTAGCGTCTATTGTGTACCATGTTTACTTTTTGGTGATCAACTGAATGCATTTTCCAGTTCAGCAGGATTTAATGACTGGAAAAATGCTACAGGGAGAATTCATAAGCATGAGTGTTCACAGCACCACAGATCATCTGTTGTTACATTGAAAGTCAGAGGTTGTGCCAAGGGACGAAATCGATAACTTAATGGTGGAGCAGATGGAAGAAGAAAGGCACTATTGGGGAAATGTTTTAAAACGTGTTTGTGTGACAGTGAAAACTCTTGCAACGCGTGGATTACCATTTCGTGGCACCGATGAACAGTTAGGTAGTCTACATAATGGCAATTACCTTGCTATATTAGAAGCCATTGCACAGTTTGACCCATTTTTGTTTCAACATTTGAAAGAGTATGGAAAAGTAGGAAATGGACATACTTCGTACATCTCTAAAAGTGTTTGAGGAAATAATCAAATTAATAAGTGACAAATTGATCACACAAATTGTTAGTGGAGTAAAGACTGCTAAATATTATGGAATAAGTGTTGATTCTATGCCTGACATTTCTTATGTGGACCAATTAACATTTATCTTACGGTACATTAAGCCTGATGGCATACCTGTCGAACGGTTTATGGGTTTTATACCAAATGTAGGACACAAATCACAAGAACTTGCAGATATCGTATTCAGCACTTTCGAAAAATATGGCCTTGACCTTAAGAATTGTCTTGGTCAGTCTTACGACAACGCAAGTAATATGTCAGGTGCATACTCAGGTCCTCAAGCTCGGGTTAAGAATAAGAATCCCTTAGCCCAATATGTGCCATGTGCAGCTCATTCGCTCAGCCTTGTGGCATCAATGGCCGCAGAGTGCTGTCATGAATCATCTTCGTTTTTTTCTTCTTTACAACAGCTGTATAACTTTTTTTACAGCTTCTACCCATCGCTGGAGTGTGTTAATGTCCTATCGGAGACCTGGAACACATGTTATCAAAAGTTTATCACAAACACACTGGTCAGCAAGACAAGATGCATGCCAAGCTCTTACAGAAGGATGGGTGGACATTTTAAAATCCCTCCAACATATCTCAGATGATGATAATGAGAAAAAAAACAAGAAATGAAGCTACAAGTATTTTAAATCTGTTAAACCATCTTGAGACTGCTATAATGGCGAACCTATGGGCCATTATACTGAAGAGATTTAAAGCAGTCAGCATGAAGTTGCAGAGTGTCCACATTGATCTGGGAACAGTCGTTCAATTGTGCAGTTCGTTGGTAGAATTAATAAAAACCTTACGAGACAACTTTGACCACTATGAACAGCTTTTTATGGCAATGTGTGAAGTTCATGAATATCAGCATGACATTAGATGGAAGAAGAAACATAACCCTAGATTTGATGAAACAAAAGAGGGCTATGTAATTGAAACGGGCAAAGATAATTTTCGCATAAATACTTTTAACGTTATTCTGGATGAACTACTTGTAGAGTTAAGGCGACGAAGTGAGGCCTACTCAGCACTGTTTGATCGTTTCAGTTTTCTGGAAAAGATTCACACTTTGGCTCTGCCTGAAATTTCTACTAGTGCTGCTAATCTTTTAAAATCATTTAATGATAACTTGGAAGATGACTTAGTAGAAGAATGCATCCAACTGAACGGGCATCTGAAGGGTTTAGTGGAGCCTGAGTGCAAATCGATCTCACTGTCAAGATTATGCAAAATGTTTCATGAAGAAGACCTGATTGACATTTATTCTAATGTACACACTGCACTGAGACTTTTCTTGACCTCTCCAGCAACAAATTGTTCTGGGAAAGGTCTTTTTCTACTTTGAGACGAGTAAAAAATTATTTGCGGGGATCAATGGCTCAAGAACGATTAAATGCGCTCTCCCTTTTGGCTTTTGAAGGAGAACTTTTAAAAAATATGGATTGTGGAGATATTGTTGATGCTTTTGCACAGTAGAAGTCAAGAAAAAAGCTTTTGTTATAATCTTGAGCAACTTTAACCTCTTCACAACGTAATGCTATGTGCAAGTTTGAAGTCAACCTCTTTTTAGTTGACAGCCATGAACACTGATCTCACAGAATACACTGTTCTTAGTTAAAAAAAAAATTATTAAAGTGGAACTTTCACCTAAAATAAAAATTGACCCATGGGTTTTAACCCTTCAAACAACATTAGTGCCTTTTTTTTCTTTTTCAAATTACCTAGTAGTGGAGATATTTACCCGCGTTCTATGGAAGTGCCCGATGTTGAAGGGTACAGATCTCAGCTACTAGGTGAGTTGGGGAAAAAAAAAGGCTACTGTTGTGTTTTAAGGGTTAAAACCCATGGGACAATTTTTATTTTTGGTGAAAGTTCTGCTTTAAGCACTTAAATTTCTGTGCATATGTTTACATAATATTTTGGTTGATGTTTACTTGAAGAAATTGTATTTTAGAGGAAGCACACTCCATTTACAATGCTACTGAGATTGCAACCTCAGTAGCATTGTAAACGACTTTGCTGCAACGTACTTAGCCCACAAAAGAACAGCTACGAAGGGGGGAGTGAACATGCTCGCTGGGGCAGATGGGAAGTCCTGAGATGTCATGCAGGACATACAAGGTCCCACAGAACACGGAAGTGCCTGATGTTGAAGGGTATCTCAGCTACTAGGTGATTTGAAAAATTTTTTTTTTAAAAAGCTAATGTGTTTTAAGCACTTTAATTTATGTGCATATGTTTAAATAATATTTTGTTCATGTTTACTTGAAGAAATTGTATTTTAAAGGAAGCACTTTAAAGATGCATTCTAAGCTCCATAACACTACAGTGCACCCCTGTTTTCTGACCGAATGTAATTTGTGAAACTGTTTACAAATTGATTGATACTTACCTTGCTGTTATTAGCTACCCACAGTCCCTCTGGTATGACTTTCTATGATAATTCAGGTGTGTGAATTTCCGCTTTATCATGCCAATTCATATTAGATTTAGACTGTATTCATTGGCTGAGTGAGAGCCAGACACTCCTGGCACCAAAACCATTACAACTGGTTATGTAGCTTAGAATGACCCTTTAATTTATGTTTGTTAATTTACTTACTGAATTTTTTTGAGGCTGAATAAAAAATATATCCATCAAAACTTTTTTTGTAGTTTTTTCCGGGGGGGGGGCACGTTTCAGATTTCTGTGCCTACAGGCCTCTGAGATGTAAATCCGGCCCTGGACATGGAGGCGAGTATTATGCGTAAACTCCATCTTTACTAACTCAGCAGCAAAGTTTGAATGGTTTAACCCCTTAACGACCCTTGACGGTCATAGTACATCAAGGGTCGATTTGACTTAACGACCGATGACCGTCATCGAGTTCCGGGCTCCCCCCACGTCTGCACGCCGTTCGGAGAGTCCGGAACGCAATGGAGCAATAAAAAAAAATTGCTCTGTGGTCGTTAAGTCGCGTCTGCGTCCGGATTCCCTGGTCGTTAAGGGGTTAAAGAAACAAATTAACATGATCGTTTACTTAACCCCACCTGTTAACATATGCATCCAGTCAGTACTCCCTCAGGTGTATAACACTAAGAACAGGAAACACCATTTCCTCTTTCTTTGGTGAACGAAAATAACAGGAAAACTTCAGATTGTGAACACTCAAGCAACTAGTTCTCGATATTCTGTAGGCTGGAAATGTCCCAGAAATAGGTTTTCAATCATAGAATCTTTAGCCTGAGTGAAATAAAGAAAAAACATAGAAAGAGTAGTGTTAAAAACTGGGGGGATAATACTCTCCGTGTCTTTATTAGATATTTTCGTGTAACATCCAGTCCCTGGCATCTACCAAATGTCTCGAGTTCCAATCTGCTACTGTATTGGAAAGTCCCGGTAAGTATTCCGCCGTCAACAATATATTCTTGTCCAGGCAAAAGTGCCAAAGCTCTTTTGCCCAAAATCGCCAGGGTTTTGGATTTCGTGCCTCCTAGATGGTTTATGTATCTTACTGCTGATACATTGTACATCTTTAGAAGTATGCAGCAGTTTGAAGTTTCCTTCGTATAACTTTTGATTGCAAAAGATCCCGCTAAGAGCTCTAAACAATTAATATGCGTGTCTATTTCATCGATGGACCATTTCCCTCCTGTGGAGAGGTGACCACATCTCGCTCCCCAGCCTAAATTGCTGGCATCCAACTCGATAATGATGTCCGGAGACATTCCAAAAATTGCCCTTCGGTTCCACGCCTCCATGTGATTTAGCCACCAAAGTAACTCCTCCCTTGCTTCTATAGATACAGGAATGAGGTCGGAATAGCCAAGACCTTTGCGGAGGTGGGATATTTTCAATCTTTGAAGAGCCAGGTAATGGAGAGGGGCCGGGAAGATAGCCTGAATCGAGGCTGATAATAGGCCCACTTTTCTCGCAATCACCCGCAGAGAAACAAGATCCTTTGTCAGGATGGACTTTATCTCTCTGCTGATATTTTCAATTTTGTGTGAGATAAAAGTAGTGTGGAGTCTATTGAGTTTATCACAAAGCCTAAAAACTCGATGTTTTGGGTTGGAGTCATCACCGATTTATGAGAAAACCGAGGTCTGTTAGGGTCTGCGCAACAAGATGAAGATGGTTCACAAGAATCAAAGGGTCTTGGTACATAAAAAGCGACCCCGTCCTTTCCCAGCCCTGACAAAAACCATCTTGTTAAATACCTTTTTAATACCAGATTGGGCCTTATCTAGGGCAGTAAACCTATTAACAAACTTGCCCAAGATTTTTTATAAAAGAATTGCCAAAAAGTAGTCCATTGGCGCCTGGTCCTGCCTCAGTAGAGGCCATGTCTGAAAGTTTAGGATCAATATGAAGTAAAATTACTCTTCATCTTTCGGTAGACAGTGCCGTATTGGCATTGCCTAGTAAACACACAGTTCTCTGTATCCATCCCCTTAAGGTGAGAAGATCCACCTGGGAATTATGAGACGGCTTCTTCTGTCATGTTAAAAATTTTTGTCAGGGGTCCTATAATATCAAGCAATTTATCCCGACATTGCTTTAGCTATCTCTCTACACCCTTGCGAAGATCTCTACCTGATTTGGCAATATATTTCGCCATCTGAGGATCCATTATAGCGGTTTTGCATGTTTTACTTATAGATGGTCTGGGGTACTCAGACCACAATCTGTTCCTTGCCTTTGGGTCTAAGGCTTTCCTAATCCACAAATTAATATATTTTGCAACGTGGTCCTTTGGAACCCACTCAGAAGACCTCGGGTGCTTAATGGCCCCTGGATCAAATAAAGGTTTTCCCTGTTCATCTAATACAATGTTATCCTCAAGATCACCGTCTTTATCGATATTAACCTCCTCAGAGGTAAATTCATGTTCAGAGGAATGATAAGGCAGTTCCTCTGAATCCAAATTAGAATCCTCCGAAGAGGAAGTCAGGCAAAATGAGTCAGGTTTAGATCTGACTCTGTTTCTTTTCCTCGGATTGATATCCTCCCGAGTAGAAGTTCTGTGCCGTGGTGTTGAACCACGTTTCAAATTACCAGATTTAACAGGTATTTTCATAGGGAGAGCTTGTAGCCTCTCTTTCAGGATCACGTTTGACTTTCCTTTTCCTTTTTTGCCCAATTTGCGTTTGAGCGTCTCCTTCAGGAGAAAACTCTGAAATATGTTTAGCCGCAACAGACTGATAATTTGTATTTACAGGGTTACTAACATTTTGTTGTAATACGTCAGTTAATGACTTAGCCAATGTTTCCATAACCTGAGTCATGCAGGATGAAATGGCATCCGAAACCGTTTTATTCACGGTTTTATCCATTATAGCTTGAAAGTGATCACCATTATGTTTAGAATTTAATGTCATCTCCGCTGGAGACTCAGAGTGAATAGAAACATTGTCCTCTACAAAGAAATGAGGTGGTATTTTATGCCCTTTTAAGGGTGTAGTGGGAGATAAGTTTCTTGCAAGACATGCCCCAAGTGTATACTATAACTGTAGAAAATTCTTATGTGAAGGGAAAATTCTATGAGGAAATTTTTTTTTACTAGAATCTTGTGGATACAATGAAATATATGAATATTATATATTTATCTAGTATTAATATAGAAATTCCGCTAAGAATAGATCAAAATTCAAGCCTTTTCCTCACAAACTCGCAGTTATGTGAAAGAGATAGCAGGTGGTGTCCGGCGTCAAGGCAAACAGATTTGAAATCGCACGTGTGAAGAAAGAGACCCGCGCATGCGCAGTAGAAGCTGGAAGTAACTCGCGACTGCCCTTACACAAGATGGCCGCCGGGTGCAGAGCCTAAGCTCGCGACAAGCGGTCTGATAAATGGCCCGTGCTGACCGTGCAGGAAGGAAAAGGGAAAAGGTAAAGCCAGATAAACAGAGAGTGAAGGTGAAATATTTATAAAAAGAAATTGAGTAACACGTTATGGTTCCAAGTTAAACTCTGAGACAAACAAGGAAACCGAGGAAGGAGACAAAACGCTATATCTAGATAGAATGCCAGTAGGTGAGAAAGAGAACTCAAGTTTTAATGTCCACAATGGGATAAAGGTACATAAAAATATATAAGAAATTCAATAAGACTGAATTATACTGATAAGTGAACATAAACGCCAGATGGAAATATATCCTATAATTGTACTGTATAACATAGACTTTTCTAATAGAACACCACAATACATAAGCTAGCAAGAGTGAAGTACTTATCTGCTTGAGCAGCAAAGAAAGAGGAAATGGTATTACCTGTTCTTAGTGTTATACACCTGAGGGAGTCCTGATTGGATGCATATGTTAAAGGGTGGGGTTGAGTAAACTATCATGTTACTTTGTTTCTTTAAACCATTCAAACTTTGCTGCTGTTAGTAAAGATGGAGTTTATGCATAATAGGAGCCTCTGTGTATTTCCTTAAAATCCACTGTATCAGCATAATGAGCAATAGGACAGATCCTCACACATCACAGGACTCATGCATCCCATGGTGATACTAAGGGCAAATACTCCTGAAAATACACTTCATGTGTTACAGCACATTCATCTGATATAGTTGAATTGAAAAACCTATAAATGTCAAATATGTTTTATAGGACACAAGCAATACCCCAGTACTCACCATTAAGTTAAATAATTTAATGAGAACCTTTACGTAGCAGAGCGAAATGAAAGCCAGAGGATAGCTAGACTTAGAATGTGGAGCTCCATTTGTGGCAATCCGCGAGGTTAGCTAGAATAGGTGTATGTTGGAATTGCACTGTTTACTGAATCAAATGATCATCTATATCCTCTATATCGCTGTCTCCTATAAGTCCCTGGTGAGAAACAATGGCTAGAATCAACACATGTAGAATGATCGCTTAGACAAACAGTATCAAGATTGGATTGTAGCAACAGCGGAGAAAATATTATCCGTGCCAGCATCAGATAGAGGTGTAGGCTTGTACGACAGCATCTCTCTCCGACGTGGCACTGAGTGTATTTTGATGCTTTAACCCTTTGAGTGCCAGAGTAGTACGGAATGCATTTCAAAGCAATGCATTCTGTACCACTTTGTCACTCAAAGGGTTAACTGTATGCCATGCCATTTATTATTCAGCTGCCAATTTGGTTCATTCCGAGAGTGTGTGCTGAAAGCGCTTTGAGTCCCACTGGGAGAGAAAAAATCTCACTGATTAAGAGCCACTAAATACTAATGTGAATACTAAAATATGATCAAACTATGTATAGTGAGAATCTTAGAGAGACAAGTCATAGTACAGATTTATACTATCCAGGATCACAGGGGTTAAACACCCACAAACAGATTTAGTGTTGTTAGTGCCCTAGACTTCAGAATAACCGCATATAGGCATTTTGATATTGTATCACTGGGGTTTCTCACACTTACTAATTAAGGGAGTACTGGGCTTGCTTTTAAACCCTCATGACACCTGTGCATGAGGGAATTTCCTTTTTAATTAAGATATCTTAATGATGTAAAATAAAGGATACATACACATATGATTTTATTTTTAATTATTTAAATAGTAAAGGTTGTATTTTAGGGCAAAAAAATGGATTTACCTATACAAAACGTTGCTGGACTTGTCTCTTGAGGGCCATGTCTAGTGGCTTTTTGAATTAAAACAGTATACATCCAGCAGACATTAACCCCTCCCTCTTCCTTGTTTTGTTATATATATATATATATATATATATATATATATATATATATGGCATGCGGCAACCAACAAATTAAAATACATTTTTGTGAAAGATTGAAGTGACTCACAATAAGCATCTCTTCAAGAAAGAATATGTCTGATCAGTAATAAACTATTGCTATATGCAGTCTCTGTTGCTCTCTGCATTTAATGCATCTATTGATGTCTGCAACACATCCCGCAGCATAGGCTGTATATGGAACATGAGAGATGTTAATATGATGGAGCTAATATGGACAAATATTGGAGGGGAAAATGTTGGATATGTGCAAATCTGATGGTATGGTGTATGTCACGCTAAAAGCATATACGGAGTAACAAAATAAGCTAAGTACTGACCATAGAATAAATAAACATATATAGAGTCCTGTTATGCTGCACAATGTTCTGGAGACCATCAACAGATGTGTTTAAAGCAGAGAGCAACAGAGAATGTATATAGCAATAGTTTATTACTGATCAGACATATTCTTGCTTCTTACTTGCTTATTCCCTCTACTGTGCACGATGCGCTGGAGACCTGCTACCCTGAACCTAAGCTGCCTGTATATATACAACTAACTGATCCCGAGTAGATAGGAAGAGATGTACCCATGGCATAGATGTGAATAAAATGCAGAAGGTTCCAGTATAATAGGGAGAACTGGATCATAAATAGAGGGTACAAACTATTATGTACTGCTGTGCAATGCGGTGGAGACCCACGATGTAAGGAATTTAATGGAATTGTATGTGCCAATGCTGTAAAGGGTCATATGTGTGCACTATACTAAAGATACACAGGGCACATGGGTACAGAGCATGCGTGAGTGCCAAAGTGATGCACCTACCCTCAACTGGCAGCTGGGTCCCAGGGCCTTAGCTTACTGGCGATGCTGGAGCGGGGAGCTAGAGAAATCCAACATGACACTGGGTGAGTGAGAAATGTGTATGAACCGGTTGTGAGTTGTGTGTGTGAGTGTGGGTAGTGTGTGTGAGTGTGGGTAGTGTGAATGTGAGAAGAGGCTATCAGGGGAGGCAAATGTTTAGTTGAAGTGTTACAATGCAAAACAGACTGGTGTGCGATGCAGTGGAGACCGGCAGCGGACATGACACAGTGTGATAAATGTGTGTGGTTTGTGTGTGTAGTGTGTGTGAGTGTGGGTAGTGTGTGTGAGTGTGAGAAGAGACTATGAGGGGACCCAAATCGTTAGTGGTGGTGAGTTAAATATTTGTCACCAAACAGAAGTGAGGCAGCCATTACTTTTGTTTCTGAGAAGTGTGTAGGAGATATGCTAAATCTCCTCCTTAGCTGCTCCCCGGTGTGTGTGTGTGTGTGTGGGTATGGCACTCTATAGGAGATCTGCATATGTGCTCTTATGTGCCAGCCCAGGGTGTGTGCTTATTATAATTGTGTGTGTAATACTGGGCTCAGGCAATAGAGGACATATGCAGATCTCCTCCCTGGGGGAGGGGGGGTGTGTGGCATGGACACATAATTCTGGTCACCTGACACTTCTTTTTTTATGGTAGATATTTTGCTTAGATTATCCTGCTGAGTACAACAGGGATGCTGTCACTGCTGAGAGATGTTTTATTTAAAATATAATGCATTTTAAATGTAACATTTTTGGGGTGCACTACCTCCATGGCTTGAAATTTTACAGTGATGCTGGTGCTGCAGCAGTCTATGGAGAGTTACTGTTAGTGATGCTGAAGTACTAAGTAAAGCGGTGTAATCCTGGAGCTAACCAAATACACAGTAGGGGAAAAAAATAAGACTTGCCATTCATTTTAATGGGTCTTTTACCCCCTTGAATGCTAGAGAGGTCTCCAGGGCATAGAGACATCTAGTATTCTAGGAGTTAAAAACCCTGTTTAAATCAATGGAGATTTTATGTATTTTCATTTGTTACATGCTGTGCAATTGGTTGCTCCAGAATCACACTATTATTCTTAGTATACCAGCCTTTCTAATCATAGACTGTTGTAGGAACTCCGCTGTGCCAGTTCTGAACATTTCAGCCAACATCTGGGTAGGCATGATGGGAATGCTATGGCTCAGTTGGTTAATGAACCAGCTGTAGAATCTGTTGAGGTCACAAGGTTACAGGTTCTAGTCCCGGCAAGGTCAGCTCAGCCTTTCACCCTTCTGAGGTAGATAAAATGAGTCCAGGATATACTTGAAAATGAGAGATAATCTCAGTGTATTTTTCCTGGTAAAATACTTTCACCAAATTGTATTCAAAACAGCTGGAGGGCCTCAGGTTGCCTACCACTGGTATAACCCTAAAGTTATTTCTAGTACATTAGCTTCAATCTTCCTCCAGTACTATTATGTGTATGGTGCCATACTAGCTGATAGCTCCTAGAGGGTTTTCCCAGTATGAACTGAAGATAGAAACATGTGAGATCCAGCCTAGATATGACTTGCATCTAACTGTAAGGTTATTTCCAGTGATGTGCTTCAACAGAATGTACATTTTCTTTATCACAATTAAAATTATACATACAGTATTCTGCATTGTTTTTGTTTTTTTTAATCGTTAATTAAACATTCGTTTATGTTCACTTCATAATTGTTAGATAGCTTTGTTTCATATTTCGCCACACTGGGCCTTATGTTTAAAGAAATGCTGTGTAATTTTGAAGCCAACTAACTTCACTATAGGGGACAAGTAAAACCTCCCACTGGTTCTATTAGTCTGCTGACTGGTATCCTCTTGCAACTCAGCTCGAACGTTTGGCTCTGAAGCACAAACCCAGTAGGCTGTGCAAGCAGCCTCACTAGACCATTAGTGTTGGGTTTGGACACCTGCATATGGGGCCCAAATACACTGTTCTGTAAGACTTTAGTCTCCTGCAGGTCCAGCAAGGGAAAACGGGGTTTCTATTCAGTCCCCCGTTCTTCCTCCTTGTGTTATTGCTGGGGCTCACAATCCAGTACCAGCTTCACTGAAAGGGCTGCTCCTAGGGGAGCAGATGAACATGCTTTCACTATTGATACAGCAGTTTATGAAGTTCTTAGAGTGCACAGTTTTTGTATGCTAATCTATCCATTGGTCCATAGGAGGTATAATAATTGTAATGTACGGAAATAGACATTTTAATTGTCACTGCCTCCTCATCCATATATAAAGGAGAAAGGGGAAGATAGCATGAGAGCAGTGAAGAGGGAGAGGTTGCAAATGTGCAAACTGCAAGGGGAGAGAGCCTTGGGACGAGCTGTGCACATTTGGGAAAAGGGTGCATAGGGTGTTGTGTATAGTATAGGCCAAGGGTAGTCTATTTTTGGATCTCCAGCTATTGGGGGGGGGGGGGGGCTACAACTCTCATCATCCCCAATGAGCTGTTGACTGGTTGGGGATGATAGCAGTTTTAGTCCCCAACAGCTGGAAATCAAAAGATTGCCTACCCATGGTAAGGGTCCTAAAGGAGAGGGAAAGGTTGAAGAGGTGGGGGATTGAGATTGGAAGGAATGAAATTGAAGAGGGAGGCTTAAAATAGGATGATAGGAGCGAAGACAGGGGTGTGAGAATGGAGAGGGTAGAGTGTGACACTAAAGGGAAGTGAATGTGAAATTGAAAGGGGGGGGTGAGAGTAAGACTGAGGGGAGGAGGAGACTGAAGAAGGAACAAAATGAGACTAGGGGCAGTTACAATGAAGAGAGGGCAATGGACCAGACAGAGTTACTCCTTGAGCAATAGAGAGGTACTGTAAAACAGTGTAGACTCTTATCTAGCAACCAGAACTTTGCATTGCACACCCCTCTTGTCCTTAAAAGGTTAGAAAGAACCAGTTCATTACTTGAATCCACAGAGCGATTTTGATGGAACAACCCATGTCCTTTGCTAATGGCTCTGCTGAGAGCTCTTTGCTGCCAATGAAAAGAAGTGGCTCAGGCAGGAGGATGGTGCACCACATCTTTATTCAGCTAGCAACAACATAAGCTAACATCACAGGAAAATGGGATGTCAGAGTCCAGCCTAAGCTTGTTCCCATACTGCAAGAACAGTCCAAGCTGACTGATGTGGCACTGTCCCTACATTTATACTCAAGTTCCAGGAACTGGTCACAGCATACACTTCCCCTACCTGGTACTAGCCCACCAGTTTGATGGAGGATCTCTCTATTGTTTACTAGTACAATTGTCACGCACACACTCAGGACAATGACTATCCTGAGTACATGCGGTAAACAGATTCAGCCAAGGAGCTGAAACAATGTCATATACAATATGACAATAAAGTCTGAACTGGATGTGTCTTCATTACAAGAGGACTTGGACAAATTGAGTAACTGGGCAGGCAAATGGCAAATGAGATTCAATATAGACAAGTGTAAAGTTATGCATTTTGGGTATAATAATAAAAATGCAACATATAGTTTAAATGGTGTTTCTCTGGGGAAATCTACTAATGAAAAGGATTTAGGAGTAATGGTAGACAATAGACTTTGCAGTAGCATGCAGTGCCAGCTGGCAGCTGCAAAGGCCAATAAGATATTGGCATGTATTAAAAGGGGTATTGACTCAAGGGAGGAAGATATAATTATGCCTCTTTACAGGTCCATGGTAAGACCCCACCTAGAATATGCTGTTCAATTCTGGGCGCCCTTTCTGAAGAAGGACATTATGGAACTAGAGAAAGTGCAGAGGAGGGCTACAAAACTAGTAAGGGGAATGGAAAGTTTTAGTTATGAAGAGAGGCTAGAAAAGTTAAACTTGTACACACTAGAGAAACGGCGTCTTAGAGGGGATATGATAACACTATATAAATATGTTCAAGGCCCATATAAAGGGCTTTCAAAAGACCTGTTCATTAACAGAACAGTACACAGGACAAGGGGCCACCCGCTTAGACTTGAGGAAAGGAGATTTAGTCTACAACAGCGGAAGGGTTTCTTTACAGTAAGGACAATAAAGGTATGGAATGCACTTCCGGAGGAGGTGGTGCTATCAAATACATTAGATGCCTTTAAAAGGGGCCTGGATACTTATTTAAAAGAGCATAATATAGAGGGCTATGCACGTTAGTATTGGGATTAATATTTAGTTAGGGCTTGTTGATCCAGGGTGAAGTCTGATTGCCATTTGGAGTCAGATGCCTTCTTTTGGGTCAGCGATGGTAAACAGGAATAGGAAAAGGGTTGAACTGGATGGACGCAAGTCTTTTTTCAACCTAAATTACTATGTAACTATGTAATATATACTGTATCTATCCTTGTGTTACTTTGCAACAGTTTTACAGAGTCTTAATAATTACTAGTTTTATACATCCCCGATAAACATGCCTACCCCATTTCCATGAAAGGAAATATCCCTGATGTATATAATATTTCTCTTCTCCAGAACGGATGACTTTTGTACCTTTATAGAGTGGATGACTTACATACCCTTGTCACTCAAACTTATCAGGGAGTGAACGTCAGTAACAAAACTACAACAAGCAACAGTGTCAATAATTAATCCTAAATAATAATTCGCTAAGTTGTGTGTAACGCCCGACATGCGCAGTAGACACTGCTGCGCGCGCGGCAGTCCATGCGCAGTACAGACTGCCCGCGCCGCGGCTGATACAGAGCTGGGCGCTCCGAAGGAGCTACAAGTTGCCATTTAAAGGACTGCATTAGTTGTTAAGATCCGATAAGGGACTTACTTTATCGCATAAAATTTAAGACCCAGTTTTTTTCTGACTAAAGTCCCTTATTGAATCTTTAGTCAGCCAATACAGCTGATGTATTGATATGTGGCCCTAAGCCCCACATCAATACATCCAAAGTGCCTAAAAAGTGTCCAAAGTTAGTAGAATTAACCCTGAAAGAAAAGAAAAAGAATTTGCCTCCATTTCTGTGTAAATTCCTGTGAAAAGACAATACATACAATTTCCACCATTTCTCTACCACCAATGAATTTACTGTGAGAACTTTGCTGGTTTCCACCTATACTTTCTATGGCTGCAATAATCCCACTGAAGTACAGTATTCGTGTTGCTGAAGGCTGAAGTGAAGAAATCCAGAGCTGAAAGTAAAGTTGTTAGCAGGCTGTGTCCTACAGCAACATAAGCCTTGAAAACATTCTTAGCAGACAGAGTCCCATTGCTCCGACCCCTAACCACCTGCTTATACAACTGGTACAGGTGTTCTTGTAAAATAATGGCAGCTTAGGATGTACCACAGTTTAATACCAATATTTGGCAAATTTGAAATTCCACAGATGTAATGACTATTTTTGTGTATTTTTTTTTTTTTTTACTTAGGATGGGTTGGCAGCAAATAGAATAAAAACCATATAACCTAACTGTTTTAACAACATATGAGTTGACCATTCACTGGATTTTCAATGAGTTTCGCAACCTCAACAAACATTTGTAAGGTCTACAGGCAGCTATATAGGCCGCAGTGCACCAAATGGAGGGGGAGCCCTGGCTCTTGTTTTTTTTGTTTGTTTTTGGTGCACTTTGTCCTTCCTGTGGTGGACGTCTTGGTTTTGTGTGGGGCTGTCTGGTTACCTGAACCTTCTACTACATATTGTGAGATCATTCATAGATATACTGTTTAACCCTTTGTATGCCAGAGAGTTATCCAATGCATTGCAACACAGTGTGTTGGATACATCTCTGGCAGTCAAAGGGTTAAATGGAGTAGTTTATCCCTTTAAGTGCCAGAAAGACACGCAGCACATTGCTCTGCAATGTGTTGCGTCCCTTTCTGGCACTCATGGGGTTAAAGATCCCCCTCTGCTGATTTCCTGCCCAACACATATGTGCTGTTCCAGCCACTTTATTTGAGTAGAGTGCTTACTTGTTTTTGCTATAGGCCACAGTGCACCCTACATTTACTGCAAATGTACTGCTTTCTGGAGGGAGTGCAGTAAAGTTGCAACATGCTGGACGATAGTCATCCATTTGAACGGCCTCATAGCCTAAGCCAGTGGTTCAGGACCCACTAACAGTTCAGGATTTCCTTTTGAAGATCACATGCAGCTGACCAAATCCCCCTTGCTTTCAGTGCAGACCTGAACTATGCATATTTCCTGTGTCCCTGATTAAAGGAGACATTTGCTCAGCTTACCGTAGTCCAGCATTGAACATTTCACAACTGATGAGAGATCCAATACAACTCGGTCGCCGGGTCACTTGAAAAAGGTCACACGCAAAAGAGCATTCAACCACATCACGCATTAACCATTTTGCAATGATAAAAATGGCGACCTGAGAATCTCGCACTGCATGAAAGCGTGAGATTCTCAGGTCACGCTATGAAATGTCGCACTCTAGCCTATGTTATCCAAGGGGTTAAAGAGGAAGAGAGATCTCTTTAGGAATATGATCTCCATTAAGACTGCCTTGGAAATGTAAGCAAAGAAGAGGACATCATAGGAGGGGGTGACTGCATGCCTGGGAAGAAAGGGGGAGGTCAGTCAGAAGCAGAGCTCGGCCAGTGTAGCAGGCGCTCTGTGTGTCCCATGCACACTGTCCAGGAGTGCCTGGCTGGCTGCACGGGAGTTCTCTGCTTTCTAAACACAGCTATACTAATAGATGATGACTCTGCTACGGACAACAGCATTTCCTCTAGCAGAAGCTGCTTTGCAATGTTTCATAGCACGACCTGAGAATTTTGTGCTTTCATGCAGAGCGAGATTCTCAGGTCGCCATTTTTATCATGGCGACATGGTTAATGCGCCATGTGGTCGCATGCTGTTTTACGTGCAACCTTTTAAAAGGATACCCTGTCGCCCGAGTGAAAGGGGCCTAATAGATCAAAGATTCATTAGTTATCAGATTTTAAGCAATTTGCAGGGGACTACAAGGTAAAAAAAAAAAATTGTACATAGATATAACTGATTTATTTTAACCCTTTCAGTGCCAGAGGCATATGCAACATATTGCTTTGCTATACTTTGCTTACCCCTCTGGCACTCAAAGTATTAATGACATCTGCCTAGGTAATGGGGACGTGTGAAAAATACATACAGAAAGCCTGCTTTGATTTCAGTTCAGCACTGAAATATGCATATTCATATATATGTCACTTTACAAGTTTGGTCAGGTCAGCATCTGTCTGCAGGATACCGGACTAGATAAATCCATCTGACAAATGAAAGTATGGTAACAGTAAACACAATCTAAAGCACCTAAAACAAAGACTGTGTGCCTGATAGCTTAAGGGTTATACTTACCAAGTCACCCTCCCTATTCTTTCAGGGTCTGATGAGGGCCTTATCTTCTTCCATTTTGATTTGAGACTGGTAATAAAGAGGCCCCTTCCTTGACGCATAGTTGAGAGAGGGCATGACTGCTAGATGTGGACCATCTTTTGACAATAAATTGCTGGGAGATGGTTCTTACTGGCTTGGTGGGCTGGGTGGGGGGTAAATTGTTTATAAGCGTTGCCCATGAGGCTTTCTGCACACTTTAATATGGCATTTGAGACAGCTCACTGGGAATTTTTCTTTGTCCTCTGTGTGCAATTTGTTTTCTTTAGCTTGTTTGCTTACCCAATGGAAGAGCTTCTGAACCGGGTGAAGACACTCGCCCAGAGTGACGGCGGAGTATGGCTGGAGCAGCTGCTGGATTCTGCTTGTCCTCTGGCAGCAAATTGACGCACCCGGTAGTGTGGGGGTTAATACAGATGTATCCACCAACTCCAGTCGAGCCTCCAGGTGGGTCTGCAGGTCAAGGCCGCCCGAGTGATACAGTCCCAGCTCATCTCGGGCTAGGAGTGCATCTGTGCCTGCTGTGTCCCATCAGACTGTTTCCCCCGCAGATGTTGCAGGCCCCAGGGGTGCCTTGTAGTTCAATCCCTTTTTCACATTTACAGAGTAAATATTACAAAATGGACACAATTATTTCCAGTCTGTAATTTTTCAGTAATTGGCATGTGAGGATCATAGCTTAGTTCACGGTGTCAGAACCCAAAAATGCCCCACAAAAGTATATGTTTCTGAAAAGTAGACAAAATATGGTTTGACAGAAATAAGCGCTTAACTCTTCTCCTCCCTCCCCTTTTCAAGACGTCAGCTTATAGCTGACGTCATGAGATCCCAGTCCCAGACCAGCCAGTAGGTCTTCAGCGGAGCTGAATGAGCTCTATTGAAAAACAAATACTTCAGTAGAATGGTCTGCAAAGTGTGCTTGCAAACCAAGCACACTTTGTTAACCGTTCCAGTGAAGTATCTGTTTTTCAATAGCGCTCATTCAGCTCTGCTGAAGAGCCGCCGAGTCGCACGACTCAGATCCACTGCTGACAACTTTACAGCTCATCAGCAAGAGGGAGGAACTTTAAGCGCTTATATCTCTCAAACCATAATGGTTTGAGAGATCCAACTTGGCACAGTAAGATTATCTTTTGAATACCGTCAATATTAGGGTTAGTTAATGTTAGACATTACTAACCCTTTAAAAAATGCATTGATTAGTGTTCAGCCACTCCCCCCATGTGTTTATTATAATCAGACTGGCTTTCTCAGTACCTCACTTTTGCCACAAACAGAGACTGGCACAGTTCTGTCATCATGCATGGTGGTTAGCATGTAGACATCCTTTTTGTCCCTAAACTTCCAGCAGCTCCTGTTGGCACAAAGCTGAGGAAGTCCCCCTTTTTAGCTTTGAATTTAATAGTTGTTTGGGCATCTCCCTGCAATTGCATCTAACAGTACCACAGGCCACTGTGTCAAAACAAAGAAGTAATTTAAATAAAAGGTGGCTAGTGTAATAATTATCAACACATAAATTATAGCCTTTATTCAATAAGGGGTAAACAATTTTCCAGTTGGTTCCCAGATATTTGGGGCAAACTAGGAGAATCAATTTGGCTGTCCTTGCCCTCATATATTATAATAGACTGGATATAACTTGTGGTGCTATTTCACAATTTATAAAAGTTAATATCGAACTTGCAGCTCTTAGAGGTGATATACTGTTTAAATCCCAACCTTCCCTTATACTTCATTAGGGATTCATCAATGCGTATATGATTTTGGGGAGTATATACCTGGGAAAATTTTATGTGTAAATAATTTATTAAGGGGCACATTTTGTACAGCCTGTCATACTGGGGGTGTTCGTTTGGGTGGCACAGGGTATAATCACTAAAATTCATGAAGTGCAGAATCATTTCATATCTGGTCCTAGTCATGGTTTTATAGAAAATAGAGGTATCACATATGGGATTTTTACTCCAGTATGACCTAATACTCAGTTTTTCAATTGTTAGGGCCCAGAATTGCTTGAATTCTATGAGGTCTGTGGATTTCCATATTTCCTGCTGAGCAAGGAACACTGATGGATTGGTGGCAATATATTGGGCTGCATGCAGATTGGTTTGTGATACAATTTCCCCCAGGAAAAAAATGATCATGGGTAAATCCTGTCACATCCACTTGAATTCCTGGGCTGCCTATGAATTTTGGAATTTGTGGGCATAAATCAACTGGTGGTACCCATACATTAGGGTCAGGAGGAGTGGTAGTACTTGGAGCAGCTCTTGGGGTAGTACGTCTCTTCTTAAACGGATAGTAATACTTAAAATGTAAAAAAAAATATGTTGTAGGGTTTATCCCCCTGAGAAAAACAAGGGTACTCCCACTACTGAAAGGTGTTTCATTCAAAAGTTATTAATTTTCAAAGTTGAATTTTTTAGGTGCAATATCACAGTGGCCTGAAATTGTACAGTGGCACTGTTGCTACACGATCCTATGGACAGCTCTGGTCAATTGACCATAAATCTCCATAGGATGGTGTAGCAACAGCGCCACTGTACAATTTCAGGCCACTGTGATATTGCACCTAAAAAATTCAACTTTGAAAATTAATATCTTTTGAATGAAACACCATTCAGCAGTGGGAGTGTCCTTGTTTTACTCAGGGGGATAAACTCTACAACATATTTTTTTTTACATTTTAAGTATTACTATCCCTTTAACAGAAGGCCCAGCATTATCACTTGAACCATCATTCTCAGAAAACTGTGTGATGTCAAAGTCTGATGCAGTATCAGTGGCTTCTGAATCAGATGCCAAAAAAGGCATATGCCTCATCAGCAGAATACATTCACTGTATTACTAACTAAATGAATGTCTAATTTATTACCTACCCACACTCACTAAACTACTTAACTATTTCTATATTTTTTTTCTGTGCCTAACTCTAACCCCTACCCTAACGCTAATCCTACCTACATTAACAGTAACTACCCACCCAAACTAATTAATTAAAATATTAACTAAATGAATGTAATAAAAAAAATGAAAACAAAACAAAACAGGAACCAAATTAAATTACAGAAAAAAATACAAACCCCAAAAGGTCAAAATCCTTATAATAAAACCTTACCTTAACCCATGTATACCCTGAACCTACCTAACCCAACCACCTATCTAAACCACCTAAACAACTCTAAAAAATGTAAATAAACTTTTTTTTATACACTACTCCTAAATTTAACCCTAAACCTTACCCTAACCCACATATACCCTAAACCTAGCTAACCAATCCAAATACCTAAATAATACTAAAAAATAAATAAAAATGAAATTTTAATAAAAAAAATGCAAGGGGGGGGGATACCACAGATCCACAAATGTTGATCTATAGCAATTGATCACTAATTTAAGTGATCAAATGGGGGGATGAATTGATCACTGTAAGGACAATGATCAAAGGGTTAAAATCAAATTTTCCCACAGGTTTTGTGCTGAAATACATTGTGGGACACTAGAAACACTTTTCACTATGTCTTCTCTGTCTCTCTTCTCCCCAGATGTCTGTGAGGAGAAGGGAGACAGAGAAAAGTGATAGTGGCAGTGTTTGAATGGCACTTGCTCCCAGGTAGTCACTAGCTTAGCCTTATCTGCAGACAGCTATTGGGTGCCTTGTGTGATGCCAGTTGTAGTTCAACAACAACAGCTGGAGGATTTCAGGTGGTGCACCCCAAATCTAGAACACACACCTGAAACAAAGCCATGAGTAGCTGTCCTGGAGTATGGCCTTACTGCTTTCAGAGTCACCATAGGTAATGCATCTTAGGCAGATTATGATGTGAGACAGGCATAATGCAAGACAGCTTTAGATAAGGGGTCCTGCTGCCATGTTTCTACACCTGAAACAGAGCCCTGCCTAGCTGTCATGGATTTTTGCTTTACTGCTCTCAGAGTCACCATAAGTAATGCACCCTGGAGAGTTTAGGATGTGAGACAGGCATAATGCAAGACAGCTTTAGGTAAGGGGTTCTACCACCATGTTTGTACACCTGAAACAAAGCCCTGCATAGCTGTCTAGGATTATTGTCTTACTGGTCTCAGAGTCACTATAAGTAATGCATCCTGGGGAGTTTATGATATGAGACAGGCATAATGCAGGACAACTTTAGTAAGGGGTCCTGCCGCCATGTTTGTACACCTGAAACAGAGCCCTGCCTTGCTGTCATGGATTTTTGCCTTACTGCTCTCAGAGTCACCATAAGTAATGCACCCTGGAGAGTTTATGATGTGAGACAGGCATAACTCAAGACAGGTTTAGGTAAGGGGTCCTACTGCCATGCTTGTGCATCTAAAACAAAGCCCTGCCTAGCTGTCTAGGATTATTGCCTTACTGCTCTCAGAGTCACTATAAGTAATGCATCCAGGAGAGTTTATGATATAAGACAGGCATAATGCAAGACAGCTTTAGGTAAGGGGTCCTGCCGCCATCTTTGTACACCTGAAACAAAGCCCTACCTAGCTGTCCAGGATTATTGCCTTACTGCTCTCAGAGTCACCATAAGAAATTAATCTTGGGGAGTTTATGAGGTGAGACAGGCATAATGCACGACAGCTTTAGGGAAGGGGTCCTACTGCCATGTTTGTACACCTGAAACAAGGCCCTGCCTAGCTGTCTAGGATTATTGCCTTACTGCACTCAGAGTCACCATAAGTAATGCATCCTGGAGAGTTTATGATGTGAGACAGGCATTATGCAAGACAGCTTTATGTAAGATGTTCTATGTTATATGTGTTTATCAGACAGGAAATCTGAGTTGTTGTTTGCAGGTATGCAAGACTTGGTGAGAAATTAGTAACCCTATATTTAATTATTTGAGCACCTGAAGACTGAGCTATGCATTTCACACTTCTTATGGCCTCAGGGAGTTAATTGTGCCTCATTTTGTGACTGACTTCAAAAAAAGGACAAGATAGATTGGTAGAGTAAAAGTGATACCTTTTATTGGCCAGTGGAGCAGCTTCAGAATGCAAGCTTTCAAGACCTTGAAAACTCGCATTTTAAAGCTACTTGGCCAATAAAAGGTATCACTTTTACTCTACCATTCTCCTGCTTTTTTAATGGCTAAGACATTACCACCTTTTACCTTCATAATACATGGTCTGTAACCTCAGTTAACTGTATATTAATCTGGGTTTATGTTTGGTAAGAAATTATATCTAACACTAGTATCAAAGCTCGTATACACGGGCTAAAGTGCACCCAGTTGCCCCGGAGCAGAGACAGGCTGTGAGCTGTCTGGAGCTCCCCACTCCGGATCAGCACTTTCAGCGAGTCTCTCGCCGAATACGCTGATCCTCAACGGGGAGCTCCAGACGGCTCACAGCTAAGCTCCCTGTGTGTGAAACCACACATGGACAGTCTCTACTGCGCATGTGCGGTTATGCTCACAGGGAGCGACGCATTCTATCACTTTATGTTATAGGATGTTCTTTCATAGCATCACACTTAGTATTCTATTAACTCCTTGAATGCCAGAGTGGTATGCCACGCATTGCAAAGAAATGCGTTGCGTACCACTCTGGCACTCAAGGGGTTAACCCAGGCCAGGCTTCTGGTTGACTTGCAATATATTACATACCTCTACTATTCAGTAAATTACAAACATGACTTAAAGGAGCAGCAACCTTTTTTTTTTTTTTTTTTTTTTTTTTTTTTTTTTCTTTTCTTTTCAAAAACCTATATGTTATAGAGCTTTTCCTGCTGAGTAAAATAAAGTTACTCCCACTTCTGTCAATTGTTTTATTCAGACTTTATAACAGTTCAAATGATCAGGAAGTGAATTTACTATGCATTTACTTCCTGAAAGTTCTGACAGGAAGTGGCTTGGAAGTTTATATCACATTCTATGGAGAACTGTATGTCCTTGACTTTCCTCTCCTGTAGAATATAACAGAATAATTGGAATTTGAACACTAGAGGGCATTGCTAATGTAAAACAAAACAAAACATGGGTTTACACTGTTATAATTCTGGAAATATGCATCTCTCAGCAGTGGGAATACCCATATCTTACTCAATATGAAACATCTTTTTTCATGGGGAAAAAAGTTTACTGATCCTTAAAAAAAAAAATTTGCAGGGATTTTCCTGTTGTGTGAAAAAAGTGTATTCCCACTGCTGAAAGCTGCATAACTTTCAGTTATTACAGTTTAATTTTTATTGTTTTATTTTTACACTAACAGTGCCATCTACTGGTGAGATTCCAATGAGTTATTATGTTGAATTGTCAGGGAGAGCTGAGTCACTGACAAACATTTCTCCATAGTATGTGATAGAAACTGCTGAGTCATGCTGTCATAACTTTCATGAAGTAATCGTAATGTAATTCACTTCCTGATAATTTGAAAGTATTACATCTGAATACACAATGGGTGTACCTTTGTTTTATTCAGCAGGAAAAGCTCTATTAAAAAAAATGTTAAATAAAAGTTGATGGCTCATTTAAATCAATAGGGATTTTAATTTTCCCTTATGATGCTTTTGGTTGGCCCAATAAATCCTCCATTTCTTTTTAGTTCATCAACCTCAGTGATGTTGGAATCTGCCCACAATCTAAGGCTGAGGTACAAAGAAGAACTGGGGCAGTTCAGGGGGAAACTGAATGCACCATAGGGGACAAATAAAAATCCCATTTAATAAAGTGTCTGTGTTGTAGTGCATGTGGGTGGTGGGTGAGGATGTTGTACAATGCTGTTAGAGATGGGGTTTTGGCCTGCACTCAGTGCTGATCGACGAGCTTTGGATACTATAAAGCAGGATTTTTTTTTGAGCAGTGTTGGTTGAGGATTTGCAGTGGAGGTAGGCCAGCATTGCTGAGTTGCATTGTTTGTAGTTTAGTGTTGCTACTGGCTGTGCAGTATTGGAAAGGCAGTCTTTTGGCAATGCCAGCAATTATGTCAATTGTATTGTGCAGAGGTGGGAGATATACAGGAGGCTGACAGTCACAGGAGGCAGAGGGATTGGATAGAGGTAAAAGACAAAAATGAGTCCAGTACAAGAGACACGCAGAAAGTAAGATGACAGTGACCCTTTTGGCTAAGGTGCAAAAAAAAACAAAACCCTTGCAGCACTCCAGGATCTGTGACGTGTATGTACAGCTCCTAACAGGATGCTGCCAGACTTTGTCTAACAGTAGATCTTGACAATGTCCAATCAGATTGGTATCTTTCTGAGCCTGACCCAATAAGAAGCAGTAGTATTGAGTTAACTGGTTAAAAAATAGTCTTTGTGTGAAAATTTGCTGTTTTAAAGACAAGAAATGCCTTTCTTTGATGATTTTCATTTCTAGCATAAAATTAAAGAACAGAATGTAAGGACAATATTCATCAAGATCTTAGCATCATTTTTAATTCTTTAGAACACATTTCAGACATGATGGATTTACTTGTTCTTCTTTTACAACTTAGTCATTATCCTGACCTTCTGAACATTCTGCTCTTAGTGTAGGTGTTTTGTACTTTTAGTTTAGTGTAGTTTTGTTATTGGGAGACTAGTTGCAGTGTTGCTAGATAAGAATTTGTTTTGAAGTGACATTTTTGGCAGTATGGATATTAAATGTGGAAAATGAAATAAAAACTGAAGGTGGTGTTTTTCTGTACTGCTAATTGAGTATTCCTTTGACTGTTTATAGGGACACCATTTTGGTGAAGAGGTACAGTTTTATTGTAGCAGTAGAAGAAGCAGTCATGATTATTAGTGTAAGCACAATGCCAATGCTGAAAGAATAGCTGAATGTTCAGTGCCAGTCTTTCTGGTTTGGATATTGGTTTATTAGTAGTACTTTATAGCAGTACTATTTTAGTGGGGCACTATTCTGTATTAGGGTTACTTCAGGATGATTTGATACCTGTTATTGTAGAATGAGGATATGCAATAAGGCTGGGTTCTTCCAAATCTGGCACCAGGTCACCATGGCGACTAGTAAGTGGGACCTGATGCATAGGCTTCAAACTTGGCCTACATGTACAGAAGGAGTTTCTCTACACTGCAAGGGAATATTTAACACTTGGAAATATACATGATCGCTGCACGAGCAGAGCCTTGAAGATCTTCCTACTTAGCCCAGATATTTGTAGATTGCCGGGTTGAGCAGAAGGAGATATGGGAAGGCAATGAATGGCTTCCAGGGTGCTGCATAGGTCACCTATCCAATCAGACAGGCGATCTGTGCCAGGGTGGCATCAGGAGGGATCCTTATGCTCCCCTATGAGGTCTGAATACAATTAAAAATAATTTAATCCCAGCTTTGTCCCACTTCCCCGCTTATACTGTCTGCCGGCCCAGCCTTTCCCCCCCGTCCACTGGTAACCACAGATCCACACATAAACTCTGACCCCCTCAGCCTTCTTGTGCCCAATGTTAGCCACAGATTCTTACATACACCGTGTAACCCCCCCAGCCTTTCCCCCATGCCCACTGGTGGCCACAGGACCCCCCCACACACACACATACACATTGTTCCCTTGTCCATTGACAGAAACAGATCCCCACATACACTGTCTGACCACCAGCACACTTCTGCTGGTAGTCACAAAGCACCACATACATTATCTGACTCCCAGAAGGGTTCCACCACCCACTAGTAGATACAGATATCTGCATACGCAGTTTGATCCCTACAGTCAGGTTCTACTTTTAGTCTTAAATCAGAACAAATACTGTATGCCCTTTCCTCCAAGCCTGTTTCCACTGCCTCCTTATAGTCACATTTTCCCAAACACACTCCTTGTTTCAGTGTCTCACTCGTAGCCATAGAAAACACACACACACACACACACACACACACCCCTTCTTCTCTGTGATGAGTCTAGCTCCTAACTTAAACCAAATGTGTCAAGCCCTTAAAGGTATTGTAATGTCCCGAAAAAAGTATAAGCCAAATGACAGACTCGATAAAAAAGACGTAATGCCCTTATTCCTGTCTCTCAAACCTTTATGGTTTGAGAGATATAAGAAAATAAAGTTCTCCGCTCCCTCCCCTTTCTGCTTGACGAGCTGTAAAGCTATCAGAAGCGGAATCTGGTTGTGCGACCAGACTCGGCTCTTCAGCAGCGCCAATATAATGATATCTAAAGAAAAATACTTCATCGGAACTGTCTACGACGTGTGCCTGGTTTGTAAGCACACGTTGTAGACCATTCTGATGAAGTATTTATCTTTAGATATCGTTATATCGGCGCTGCTGAAGAGCCGAGTCTGGTCGCACAACCAGATTCTGCTTCTGATAGCTTTACAGCTCGTCAAGCAGAAAGGGGAGGGAGCGGAGAACTTTATTTTCTTATATCTCTCAAACCATAAATGTTTGAGAGATAGGAATAAGGGCATTAAGGCTTTTTGTATTGCACCTATCATTTCGCATATAATTTTTTTGGGACTTAACTATCCCTTTAAGTAAGGAATATCTTTTGCCGCACTGACATTGTTTTAGCCTATTGTTCCTGCTTGTGGTATTTCCTGGCTTTTGCATCTGAGTGAGAACGTACCTCTAGTTTTAACAACATTTTTTTTTGTTTGTTTGTTTTGTTTTTTTGCTGTCATCTAATGACGCTGTACATAAAATTAAAACTGGCTACCTTTACATTATTAATGGGCAGACTGTATGGAGGAAATGGAAGCATCGGGCCATATGCACAAACACAAAGTGGAGTAGCACTCAAAGCTATGTAAACCCAATTTAAATCAATTAGTATTTTTATTTGTCCACATTGGTGCCTATCAGATTTGTTACCATATCAATGTGTAATCTCAATTATACGTTACTTAAAATAAGTTTTATGAAACATTGGTGATCTTATTTTTGTCCTGTTTATTGGTGGCAAGATCAGGAACTAACATAGTGTGTATGCTGAATGCAGTCAGATACTTGAGCATTAGACATTTTGTTTAACCCTTTGAGTGCCAGAGGGATACGCATCACATGGCTTTGCAATGTTTTGCATAACACTGCGACACTCAAAGGATTAAGGAGCACAAACATCTAAAAGGAAATTTGATTATATCCTTTTAAATATCAGATACTTCCAGTTAGCATCTCTAAAATGTAGTTATTTTGGATAGATCCCTAAAATCTGATTCTAAACTTGCAATTTATTGACACAATTGGTTAATGTATTTGAGCAGTGGTAATGCTACAAATGTATTGAGATTGGTACCCAATGCTCTTCTTTTCAGTAAGGCTGAACAATATCCCTGGATCAACATTACTGGGGACATCTAAAACTGGGACATGAATTTCTTGTAACACAGATCAGAAGCCTGATTATTCTGTTTTCTTTTTACTGTGCAGATGTGATCAGACCCATGAAAAGGCCCAGTACCAGGTAAGAGTGTTTTTATTAACACAGGCCTTAATACTATGGGGGGCACTGAATTTTCCTGGCGCTTTGTCCCTCCCCTAGAACATAGTAACATAGTTAATGAGGCTGAAAAAAGACATGCCTCCATCAAGTCCAAACCATGCCACATCACCCCTGCTTTTACAGAGAAAGGCACCCCCCACACCCCCAAAAAAAAACAAATCAAAGCCATTTCCAGTTAAGCCTCAAGTGGGTAAAAAATATTTTCCTGACCTCAAGTGTCAGTCAGATATTTCCCTGGATCAACATCCTATATGCTTTGAAGCCAACAGCCATAATTGTCCGTATTGTTCTGTGCTAAATAGGTATACATTGCTTTTTCAGGATCTGCAAGCACAGCATTCCAAGGCATAGAATTCCATAACCTTACTGCCTTTACTGTAGAAAATCCCTACCTTTGTTTTAGTCGAATTCACTTGTCCTTTAGTCTTAATGGATAGCCTCTTGTACTTAGTTCAGCTGTTTAAAAGAACACTAATGTGCAATAATAATTTTATGATGTATTGTAGATTTAAGAAAAATAAATTATGTGGAGCAAATCCCATCTCTCAAACATTTATGGTTTGAGAGATATTTGCATATAAAATTCCCCTCTCCCCCTTCTCCTGACGTCAGCCATCTACTGACAGCAGGAGATCCCGTTCCTGGGACCAGCTAGCGGCTCTTCAGCAGAGCCGAAATAGCGATTATCTGAAAAGAATTACTTAATTGGAACGGTCTACAAAGTGTGCCTGGTTTGCAAGCACACTTCGTAGACCATTCCAATGAAGTAATTCTTTTCAAATAATCGCTATTTTGGTTCTGCTGAAGAGCCTCCTCAAGTGGCCGACACAGATCTCCTTCTGTCAGCTTTATAGTTGACATCAGTGCACGAGGAGGGAGGGGGGAACTTTAAAATGTTATGTCTCTCAAACCATAAAGATTTGATAGATGGGATTTGCTCCACATAATTTTATTTTTTTTAGATCTACAATACAACATAAAATTATTATTGGACATTAGTGTACCTTTCAGCAAATAATCACTGGAAAGTTCTTTGTATTTACCTCCAATATATTTGTAAATGATAATCATATCATCTCTGAGACATCTTTTCTGTAATGTAAAAAAACCCCAATGCATTGGAGACCCCTCTGGCATTCAATGTGTTGAGTTATCTACTTCTTTTCTGTCCACTTAGTTTATATAAATTCTTCTGAGGAGAAAACACATCCTTCTCTGTATGTATTTCCTTACACAGCTTGCTGTCATTGCCAAAGATTGAGACATAAACACATATACTTGTTTTGTCTCCAGTGTGTGTGTCCAAAGACAGGCCTTAACCCTTTAAGGACTGGGAAAATCTGGGGTGGACCAGAGCAATGCTGACTTTTTTGACTGTGTCTTTGTTGAACAGTGTTTTCCATCTAAGTACTTTAGTTTACGCATGCAAATTATATACTGGGTTTTTTTTTACACACAAATAGGGCTTTCTTTTGACACCACACTTAAATGGATAATCCACCACTTATTTTACTAAAATTAAATAAAACTGTAAAAAAAATGTAAAAAAACGCCATTTTTATTTTTTCACTTATCATTTGGACGCAAAGGGTTACATTTTTATGTAGACTGCGGGAAAGGTATGATCGGTCATTCATACCCGCAAAATTGGCAGTTTTAAGTGGGCACTTCCCCCTGGGTGAAAATCCCCATGTCCCTCTTTCCCACCCTATTTTCCCATAATTTTAGTGACAAGATTTGGCTCTGTGTTTAAGCGTATTACCTGGCTCCACAACAATCACACTACCATTACTTCTTATGTACGCTTTGACTATTAATTTTATAAATATTTTATTTAAACATTGTATTCTTTCTTTATATATTTATAAAAAAAAAATGTTGCTTTTAGCAGGTCTGAAATTGACCTGCATCCAGCCAGCCCCAGCAGTGAAGGGGTTAAACCGCACAGGCACTGCTGTGCCACTATTGCCGGTATACTATACGAATCAAGCAATCAACATCAGTGGGACCTGATTAGAACTGAAAATTCGACCATTCAATAAAGACTTTTCATTGATTTTAAAGTCCCACTGGGGCTGTCTGCTTTCTTTTTTCAGTATCTATTGGAAGCAAACACTTGGATAGTAGGATTCATTGTATGAGTGCTTTGCACCATGTGCATCCGTGGAAAACACCTACCCAGTGGAGGCAGTAAGGAGGAGTTTTGCAAAACTCCTCTATACTCTCTGTCCCATTTGTCAAACCATAGGGCATAATTTTGGCAGGAGTAGACAAGGGGGGGGGCAGTTTCTGTCAATTATTGTGGCACGGTTTTCACTGGAGTGGTCATGTGGGTGAAGCTGTGAAAATCTCTGTATGAACTAGCTCTTACTACAAATTTCTGTACTATACAGTTACATCTCTGCAATGATTCTCCCTTCATAAAAAGAAAAAAATCCCTTTAATAAATTCTTAACAGCTGCCAAACCAACATCCTTCTGAAATCTTGTGCCTCCGTATGCTTACTGGGCCAAATAAAATAGTCCCAACACTTTACCTTTCTCCCTCTTTTACTCACATTTATATCTTCACCTTTTTCTTCTGTGCTTTTGGGCCATCTTTGCATTTGCCGCTCTGCTCTATTACTTGGACTTGCTGGCCCCCTTTCTTATACACCCCTAACATTTCAAAGGTCAACCCTTCTTTTCTCCAATTTCAGTCTTTTATACTAATTGGCTTCTTTTTGCTTGTTCCTTCATCCCTCATTTTCCCCACGTAACTTTTAATTCCCACTGTAACTTTCTTCACACCTCACGTTGGCCACTTTTGCCCTCACCCTATGCCTTCCTATGCTCCTTCTCTTCGTATTCACATGTTCACACAGTCCCGTCAGCCTTCCCGCATGTTCTGTAGGTTATAAGCCCCCCCCACTCAAACATCCACTTCTCTGCCTTTGTTTGGACACCTTTTGCTCTTACCAATACATGTGGCCCTCACCCCCATCTTTTTTCTAATTTTTCCTCCTCGCCACACCGCCCCTTTCGATACTTTCACTCAGCATTGCCTCCTACAACGCCTCGCATTTTGTGAGCAGTCAAGTGATCCAGCTTGCCATTAACAGATTGGAAAACAGATAAAACAAAAGTGACAATTAGGATTTAACGCTTAAAACAATGGATCATGTCTGGTTTGTCTTCATGGAGGGCATCCTTTCCCTCCTCCTTCTCTCCTCCTTCTCTATCAGAACTGCAATTCTTCCTAATTGTTTCATATTATTGACACTTTGTCATAACAGCTTCTTGTGACTGGTCTTCTCTATCTTTGCTATCTTGCTCTTCCTTCAGAGTTAAAATACAGCAAAAAGGTAGAACATGTTACTGTTTTCACAGACTTGGGAAACGGTTCCCTTTCAATAAGCATTTTATTTCTGGAAGAGGAGGGACAAGATGCTTCCATTACATCAGAGCAGTCCTGTCAAGCTGCTGTTACGAAGTTTCTATAAAATTAATGGGCCCTGTCAGGAAGCATTTAACCTGTTGTTGTAAAGAAGGGGAAATTATGCCACAATGAGAACCAAGCAATTCACAATCTGATTTTAAAAATCTTAAGTGTCAAATGTCTACAAACGCTACACAGCTGAAACTAAACACGATAGAGACCCCACAACAAACAAAAAACAGACGGGCAATGCCTTCACCACATTGCTGGATTGTGTATATAATATCCTTGCTTTGTGACAATGTTACAGACTATTCTACCAGTTTTCTACACCCCAAATAGGAAACAAAAGAAAACAGAAATGTGCACCAATGTAATACACAATTACATATGACTAAGCACAGTACCAGAAGTAATTAAAAACACTTCTTTATTTTGAAATATTAAGTCATACCTTCATGAACTATGCAAGACATAGACATAGAGGCAAGAAATTATAGAGTGATGGAAAGAACAAGACTTAATCCAGCTTATCTAACGCATTTTGCATCTTTGCAGTGCTTGGTCATGATCAAAAGCAGTGAGCCTTTAATGATCCAGTCTTTTAAAAAAGTCACAAACCAATCATAGTAGCGATAGTCCCTGTCAATAAATCGGATTAACTAATGGGACATTACATTGCTCGTTCCGAATCAGGATCTTAAAGTCTATGTATCTACAACAATAATATTAAGTCTTTCATTTAAATGAGTAAAATAATGAGCTAGATCCACTAAAGAGAAATAAAATGAAATAAACCATTCTTATAAAGCGCCCACATAATACCATCATTGAATCGATACAGACAGTGCTGGACATAATGTTTTGAAGCATCTGTAGGAGGTGCTCTGAACCTTAAGAGATTGTGTGTGCGTCCATGGTGATAACACCAGGATATAACTGCAAATTGTATATCGATGTAACAGTTGTCTGATCTCTTGAAGAAATTTGCCAACAAAATACAGATATATTTTATAAGATCATATGGACATTACTGACACTGATGCGATTATAGTATTATCTGGTGCTTTATAAGAATGGTTTTCCATTTTATTTCTCTTTGGCGGATCTAGCACATATATTTTACCTATTTATGATAAAGTCTTAATGTTATAGTTCTATAGTTCTAGATACATTGTCTTTTAAGATTCTTATTCAGAAAAGATGTCCCATTAGTTAAGCCAATTGGTTCACAGTGACTATTGCTACTATGATTGGTTTGTAACTTTTTAAAAAGATGGGATCATTAGCAGCTTATTGATTTTTGATCATGACTAAAGATGTGAAACACATTGATCGGATAGAGTAAGTCTTGCTTTTTTCCTCATTCTGAGTTCTTGCTCTATTTGTCTATTGTATGTGCTGTTCGTGGAATTATGACTTTTAATATTTCAAAATAAAGAAGTGTTTTTACTTCTGGAGCAGTGTATAGTCATAAGGAATGGTGTATTACAGCAATCTAATTTCTTTTGTTTCCTATTTGGACAATAGAGGAATTAGATACTCCTAATCGCATACTGTTCCTATTCCGACTGCTTAAAGACATATCAATGTTTTCAATACACTGTCCTGCTGAATCTAGATACATGTTGTTGTTTTTTTTGGTTTTTTTAAATAGTTCTATATATTTTGTTTTATACACACACACCCCTTGTTGCTTTCTGACTTACTAGAGCCATTAAATAATCCTGATCTATATATATTTCTCTTTTCCAGAATGGATGACTGAAGATATCCTTATCACTCAAAATTATAAGGGAATGAACCACAGTAACAAAGTACAGCAAGTGTCGACAACTGTGTGACAATTATGGCCAACGAATACATCTCCTGTGAGAATGGAAATCTCACAGAACCTTCTATATCTACAAAAGATATAGGGACAGACATAGATCATAAGGATCACCACACAGCCCATAAGGAGGAAAATATGTTAAGATGTAATAAATGTAGCAAACCGTTTACATGTAAAGAAGCATACTTCACACATCAGAAAATTCATGCAGGAGAGAAACCATTTGAATGTTCTGAATGTGGGAAATGTTTTGCCTTTAAAACACATCTTCTCACACATGAGGGAGCTCACATAAGAGCAAAGCATTATACATGTTCTGAATGTGGAAAATCCTTTATGAGAAAAGTAAAACTAGTTGAACATCAGGTAATTCACACAGGAAAGAAGCCATTTGAATGTTTCGATTGTGGGAAATGTTTTAGGAGAAAACCACATCTTGTCCAGCATCAGAAAACTCACACTGGAGACAAACCGTTTGTTTGCTCCGATTGTGGGAAATGTTATATCACAAAAGGGCATCTTAATTATCATCAGAAAAGTCACAAAGGAGAGAAACCCTTTGTATGCCCTGAGTGTGGGAAAGGTTTTTTCTTAAACAGTGGCCTGACTGTACATCTGCGAGTTCACACAGGAGAGAAACCATATTCATGTCTTGAATGTGAGAAACGATTTTCCTGTAAATCACATCTTACTAAACATCAGCTCCATCATACCGGAGAGAAGCCATTTGTATGTACTGAATGTGGGAATTGTTTTACCTTGAAGTCAGCTCTTGTTACACATCAGAGATATCATACAGGAGAGAAACCATTTGTATGTACAGAATGTGGGAAAAGTTTTATCAGTAAAACATATCTTTATGCTCATCAGAAATGTCACTCAAAAGAAAAGCCATTTGCATGTCCTGATTGTAATAAATGCTTTGCCCAAAGTGCAAATCTTATTGCACATCGGAGAATTCACACAGGAGAAAAACCATTTGCTTGTCCCGAATGCGGGAAAAGTTTTTCCAGATACCAATGTTTTGTTTTACATCAGAGAATTCACACTGAAGAAAAGCCGTATGCTTGTCCTGATTGTGGTAAATGCTTTAACAAAAACTCCACTCTTACTGCACATCGGAGAATTCACACAGGAGAAAAACCATTTGTTTGTCATGTATGTGGGAAAGCTTTTTCCCAAAAATCAGCTCTTACTGTACATAAGAGAATTCATACAGCAAAATAGGTATTTGTATGTACCAAAAGCACCAGAGGTTTTACCAGCACCAGCTGTATATCCAAGAGTTCACTCATTAGAGAATCCATGTTCGGATTGTTTTAAATGTTTTTCCCAAATCTCTGATTCTTCTGCACTTAAGAGAGTTCACAAAGGAGATTAGCCCATTTAAAGGGATAGTAATACTTAAATATTACTAATCCCCATATTGTAGCTATGGTAAAAAGAATTGAATTGTCCCCAGTGTCAAACCTTTATGGTTTGAGAGATAACCAAACTCAAAGTTACCCCCTCCCTCCCACTTCCCTGAAGTCAATGTTGTACTGACTGCAGGGATATCCAGTCTTATTTTCATCATGCGGCTCTGCAGCTGAGCCGAGATCGCATTAGTAAAATTATTTTTTACTAACGTAATCTCGGCTCAGCTGCAGAGCCACAAGCCTGTCGTAAGACAGACTTCCCCTGCAGTCAGTACAATGCTGACTTCAGGGAAGGGGGAAGGAGGGGGGGACTTTGCGTTCAATTATCTCTCAAACCATAAAGGTTTGAGAGATGAAAGTGGGGGAAATTCAGTTATTTTTACCATAGCTACAATATGGGGATTAGTGATATTTAACTCCTTAAGGACCAGGAAAATCTGAGGTCGTTTTCACTTAAGGACCGGAGCAATTCTGACCTTTTTGACTATGTAACATAGTAACATAGTAACATAGTAAATTAGGTTGAAAAAAGACACAAGTCCATCAAGTTCAACCTTCGCTTCATACCTCAGTAACTAAGAATTTTATAGCTTTCCTGCTACCAATTAAATTAGTCTTTATCAGACCTTCCTGATCGGCCTACTGATAAACAGTATAACTCTGTATGTTCCCTTTTGAAAGAAATGTATCTAATCTTCTCTTAAATGTGTCCATTGTATCTGCCATAACTACCTCCCTGGGCAATGAATTCCACAATTTGACAGACCTTACCGTAAAAAAACCCTTCCTCTGCTGAAGTTTAAAACTCCTTTCCTCTAATCTCAAGAGGTGTCCCCTGGTCACCTGAGCAGGCCTTGGAATAAATAGCTCACCGCAGAGATCCTTGTATTGACCTCTCATATACTTGTACAATGTGATAAGGTCTCCTCTTAGTCGTCTTTTCTCTAGAGTAAATAAACCAAGTTTGTTTAGTCGTTCCTCATATGTCAAGTCCTCCATTCCCTTAATTAATTTTGTTGCTCTCCGCTGTACCCTCTCTAGTTCTAGTATATCCTTTTTCAGAACCGGTGCCCAAAATTGCACTGCATACTCAAGGTGAGGTCTTACCAATGATTTGTATAATGGCAAAATAATGTTATCCACTCTTGCTTCAATACCTCTTTTTATGCAAGACAGGACTTTGTTTGCCTTTGCTACTGCTGTTTGACACTGGTCACTGTTTCCAAGTTTGTAGTTGACAAGGATACCCAGGTCTTTTTCTAGCAACGAGTCACCTAAAATTATTCCATTAAGTTTATAAGTAGCCTTGGGATTGTTTCCTCCCAAATGCATGACTTTACACTTCCCCACATTAAACTTCATATTCCACATGTTTGCCCAATCTGACATTGTATGTAAGTCCCTCTGTAGAGAGAAAATATCCTGTTCTGAATTAATGACTTTGCATAATTTAGTATCATCTGCAAATATTGATATTTTGCTTTCTATATCTATTTCCAGGTCATTTATAAACATGTTAAAAAGCAGCGGACCCAATACTGAACCCTGAGGTACTCCACTCTCCACTTTAACTATACTGGAGAATTTTCCATTTACAACCACACACTGTTCCCTATCCTTCAACCAGTTTTGTATCCAATTGCAAAGGTTATCTCCTAGCCCCAATTTCCTTATTTTATACACCAGCCTTCTGTGTGGTACTGTATCAAATGCCTTTGCAAAGTCTAGATATACTACATCTACTGCCTTGCCATTGTCAAGGTTGCTGCTTACCTCCTCATAGAAGCTGAAAAGATTAGTTTGGCATGACCTATTCTTCATAAAACCATGTTGATTTGTGCTAATGATCTTATTTTTTGTGTTGTAATCCTGAATATAGTCCCTTATTATGCCTTCTAATAGTTTTCCCACTACAGAGGTCAAACTCACTGGTCTATAATTCCCAGGTTCTGTTTTAGTTCCTTTCTTAAATAGAGGCACTATGTTAGCTCTTCGCCAATCCTGTGGCACTGAGCCTGTGGTAATAGAATCTTTAAAGAGTAAATATAGGGGTTTTGCTAACACTGCACTGAGTTCCTGAAGAACCCTTGGATGTATACCATCAGGACCCGGTGCTTTGTCGGTCTTAATTTTGTTCAGTCTTCCCATGACATCTCCTTGAGTTAACCCAATATCTATTAATTGTATTGTTTTATTTGATACTTGCGGAGGCTCTTCTACCATTCCTTGCTCCCTTGTATATACTGATGCAAAGAAAGTGTTTAAAACATCAGCCTTTTCCTTATCCTCACTAACCAACTCACCCATCTCATTTTTGAATGGTCCAATGCACTCCCTCTTAAGTTTTTTGCTATTTATATATTTAAAAAACTTTTTTGGATTAGTCTTGCTTTCCCTTGCAATTCGAGTTTCATTATCTATTTTTGCTACCCTAATTGCCTTTTTGCAATCTTTGTTGCTCTCCCTGTATTTTAAGAAAGATTGTTCAGTTCCTTCTGACTTAAATAATTTGAATGCTTTTTTTTTCCTTGCCATTTCCTTCTTTACATGTGCAGTCTTTGTAAAACATTTTTTCCCTCTTAGTCTTTTATCCCACCCCCATAAATTATATACTGTTTTTTTACACACAAACAGGGCTTTCATTTGATACCCTACTTATATGGATAACCCACCATTTTCTTTATTAAAATGAAAAAAACACAATTTTTGTTTTTTCTCTTGGGATCAATTGGGCGCAAAGGGTTACATTTTTATGGAGACTGCATGAAAGGTATGATCGGTCAGTCATACCTACAAAATGCACAGTTTAAAGTGGCCAGTGTCCCCCCTGGGTGAAAATCCCCATGTCCCTTTTTCCCACCCTATTTTCCCACTTTTTTTATCTATGACATTTGGCAGTGTGTATAAGTGCATTACATGGCTCCACAACAATCACACTCCCAGTTTTGTTTAATGAGATGTGTTACTTTTTTTTTTTTTCTTTTCAAAAAAGTATCATTGCAGGTCAGAAATTGACCTGCATTTAGCCAGCCTCCAGCACCAGTAATGAAGGGGTTAATACCCCCAGATGCTGTATTTTCTTTTTCCACTAGGTGTCTCCTCTCTGCTTCTCTTTCCCTTACTTTGATAACAAGGAGTCAGAATGCCGGTACATGTGATCACTGCTACGACGATCACATGACCCAGCACAAGCAAGAAGTGCTGAGACTGAACGCCCCAGTCTCGGAGTGTTCAGTCTCAGCCAGGAATTAATGATAGCAGCATGCACGGCGGCACGCTGCTATCATTTAAGCCATGACGGTCCAGGACCGTAATGGGTCCTTAAGGGTATTACAACCCATGACGGTCCAGGACCGTCATGGGTCCTTTAAGGGGTTAATTATTACTATCCCTTTAATGTTCTAGATGTAGGATATGCTTTTTTTATTAAAAAAATGTTTGTCAAACATCAGATTTTTTTATGCACATTACACTGTTGTAAATATACAAAAATGTATATTACTGTTGTCAGGTTTACATGGATGGGAGAAATGTAGGTGTTTTGTTGTTGCAGCCAAAACTCCTGTTGCATAATGCAATCTCTCTTCTTTTCAGAGAAATGTGTAAATATTCTTTATCGTATAGCACATAGGATGTGTTTGTTCTCCATTTGCATGTTTGTATTAATCAGTATTGTGTATGTGAATGAACCGTTTCAATGCCTGCGGGGTAGGCAACGCTTATCAATGTGTTGTGTAACCCTCTAGCATTCAAAGGGTTAAATTACACTATTTTATCTGTCCTGGTAATTTGCTTCTACCCAGCAAAGACAGTTTCAGAATTTTGCTCTCAATTTGTTTCACAAGATTTTTTGATCAGTCTTTTGCAAAATCTGTTATTAATTTTCTTGCTTTAGCTCAAGTCGGCTTTTTTATTGATATTTTTGGAAACAAAAAGGGCACCTGCCTTTTATGTGTAAAAGTTGTTTTGATGTAAATAAAAGTATTTAAGAAGCAATATATTTTCTCTAGTTTTAATTGAGTTGTGCAGGGACCATTTGGATATTGAGACCTCCCACAGGAGGCAGAGCACTCGAACATCCTCCCACATTCTATTCTATATACAGTTAGGGAAACAATTATTTGATCCCCTGCTGATTTTGTACATTTGCCCACTGACAAAGAAATGATCAGTCTATAATTTTAATGGTAGGTTTATTTGAACAGTGAGAGACATAATAACAACAAAAAAATCCAGAAAAAATGCATTTCAAAAAAAGTTATAAATTGATTTGCATTTTGTTGAGTGAAATAAGTATTTGACCCCTTTGCAAAACATGAATTTGTACTTTGAGGCAAAACCCTTGTTGCCAATCAAAGAGGTCAGACATTTCTTGCAGTTGGCCACCAGGTTTGCACACATCTCAGGAGGGATTTTGTCCCACTCCTCTTTGTAGATCCTCTCCAAGTCATTAAGATTTTGAGGAAACTCGAACCTTCAGCTCCCTCCACAGTTTTTTCTATGGGATTAAGGTCTGGAGACTGGCTAGGCCACTCCAGCACCTTAATGTGCGTCATCTTGAGCCACTCCTTTGTTGCCTTGGCCGTGTGTTTTTGGTCATGGTAATGCTGGAATACCTATCCACGACCCATTTCCAATGCCCTGGCTGAGGGAAGGAGGTTCTCACCCAAGATTTGACGGTACATGGCCCTGTCCATCGTCCTTTTGGATGCGATGAAGTTGTCCTGTCCCCTTTGCAGAAAAACACCCCAAAAGCATAATGTTTCCACCTCCATGTTTGATGGTGGGGATGGTGTTCTTCGGGTCGTAGACAGCATTCCTCCTCCTCCAAACACGGCAAGTTGAGTTGATGCCAAAGAGCTTGATTTTGGTCTCATCTGACCACAAAACTTTCACCCAGTTCTCCTCTGAATCATTCAGATGTTCAGTGGCAAGCTTCAGACAGGCCTGTACATATGCTTTCTTGAGCAGGGGAACCTTGCTGGCGCTGCAGGATTTCAATCCTTCATGGCGTAGTGTGTTACCAATTGTTTTCTTGGTGACTATGGTCCCAGCTGCCTTGAGATCATTGACAAAATCCTCCCGTGTAGTTCTGGGCTGATTCCTGACCGTTCTCATGATCATTGAAACTCCACGATGTGAGATCTTGCATGGAGCCCCAGACCGAGGGAGATTAACAGTTATTTTGTGTTTCTTCCATTTGCGACTAATCGCACCAGCTGTTGTCACCTTCTCACAAAGCTGCTTGACGATGGCCTTGTAGCCCATTCCAGCCTTGTGTAGGTCTACAATCTTGTCCCTGACATCCTTGGACAGCTCTTTGGTTTTGGCCATGGTGGAGAGTTTGGAATCTGATTGATTGCTTCTGTGGACAGGTGTCTTTTATACAGATAACAATCTGAGATTATAAGCACTCCCTTTAAGGGAGTGCTCCTAATCTCAGTTTGTTACCTGTATAAAAGACACCTGGGAGCCAGAAATCTTGCTGATTGATAAGGGGGTCAAATACTTATTCACTCATTAAAATGCAAATCAATTTATAACTTTTTTTGAAATGCGCTTTTTCAGGAGTTTTTTTTGTTGTTATTCTGTCTCTCACTGTTCAAATAAACCCAAAGTTAAAATTATAGACTGATCATTTCTTTGTCAGTGGGCAAACGTACAAAATCAGAAGGGGATCAAATATTTTTTTCCCTCACTGTAGCTCTCCAATAGCCAGCTAGTTAAGTTTGTTGAGTATCCTCAGGGGTATCAGTAAATTTTTTCCTGACTGTGAATAATTAATTTCTTTGTGTTATATGTGCAAAAGTGTGCAGGTGTGAAAAAATGCTATAAAGTAAGAATTCTTTCAAAAGTAAACGTTAATAGTTTATTTTTATCAATTAACAAAATGATAGTGAGTGAACAGAAGAAAAATATAAATCCGATCAATATTTGGTGTAACCACTCTTTGCTGTCAACACAGCATCAATTCTTGTAGGTACACTTGCACATAGTCAGGGATTGTGTAGGAATATAGCCAGGTGTATGATTAAATAATTATACTAAGTCGGCCAAGGAAACTTAGTACAGCAGATGAAAGACACATCATTCTTACTTCCCTTCTCAATCTGAAGATGTCCAGCAGTGCCATCAGCTCAGAACTGGCAGAAAACATTCATACCCTGGTACATCCATCTACTTTCTGGAGAATCTGGTTAGAAGTGGTCTTAATTGAAGACTTGTAGCCAAAAAGCCATACCTCCGACGTGGAAACAAGGCAAAGTGACTCCACTATGCATGAAAACACAGGAACTGGGGTGCAGATAAATGGCAGCAGGTGCTCTGGACTGATGAGTCAAAATTTGAAATATTTGGCTGTAACAGAATGCAGTTTGTTCATTGAAGGGATGGAGAGCGGTACAAGAATGAGTATCTGCAGGCAACAGTGAAGCATGGTGGAGGTTGCTTGCACGTTTGGGGCTGCATTTATGCAAATGGAGTTAGGGATTTTGTCAAAATGAATGGTCTCCTCAATGCTAAGAAGTACAGGCAGATACTTAGCATTCAGTACCATCAGGGAGGCATCTGATTGGCCCCCAATTTTTTGCAATACGACCCCAAACATACAGCCAAAGTCATTAAGAATTATCTTCAGTGTTAAGAAGGAGGAGTCCTGGAAGTGATGGTATGGCCCCCACAGAGCCATGATCTTCAAGTCTGTATTTAGTAGGAAGGGTCCACAGAACCCCCGATTTCAGCCATTATAGAGGTATTACAAGTGTCTGATTCCAGCTTATTGATTGATCCAGTCAAGAACCTGTTTAATAGAGCAAAAAAAAGAGTGCTGTCATCTGTCCTATGAACAGCTGCACCAGATTATTCCAAATGAATGACTAGTTCCTGATTAGGTGTTATCCATCACTAAGAAATCTGCACTATCTATTCTTTTTCTCAAGAACAGGTTAATATTTGGTCACCACCCCTAGTAGTGGATCCATCTGTATCCTATTTATCCAATCCAACACTATTGCATTGCAAAATGCAACAGCCTTGAAATAGTATACAGGAAAAAATGCATTCTGTCCTGAAACATACATTTTCAGGGGTAGGATGAATTATTTGCCTGCCATTTGCCCTAGCGTTGCCTTCCCGAGGTATGGAGACATGGAAGGACAGCTCCTTAGAACCATACAGGAAGATGTATCTGAAGAAGTCGCCTTATTAGGCTTTTTACAGGGGAAGCGGCTCTGGAAATTGCCCAGTTGGCAGCCAAGTGTTTGACTGCATCCATAGGTGATCCATGTACCGCTATGGCTGAAAATTTGGAATGCAGATACAGCTTATAGGAAATCCATAAGTATAATTTTACCATTTTTAGGTACATTTTCTTTTTGGACCAGAAATGGACAAGATTGTCAGTCAGGCTGGCTTTGAGAAGAGTATCTTCCATTCTCAAAACAAAGATGTTCATATTAGTTCAGGCAATACAACATAGGCTGTGGCTCTACGTATTCAAAAGAAGTCCCTTCAAGAAACACCAGCTGGCATGCATGGAAGCCTTCTACCAAGTTAAGGGCTTCTAAGTCCCCTTTTTCCTGAAGGTGGGCAGATGGCTCTTTCCCTGAATCCTCCAAAAGGGAGGAAGACACGAATATTTCATATCCCACTGAGAAATTACATCTCAAACAAATGAGTACTACAAGGGATTTTTTTCAAGGCTATCAAATGTTTTTAATCATATTTACCTCCTTGACTTTTTCCTGTTTAGGATTCCAGAATATCCTTCAGTGGTAACCTTCTCTCTTCAAAGAGAGAGAGACTGTTTTCCACTCAGGATTGATAGTTCTGATTCCCAAGGGACACAGATTGAAAGGCTTCTGTTCAAACCTTTTTGTAGTACCCAAAAATGATGGGAGGGTTTCGACCAGTCCTGGACTTAAATAACTTTAACAAGTACCTTTATGTTCCCAAATTTAAAACAAAGATTTATCATTTCTGCTATGCAACCAGAAGGATTTCTAGCATCTTTGGACTTGGCACCTATTTTCAGGTCCCTGTCGAACCAGTTTTCTGCCAGTTTCTGATATTTGCTTTCTAGAATCTTCTCTTTCAGTTTGTGGCTCTTACTTTCAGTTTATCTACAGCTCCTACAGTCTTTACGGAAATCCTGGCATCCCTGGCAGCATTTCTTCTGCCCCTAGGTGTAAACCTGAAACCTTATGTGGCGGACTTATTGATCAAGGATCCATAAGCTCAGTTGTTCCAGGGCCACCTTCAGTTGATTCAAAATCTTGAAAAGAAAAGAAAATGTGGAATAGACCAGTTCAATACTGTCAGTCTAAAAGGGTAACCCCAGCAGTCAGAGAGGGGTAGTTTCCGCCACCGTTCTAAAGTCCAGGGGAACTGGAGGAACTGCTAATGAAGGGGTGTGCCAATCAACCCGCGGCGATCACCCGTGAACGTCGAACGCCGGGGGTGGAAGGGCCGTGAAAAAGCCACCGAGGAGCGGGAGGCCCACTTTGATCTACTGAGGAGAGGGCAAGTGGAAAGCCACACAACAGTGGATTCCAAGAAGCCCTTCTCAGGGAAGCAGCAAGAGGGAGAAACTCCAACAGGTAAGAAGGGGAAAAGCCAAGGGGGGAGGCTAAGACTAACCCTGCACCCGGACCACAAGACCAGGCCCGCTGGCAGGCTCGAACACCACTCCAGCCCCAATCAGCTCCCGGGAAAACCCTGGATAGCTGGAGGGAACTGGAGTCCGGGAGCAGCGTGACCCCAAAAACCCCTACACAACAACGGGCCCAGTTCCAAGCTCCGGAAGGAGCAGCGACCTGCCAAACCCTAGAGGAGGGCCCAGGAGACCCCTACTAACTCCTCCCCAAAACGAAGGGTTACCTGGAACCCGAAAATGTGAGGGGGAGCCCTTACCATAGGCCCCAGTTCCAGGAACGCCTCCCCAATCAGGAGTGGCCACCGAACTGAGCAAGGGCAATGCGCCTTCTAGCCCTCCTCTGACTGCAACAGGGTCGACGTCCAGCCCAAAACGACCCCCCGCAGGAGAGGGTAACGGGACCAAGCTGTGGGCGTGAGACCCACGCCACTAAAGAGGAGGGCAAGTATTTCACACCCTGCTGGCGAGCCGCCAAAATCAATAGGGGCACAAGCAAGGAAGAAGAGGGAAAGCAAGTGGCCCTCCAGGCCCTACCCCGGCCCGGCGGAAATCCTGACCGGGGAGAAAAGACCCGAAGCAGCCTCTGATACTCCAGTTGCCCCTATTCCGGCCGGGACAAGCCACAGCTCATAAGCAAGCCGGAGCAAGGTCGGCAGCCGCAGGGAAGCGAAGGGGCGGGCAAGCTCAAGCAAGGCCGCAGCGAGCGACCAGCCAACAGGCAGGCAGAAGCGCTGGACACCACAGAGGAAACCGGAACCACGTCAGTCAGGAGCCAGGACACGAGACCGGAACCACGGGACAGGATAGGAGACGAAGCAGCAGAGGTCAGCCAGGAAACAGAGCACGCTCAATAACCGGGCACTGGAGCTGCCTCTGAACAGCCCTGAAAAGCCTAGGCCAGCCAATCAGGAACCGGTAGGAGGAGGTAAACGAGCGATGTCCCAAGACGAAGACCGCCCCCTACCATCACAATGTGGCGGTGTCGGCTTGCCGAGGGCTGACAAATACTATCAATTGACAGACTTAATTAGGTCTTGTCCATGAACAATATTAAAATGCCTAACTTTATTAATGCCTATTAGAAAATGTATATAGAATTTAGAAAACCTAAGTGATTGTTGAGGATGGAAGGGCACAAAAGAACACCAATTTGCAATCTGCAACTATTGTTCAAGCCTTTAAAGAACACTAACATTTAAAATTTAATTGGTCAATATAACTAATGTATTTACAACTACAATATGTAAAAACATTTATTTTTTGAATGATGTCTAAATGTTATCCTAAACTTGATTTTAATTAAAATGTAAACTGAACAATTTATAGAGCATTTGATGAATTTAATTTGTTTTTTGTAATGAGACAAAAAAGCCATTTACTGACAATCCTAAATTATCACTTCAGAGACCCCTACCACGTTTGCTAAGGTAATGGTAGTCAGGGAGTCTTCCTAAAGGTGAGAATGGGTGCCCCCCCTCCCAAGGGCATATATAAGACAAAATTTTAGTCCTCATGAAAAAAATATTGATGCTAGAATTAAGTACAGAATATTTGTGACCGTGTGTGTGTGTGTTATATATGTATGTATAATATATGTGTGATATATAATATATATGTATGTTTGAGTTGACATAATATATATTGCATAACTTATGCCTCTTTAGGAGAGTCACACACCCAGGGACTGCGGTAAGAAAGAGATATTCATGAGGCACACACTCACACACTCACACCCTCTCTCACACACACACTCTCGCATACACACACACACACTCTCTCTCTCACACCCTCAGCCTGTAGTATGGCCACGAAGGGGAACCTGCAGCACTAGGATAATGTCCTGTCACCCAAGGGGGTTATCTAAACCCAACTGCACAATTCTTTTCTGTCTTCCAACATCTGGCACAGAGGAGAGGCAGGCATCAGGTACACTGTAACCCATTGAGTGCCAGAGGGTTCAATGCGTTGTGCTACTGTCTGGCATTACAAATAATTATTTTGCCAACAGTGGGTTTTTTTGTTTTGTTTTTTATAAATAAACCTATGTGTGTTGTGTTTTTTTTTTGTTTGTTTTTTTTTTTTTTTGCTGAGTAAAACAAGAATAATCCCATTCTCTGGCAGTTGTTTCTTCAGAAGTTATAACATTTCAAAACAGTTATACTGTCTGGAAACAGAGATCCTGGGAGATTACTTCCTGAACTTTCAAACTGTCAGGAGGTGGCTTGTTACCATTCTATTCTGTGGAGAAAGGTTTTTATTGATGCAGCTCTCCCATAGAATATAACAGAATAACAATCTTCTACAAAAAAAAATGAAACCGTAACAACTCTGGAAAGATGCATCCCTCAACAATGACTTCCCTCGTATTACTCAGCAGGAAAAGCCCTACAATTTTATTTCATAAAAGTTTATTGCTCCTTTAAGTATCAGTAGTGACTGACAGCACCACATCTATCTGAAGATTACTGTAGCTGCTACAGAAACGCACACACTTAATCCTTTCAGTGCCAGAGGAGTGTGCAGCTCATTCCACAGCAATGCATTGTGCCCCCTTCTGGCACTGAAAGAGTTAATATGTTTAAATTCTGAGTAAGCGCACTTACACTCTGGCATTCTAGTGTCTGTGTAAATGCTGCCATGTATACCATACGGGGTGCACTCAAAGACTAGAGAGGATCAATTCTAGAGCAAAGAAAATGTACCATAGAGGATCAAAAATATTTCATTGATATAAATTGTAAAATAATGCTTGGAAACCTCTGTTCAAGTTGTTAAATGATAAAACCTAATCTGCATATTCCCTAACCTAAAGGGCACACAATCTGGACCTCAGAAGCAGTAGTGAACCTTTGCAGAAATTCACCCTGTTGCTCATCTGGCCTGGTTCTTGATGGGCTGGGTGAAGCTGATATTGTTTTCCTGCTTTGACTTGCAGATGGCTTACAGGTCTGAGCAGGGACAATCTTTATTCTGGCTTAATATCTGTATCATTACTAAGAGCCGTATGTTTAAAAGTATACCAACAAGAAAAATGTCATATGATCCCGTTTACCACGTTGATTGATATTTTCTGATCATTTTGCATTATATCTTCTCTGAAACTCTCTATGATGAAAGAAACCATTTCTGCTGCCATTTTCTTAATGCTTTGCTACTGTCTTGTTTTTTTTCACTCTTCTTCCCTTCTTATTTGTCCTTCCGCTGGCCTGGACACCCTGTCTGCTTTACCTGTTGCGCTTTGTGTTGGTTGGGGTAAGCTACAGTGTGTGTGTGACGCAAATGATCTTCCGCTGTAAAAATCTTATAGGAGCAAAGACAGCACAGCATAGTCGCCTGAGGACCTCTCTGCACCACTGGTCCCCATGGTTACAGAAGCAAGTGCCACCATGAACCAGATGCACACCCCCCCCCCCTAACCTGAGTGGCCATGGAGCAGTCATGACAGCGCACCTAGGGACTGTACCTGCCAGATGCAACATTTCTTACTTAAAAAGATAGCAATGTCCTAGTATAAACATACATGGGATAATTCAGTGTACTTGTATATAATACATAGTATCCTTCATATGAATGTAGCTTTGGATTGTTCTTGAAAGTAGAGTCAAAAGTTTCCCCCTCCCACCCCTTTTCTTTGCATCATTCACAGTTCACTGAGGCTCGAAAGTCTGTTCCATATGGATCACAATGAGGGACATATTGTGTGTGTCAGTATAAGGCAAACTGTGCTCCACTTTCCTTATAGTGACATTGTCCCTCACTGCGATCTGTCCGGACTTCAGATCTTAAAAATCTTTGCCACTTCAGTGAACATTATATCCAACGCTCATTAAAGATTCATTTTGGGGAACAGTCCATGCAGCACTGATTCACAGAATTCATTATTATTTTGTGCACAGATAAACCCTTTGAGTGCCAGAGGGATGCGCAACGCATTGCGTACCCCTCTGCCATTCAAAGAGTTAAGGGAAGTGAAGGGTTGTTTTTATGAGGTGTTCATGTTCCTTTAATCCCTTGAGAACCAGAAAGTCGAACACTATACTCCTCAAGGGGTTTATAATTTCAGCATATTACAAAGAAAGCTCCGAGTGACAAACAACTGAACACAATGTAACAGTCAGATCATACATATATTACCCTGTGAATACTATTCCGCTGCCATTCAGACACCCATTGACCCTTTGAGTGATAGAGGGGTATCTAAATCATTGCTGTGCAATGCATCGGTCACCCCACTAATGCACAAAACATTAACCCCATGGACCACCAGAGTGAATAAGTAATATGCTGAGGGCCCTCTCCATCATTTTGCACTGGTGTAAAATCTAAAAATGTATTGGTCCGGACCAGGGTGTGGAGCAAACTGTGGCCGTCCAGCTACAAATCTTATCGTAATCAAGGGATTTGTCTGTCTGTGGGAGAGTCACGGGTTGCCAAAATATTTTTTCTCTAAATAAAGCTTCCCATAACCAGTGGTGTAACTATTCATTGGAGGGCCCCGATTAAGACATGTTTTGGGGCCCCTATCACACAAATACATTCACAGCTGCATAGCTAAAGCTTATTGTACCCTGGGGCCTCCCTGAATGCTGGACCTTGGCACAACTGTACCCAGTGCACCCCCTGTAGTTGCCCCCCATGCATTACAGTATTCCATCAGAATCTCCATTACAATATAATGGTTATCACATGGATATATGTTTATTCTTCAGAGCAGATCCCCACATTAGCAGTTAATGTGACAATAGTTTGTTTTAAATCATTTTTATTTGTATTCAGAACAAGAGCAATTAGAAATTAACCCTTGGTGTGCCAGAGATGTATCCAACACACTCAGTTGTTGTCATGAAGACATTTTTGTAAATACTAGACTGAAATAAATGTATTTCTTTTTTTGCATTTCTAGTGCTCATAGTGACCAAAATGTGGACATTGAACTTCAGATGTATATTTGTACAACATGTTTATTTTTATGATTCGGATCATTAGCCATAAGAATAGCTGCAGGTTTTGTTCGCTATGTCCCTGACCAATGACTATGAACATATATATGTGTGTATGTTCGGATTAACTCCTTAAGGACCAGCTATGCTGCAGCACACTAAAGGACCACAGACCTTTTTTTATTTTTTTTTGTTTGCGTAATAGATTCAGGGATCCCCAAGCGGCGTGCAGGCATGCAGTGTCCCCTGAATTCCATGATGTGCCAGAACGGGCATTGGTCCTTAAGGGAAGGGAAGTTTTCCCATTATGGTCCTGCCACGTCATGGGTCCTTAAGGGTTTAAGAGTAAAATTCCAGTTGCATGTTAGGGAAGTCCTGAGCAAAAAAAAAAAAAAAAAAACTGAGAACCAAAGATTTAAATCAATGGGTATTTTTATATGTACCCAATGATGCAACTGGTTTTTCCCCAGAATTGTTCCCTGTTGCTTTTATACATAAAGAGCATTGTGTGGTATGAGGCTGCACACTGAGGGTGATGGAAGTGCATGCTGCAATGCCATGCAGGATGCTGCAACTTCTCTCTGATTACTCTTATATAGTGTGATCCAGTGAGGCTGATATACAAAGAGAGTAGAGTATGTTTGAGTAAACCAACTGCACCATAGGGGATCACTAAAAATTCCCACTGTATGAAATTGGGCTTTTAACTCCTTGAATGCTAGAGTACTTTCCAGTGCATTGCTTCTTCTTCTATAGACCTCGCCAGCATTCACAGAGTTAAAGCTCCAGTTAAATCAGTGGGTATTTTTACTTGTCCCGTATTACATCAGCCTTGGTATTTGAGCCAACACTCCAAAAGCAATAAAGACACAGACACATATAGATAAGTTATATCTTGTGTTTATTATTAAAACTAAATATTATCTAAATCTAACACTAAGATGTATATGGGGTTAAACTTATTACTAAATATAATATAAATATATAAAGATAATATTTAAAAAAGTAACTTATTACTATAAATATAATATATATATAAATATATTAAAATAATATTTAAAAATATAACTTATTACTATAAATATATATAAATATATTAAAATAATATTTAAAAATATAACATTACTAAGTATAACAAATATATTAAGATAATATTTACAAATATAACTTATTACTATAAATATAAATATATTCAAATAATATTTAAAAATATAACTTATTACTATAAATATATATAAATATATTAATATTTAAAAATATAACTTATTACTAAATATAATATAAATATATAAAGATAAAATTTTAAAATATAACTTATTACTAAATATAATAGAAATATCTTAACATAATATTTACAAATGTAACATATATACTATATATAAATATATTAAGATAATATTTACAAGGTTAACTTATTACTAAATCTAATGTATATAACAGAACTCTTATCTCTATATCTAGGCTATGTGTAATGACTAATGTGATGTGTACAGTTCTTTCTAAGGACGCCAAGTGTGAGCAACACTCAGGACAGGAAAAACCCCCTGTGGAGGAAACCTGCGAGGATCCGTGGCTGCCACACTGCCCTACCTCTGGGCATACTACGCGGGGGAACTGTACGGTGGTGGGTGTGGGTGCGGGTGTGTAGCACTAGGAGTCCAATGCCGGGAGGCCTTCTGGTTCTTTCAGGCGATCACTGTTGATTCCTTTGTATAAAAGGAGAAAGAAATAAGACAGGCATTAATAACGGGTTATTTTCCAGACTACGCATACTTGCTACACAACAAGGCTGATGTGCTGGACACCTGTGGCTCTCCAGTTATTAGAATAAAACTCCCATCAACCCCAACTTGCCAATGGCTGCAGATGGCAAGATTTATAGTCCAGAACAGCTGAAGAGCCACAGGATGACACCCACTGTTCTAAGGAAAAAGTGGTACAATTCTGGAACAATCACAAATTCCAAAAATTCCCATTGATTTCAATGGGGGGGGGGGGGGGGGTTAACCCTTTAGCATTCAAGGGGTTAATAGCTCCATTTAATTCAATGGGAAGTATTACATGATTCCTATAGTGCCCAGGAATTGCTCCACTTTTACATAGTACAGGGGCAGTTGTTGGAGCTCCAGTCGATGGGGCCTACAACTCCCATCATCCCCAGCCACCCAACACCCCAAAAGCTTGAGGCCAGGGTCTGCTTAACCCTGTCATCACCTCACTGAGACTGATGTTCTAAGAAGAACCGTAGTAATTCTGGATCAAACTAACTGCAACACAGGGAACGAATAATAAATAAATCCCATTAATTTAAACGAGGCGTTTAAACCCTTCCATGTTAGAGGCGTATCTAACACATTGTCCTCTCTGGCAATAAAGGGGGTTAAGGACCCACTTAAATCAATGGAAATTTTACACGTCCCCTATGGTGCTTTAGGCCAAGGTACAATAGTCTTGTGAGCCACATCCATTTACCATGTTTTCCCATCTATCTTCTCTGCGCCTCTCTCTCTAGTTCACAAACTAAAATTAGTTCCAAAGCCTGCTATAGAGTGGAATCATAGAGGTACAAACTGTCTTTGAAGGACTTTAACCCTTTGAGGACCAGAGGGTACACAATGCATTGTGAAGCAATGCAGTGCACATTGGTTGGTTCTATTTAGCAGATCAGCTGCCTGGGAGAGGGGATTGTCCAGGTGACCATTATAACAGATCTAGACATTGTGCACAGAGGAAATGATCTGGTGCAAATCTCTTTACCCCTCCCTACAGATGCACATTAACACAAGAGATTAACATCTGACATTAACAATGTACACTGCAATTGTATCTAAGGGAAGTCTTCTATGGGTTTGTTATCCTACCCCTATGGTCCTTAAAGGGTTAAATTTCTACAAAATGGTTTTAGTAAAATTCTATAGTATTCAGTGAACACAATCCCCCTGCCCCTTGCTGGTCTTTTCCTTTTTACATTAGTAATGTTATGTATAGGACTACAGCTTACTTCTGCGGACAGGAAGTACTGGTCTAAAATTGCCGTCAAAGTCCACATCTGTCCGTTCCCGGTTCCAGGCCCAGTAAGATGGATCCTCGGCAAATATCTAAAAGAGAAACAAGAAGCTGTTGTATTAAACTGTAACAGTTTAAAACTTCTCAGAAACCAGAAGCAACCAAACTATGTGGGGCATTTGCTTCTTAACTACATAGTTTGTGAAACCCTTCTCTTTTTTTTAATTTAAATCCCCGTTTGCATTAGTGTTACAAAATGTTAAAACCCATTGGCATTTGGGATTGAATGCTAAAGCTGAGCCCAAAAACCAGGTCATAATTTTATGATTGTATTTGTGCAAAGTTGTGTCAATGGATGAACGAATACGATTCAATCGCTGGTTTCCACATCTACATTTCTAACGCTTGAGCTGTTGGACATATGACTACAATTAGTTATCTGTGGTCTTACAAACCTTCTCACACTCCTGTCTTGATACATAGCCTCTGTAGTCCATCCTGGCCAACAGATGGTCTCTCTCCTTGTTCAACAGGATCTTTGACAGACCAGCCCACAGAGGAAGCGTTATTTCGAACCGCACGTCTTCTTCCATCCCAATGGCCAGAGACCTGTAGTCACAAGGAGCAATGTGTAAGAGACAGATGCTACATCTATAGAAATTCTAAATGAAACTAATTTCTCTCAATAAAAACTCCCAACTTACCTGACTAAGACCAGGAAATCCTATTGGCCTCTGGAAATCTTACCCATGCGCATTAATTCAAGTTCACATCTTTAATCCATCCTGGAGTTATGGTTCATGGAGAAGGACATGACAGTTGCTAGCAGGATCACAGGACCTCAGACTCCACCCACAGGAATTTCCTTTTCTATATTTCAGACTGAAGATGCCCGAGGGCGCGAGCCTGCAGTAGACGTGCATAAGTAGAGGGTGGCGTTTGAAGACCCTGAAGCCTGCTGGCAACTGTCATGCCACTTCCATGGACATGATGACATACAGAACTGACTGATGATGTTGTTTTGAACAATGTGGTAAGGACAAAATCCACAATGGCCATTAGGATTTTCCAGCCATAGTATGGTTAGTGGGAGGTTGTTTAGTGGGGTTAGTGTTCCTCTAATCTATGGCTTTACACTAATGTGTCTATACCAAGCAACATATATCATTTTGTTATGAGAAGTAAAACAGAGTCTAAGTACAATCACCCCCTCTCATTTCCTATACGCTCCTAGCACAGGGCTGGGCAGCCCCTGGCTCTCCAGCTTCTGGTGACTGCAACTCACATTAACCCCAACTAGCCAATGACTGGTTCAGAGGATGGGAGTTGTAGTCTCCCAGGGCTGGTGGGTGATATGTTGCCTACACCTTGCCCTAACAGGTCACAGTGTTGCAAGTCGTTCTGTATCAGATGTGTAAGGGTAATAACGGTAATGTTTTTATCTGGAGCTTCAGTCCAGCCTTTTGCACACAAAGTGCATTAAAACTGGCTGTTAGTTAAAAAATATATATTGTAATTATTTTCTGGTTGAAAAAAGCAAGGGTACTCATACTGCTGGGGAATTTTTCATTCACCTGTTATTTGTGTGTGTTTTTTTAAATAAACTAATTTCCTGCTGTGGCCACCAGGTGGTGCTGTTACTATCACTTTTTTTTAATAATAATAATCCTTTATTTATATAGCGCACACAGATTCCGCAGCGCTTTACACTCATATTGGTTCCTGTCCCCATTGGGGCTCACAATCTAACTTCACCTATCAGTATGTTTTTTTGGAGTGTGGGAAGAAACCGGAGTACCCGGAGGAAACCCACGTAAACACAGTGAGAACATACAAACTCATTGCAGATGTTGTGCTTGGTGGGATATGAACCCAGGACCCCAGCGCTGCAAGGCAACAGTGCTAACCACTGAGCCACTTACTACATCGCTGTGTAGTCTAGCCCTCCCATACAAAGCATTAGGAAACAGAAATGCTTTTTTGGACACCCCTTGACTCTGCCCCCAGCAGTGGAATTATCCTGGTTTTACTTAACAGGAAAAATACTATAATAATATTTCCATAATAAAGTTCACTGATCCTGTAACTTTATATTCCCTGCTGTCCTGTATTTATATCCCATGTGCAATGTACTAAGACTCACTGGAGGAATTCGGGTGCACACCAACTGCACCACAGAGGATAAAACTACCTCCTATTGATGTAAATGAGACTGTTAACCCCTTGAATGCATTACAAGGCAATGAGTTGGAGACTTCTCTAGCATTCATGTGGGTAAAAAGTCCCATTTACACCAGTGGGATGTTTCTGTCCCCTATGGTGCATTTGGTTTAGTCCAGAATGACTCCAGTTGTACACAGTGCCCCGGCCTCGGTATCTTTTATCAGGTCACTTACAGGGCAGCGAAGAAGTTTCTGTTGGTGTACTCCCCTGTGGTCAGTCCAACTCGCAGGAAGTAACACTGAACCATGGCGAGAAGATACTATAGGGACAAGAGGAGTTATCGGATTATAAAGTAGGACTGGATGGATACTGAGTTTCAAGTACATTTTAGTTATCTGCCAACCTGGGAACCTCCAGATCTGCCACAGAAACTTTGGTTTTCAGAGTTAATTATAAGGTCTCTGGGGACAGAGGATGATTTTCTGGCTTGGTCTATTCCCCAGTAACCCTGCCCATTTCCCTACACCATTTGGTCACTCCCATCCCCACCCCTATTATTACTCTAAGAAGGTTCCCAGGTCAGGGTATCTGCCAGGAACACAGGATATTTTGGTGGTAAATTGTGTTTCCTGAGATTCAGAGAGGATCTAAGTTCTGGGCTGGATTTACATCTCAGGCTCCCTGAGGCTAGGTAGCTTTGGCACCATTAGTCCCGCCCATGACTCCACCCCACACATGACCCCACTCACAGCACCATCCTGTGATAAAGAAAATTCCCTTAACCCAGGAGATAGTTTGCTCCATAGCTGTTGGAGATTACGACTGCCATCATCGCAAACCACAGACTGGCTAGCTGGGGATGATGGGTGATGTAGTCTACAACATACAGAGAGCCAAAGGTTGCCTACCTCTTCCATAGCCCCTACCAAACAAGCAAAAGGTACTAACTTCTTGGGTGCAATGTACGGGTCTGCGAAATGGTATGCAAAGTGGTAAATAAACCAGTCAGCTAAACCATTAGAGGGAGTTTGGTGCTGAGGCAATCAAATTCATATTGCCACACCTACAATTCAGTATATGGGTGTGACCAACACAGCTGAGGCTACGCCCCTCAAAATCTGACACCCTGGTTGGCTCCCGACACTGCTTAATGGGAAATCTGACCCTAAGTCATATTATGGCAGGAAACAGCATAACACTTCCCCAGACTGATATATGTTACATATACAGGTCCATGTGACCTAGGGGAGGAGTCATCTGAGGAATGGGGATGTGTTCATGGGAGTGGCTAAGGGCAATAAGGATTCTGGACCAAGCTTCTGTAACTCAGTTTGTAAGACAGCAATGAAATAACAGGCAACAAGTACACAGCCCTCAGCTCATCACCCCCCACACACACCAGAGATGGACCAAATCTTCTACATTAACAAGGGAGGGGTAACAGACAGAAGTACAGTATCACCCTGATATCCCACTACTACCAATGGGAGCACCCCTGCATCACCTGAGATGGTATAACACAGAGGAGATATGGACAAAGCAAAACATGGAGCAATTCTGGGGGAACCAACTGAACCATAGGGAACAAATGGATTTAAATAGACCGTATAACCCCTTGAGTGCTAAAGAGGATTCCAGTGCATTGCTTTGTAATGCGATTGAGACCACACTAGCATTGAAGGGGTTAAAAGCCTATTTAAATCAACGGAATTCTAATTGTCTCCCTACAGTTGACGTCGATGGTAATGGTAATTGCTCCATATTATTTTGTTAGTGTAGCCCAGTAGCGTACAGAGAGAAGAACCTGGGATCTGTCCCACAATCCACCCCTCTGAGCCACATAACACACAATAAATACCTTATCTGATGATTTTAAATAGGTGTCCTGGTTCAGGAATTCCTGGATGGGCTTGCTTTCTACAAGAAATAGTACAAATAAGGTCAGTGAGACCCAGGTCATGTCTGATGGAAGTGACAGACAATTATATTAGGTGGGGAACAATTATATCCATAAAATCACATAAATCACATAATCTGCACCAGTGGAGGAAAAATACTAACAAAACACTGGTTCTCTAGCGTCTTTGAAGGATGCAAGGACCATGGGGTTAAGCAGTGTATCCTACCTTCTATAGCAGTGGTTCTCAACCCGTACCCTTAATGGCCATTAACAGGCCAGGACTTAGGAATTTCCCTGCTAGAGTAAAGGTGTGTTGATCAGAGACTCAGTCATATTGATTAACTCACCTGTGCTCTAACAAGGAAATCCTCAAACCCTGGCCTGTTAGTGGACACTGAGGGCACATGATGAGAACCACTGTTATAGTCACGCTGCTTAACCCCATGGTCCCTGTATCCCTCAATGGACACTTTTATGTCCCTGACAAGAAACTCAATAAATTTCTTTTCCCAGGGAGCTTTCTATCAGGGAATGTGAAAGCAGTGGTAGAGCAATAAAGTAACACTATGTCTGTAGCACTGAGTGCTCTGTATGCTGTAGAATAAGGGTTGGTAATGTGAAGTCTTCCAGCTGTTTCAAGACTAAAAATCCAATCACCCCCACCAAAAGCAGCTGTTATTATTTGGTGTGGGCAGGAGTAAATACCTGGAGGACCTCAGGTTGCCCAGCCCACCTGTAGAAGGAGGCTTTTCTACATTGAATAGTTATCTTTTTTTTGAACATTGCATCTTTTTTACATGGTTGCAGATTCAGAAGACCTTCTTTTCAAGGACAGAAACTTGTAAAAAAACAGATGAAGTTGAAAAATAAAACGTATAGTCAAGTTGACCACGTATGATGCACTTACAGAACATCTAAAATCAAAAGTGAGATTAATTAACAATGAAAAAAGTGTGCTTGACTATATATCAAAACAAGATATAAATCAATTCACATTCTGGAGCTGTTTGATACAGTAATACCAGAGAAGTATTTAATGCATTGCGTTGGATTCCTCTCTGGCACTCAAGGGGTTAAATTTCATTGATAGACTTTGTTTTGGATGATTTGTTTGGATGTTTTGGATAAAACATTGATATACATATATACTGTTTGTCGTAAGTATTCGGGGGAACAAGTAAAAGACACATACTCTCTAGAATTAGATACAAAACGCCACAGCTTTATTTGAAATAACATTTTGACTTATCCCTATAAAAAACTCACAATGCCTTTGCCAGCTTTGGGGTACTAATACCGCCATTATGTTTTTTGTCCAGTCCTGTACTCAAATTGTCAGGTTACCATCTTCCTCAATACTCCGTTGGCGGGACATTCAAAAAACCAATGGGTACGGACAGTTAACCAGCAGCCAATGTCTACATGAAATATCCCACAGGGCACTTACTTTAAGCACTTAACTTAAGAGTATCACTATGAATTAGTTTTGCCCCACTGGATATGTAAGGATCAATTGCTGAAGCTGTGACAAACAACATATACCACATTACGGCAGGGTGATATGTCACTCCACGTGAACCCTCCATGCTACTGCCAAAAGATGGCTGCCACAGGACGTACCTCCAGACCAAACTCCTATCTCCCCAGTCCAGAGCCAATCCTACCTGTCTTCCTCACCCCTCACCTATGTCTTATCTCCCTTCCCGTATCACTTCCAGCTCCAATCCAGAGAATTCTTCCCACATAACACAATGGAATGTCACTATTACATGTAGAGTGACACAGGAAACACTACCGGGAATCCCTCACATCTCTAATGTGAAATACAGAGGAGTTACCACAATCTCCCCAAGTACGAATTTGGTACAGATGAGGAAGGACAGACAGTACACATCTGTACCAATTACAGGGTGTGTGTTGCTTTAACTCCTCACTAATGCACAAAGGATTAGAGACATTCTGGAACAAACCAAATGCATCACAGGGCACATATAAACATTCCTTTTGATTTATAAGGGTCTTTTAACCCCTTGAATGCTAGAGAGGCTTCAAGGTATAGCTCTGCAATTCCCATGAGTCTTCCCTAGCATTCAAAAGGGTTAAAAGCACCATTTAAATCAAGTGTAATATAGACCATTTGTATTTGCTCCCTAATGTTGCAATTGGTTTGATCCAGAGTTGTTCCACTTTTCTTTTAACCCCTTATGGACCCATTTAGTGCCAGGACCGTCATGGGAAAACTTCAGGGAGCCCTGAATCAAATCGGCAAAAAAAAAAAAAAAAAAGTAATAAAAGGCTCAGTGGTCCTTAAGTGCCGGCCGCATGTACCCGCATCCAGTTCTTAAATAAGGGCCATAAATTATATAAATACTAAATTCCTGATCAGCTTTCACAACCACAAAATGTCCATCCATTCCCCCAGTAAAGGAACATGAATGGGGACAGGTAGACATATAGAGCTGCATTCATCTCACTAACTAGCTGCAGTTTTGGGTCACACCAACTGCACCATAGGGTACAAATATACATCCCCAAATCTCCCAGAGATTTAAATGGGAATTGTAACCCCTTAAATGCTAGGGAGTTCTCAAGTGCCTCTGTAGCACTCATTAGAGAGTTGTCCAATGCCTCTCTAGCACTCATGGGGTTAAAAGTTCCATTTAAAGGATTTCCATTCCTCCCCTTTGGTGCATATAGTTTCTCTACACAGTTGCACCTCCTTAGTGTGATGAATAAAGGGCCATAATGTGTCCATTACACACTGCACAGTGCAGGGAGAGCCTCCTGTAGGACTGATGTATATACAGGGCTGATCATCTTACCCAGAAGCCACTGAAACGCCAGACGCTTGTGGATCAGCCGTTCTTCCTCGCTGATACAGTCTCTTTTTTTATTTGGGACTTCAGATGGATCCCTGTAGAGGGAGAAGATAAAATCCAATTTATATAAGAACTAGTTTTAAAGCCTGTATACACGGGCCAACACTGGCAGCGCTGCAGTCATGCGCAGTACTGACTGCCCGAACTCGCTAAGGCTGATACGGATCGGGGAGCTCCGAATTCAGACCGTAGTCCTCTCTGCACACCTTCCGGTGCATAGAGAGGACTCCGGTCTGAATTCGGAGCTCCCCGCTCCGTATCAGCCACGGTGCGGGCCGTCTGTACTGTGCATGACTGCAGCGTGCGCAGCCATCTTTACTGTGTATGATGGCTTCTGACAAACATACTTAGCGAATAATAATATAGGATCTGAAAGATGCTACATGAACAAACCTTATAAGTCTTCTCCAGTGGCGTAACAATAGGGGTCGCACCTGCGACCGGGCCCATCACTCCAAGGGGCCCGGCCGCCCCCTGCGAACCTATCGCCACTCGCCCACAACCCTGTCCACAGCAGCTCAGCTGATCTCCCGGCGCTCTAGTAATGCAGAGCGCTGGGAGATGATATCATCTCCCAGGGCTCTGCATAACTAAGAACAGCGCGAGAGATGGAGGTAGGAGATGTGCATGGGGCAACTTGAAGATGGGGGAGGGGGGCCCGGGCCCGGCGGCAATTCCTGCACCAGGGCCCAGTGGCTTCTAGTTACACCACTGGTCTTCTCTTTACCATCATGTCTCTCTGCCAATATGGACACTAAAGGCTTTATTCATCGCCTACAGAGGTGCAATTCTGGAACAAACAACTACAATGCAATGCATTGGATACCTTTCTGGCACGCAAAAGCTTAATGTTCCCATTTATCTTGACTGCTAGAGAAGTTTCCAGTGCAAAGCTTTGGATACCTTACTAGCATTCAAGGAGTTAAAACCCCCATTTACGTAGTAGGAGTTTGGCGCCTTTTCATTCTTTCCCTATGGTGCAATTGGCTTTCTCTAGAATTACATAAAGAACTGCTAACACCTTAAAATAAAATAGGTGTTTTTAAATATAAATATTATGTATTTACAGCTGGTAAATGTAAAGATTAATTATTCGCATGTTACATCCCTAAAATATAATCCTAAACTTGTCTGGTCAGTTGACCATCAAAGCAAAACAGTGATACAATGTAACATTTTCCCTGCAGCACTGAGTGCTGTCTATGCTGTATGTTATTGTTTATACTTTGTATCTGTTTTACATTGTATCATTATACTTGATATTACTGTCCCTAACAGAAAACTTCCTGGAAACACATCTAGGAAGCTCACTGCAAGTATGGGCAAATTCACTTTATACCTTATGTGACTGCAGAACATATAAAGTACAAATAAAGTGTTACTAACCCTTTAATGGAAGGAAAATCCCTATAATACTTTTTTCAGAATTGTTTTTTCCTTTTCCTTTAAAGGGATAGTAATACTTAAATTTTACTAAACCCCCCCCCCCCATCTTGTAGCCCTTAAAAAACTGAATTAAATAAGCCCAGCGGCATCTCTCAAACCTTTATGGTTTGAGAGATGTCCGCTTTCAAAGTTTTGCTTTTTTCCCTCTCCCCTGACGTCAGCGTTCTAGCTGAAATCAGGTGAATCCGATCCCTGAGCAAGCAGAATCTCGGCTCTGCTGAAGAGCCTCCGCCAGTCCATGGACCGATTCTCCTGCTGTCAGTTAGAACGCTGACATCAGGGAAGAGGGAGAAAAACAAAACTTTGAAAGCAGATATCTTTCAAACCATAAAGATTTGATAGATGCCGCTGGGCTCATTTAATTCAGCTTTTTAAGGGCTATAAGATGGGGGATAGTAAGATTTAAGTATTACTATCCGTTTAAAGGGACAGAAATACTTAATATGTAAAACAATGCATATTGTAATTTTTATCCTCCTGAGTGAAACAAGGGAACTACCACTACTGAGATGTTTTATTCAAAAGTTATTATAGCTCAAACTTGAATTTTTTAGGTCCAGTACCACAGTGGCCTGAAATGTTCCAGTGGCGATGTTACTACAACATCCTATGGAGGTTTATGGTCAATAGATCAGAGATGTCCGTAGGATGGTGTAGTGACAGCGCCACTGTACAATTTCAGGCCACTGTGATACTGCACCTAAAACATTCAAATTTGAGCTGTAATAACTTTTTGAATAAAACACCTCTCAGTAGTGGGAGTTCCCTTGTTAATACTCAGGGGGATAAACACTACTATATATATATTTTTTCATATTAAGTATCACAGTATACATATGTAGTAGGGTTTCCCTGAGGAGTAAAACATGGATACTTCCACTGCTGGAGATGCTTCATTAACAGTTATTACTTGGCAAATTAGCATATGTGTACTTTTATGGCCTTCCCATTATAAAGTGGTGGTGGTACTATTGCTGTATATGGAGACCTCCTATCACATTGTGTGTAATAAGTGTACTATCCCATTAATACCATCTCTCCTGTACATATAACTATTTCCACTTACTGCCGGTCACTCCTTTCGCGGCGGCGCTTCCTGGTGACTGGACGGTGCCGGCGGTGATGAGATGAGGCCTTTGTTACCAGGATCCTGGAATAAAAGAGATGAAATTTACTGTATGGCAATCTACTTTAATCCAGTTTTGTTTTAACCCCTTGTTTGCAGAGCAATTTCCAACACATTGGGGGTTATGCACTAAGGCGTGATAAAGAGGTGATAAAGTGGACATTACTTCTCCTCTGGGATATGGGGGCATCTCCATTCAGACCACTGATTCTACACAACCAGGGGTCTGAATGGTGACATCCCCATGTCCCCTCCATGTATCGATGCTTTGATCACACAGGACAGTGCAGAGTAATACAGCTCCCCATAGATCTGCTGCATCAGGCTTCACAGCACAACACATCGGGTCTATGGGCGATGCACACGCAGTCCTAGAGTTTGTGTCTGAGCACCAGCGTCTCCGTGTTTGTGTTCCAGTGAGATAGCTGATAGAAGCCATTTTTTACTAAACCTTCTCCATTTGCAGCAGGCTTAGTAAAACATGATAATTGCCCTTTAAGTCAAGTGGGATGGTTGGGGATGTGTATGGGCTCCTCTGTGTTACAGTTGCTCTGTACAGGAATGCTGCCCTTTGCTTTTATACATAAGGACAACTGGCCCATTCATATAAACGCAAACTGGAGGTATTATGGAGTAAACCAAACGCAACATAGGGGGATAAATACAAATTCCTGTTTTATATCAGGTGATTTCTACATTAAACATCTGAAGGCCAAAGGGGTGTTCAATGAATTGTGAAAGGGACAGTAATTCTTAACATGTAGAAAAATACATATGTTGTTGGGTTTATCTGCCTGAATAAAACAAGGAAACTTCCACCGCTGAAAGGTGTTTCATTCAAAAGTTATTACAGCTAAAAATTTAATTGTTTAGTATCACAGTGGCCTGAATTGGGGCTGATGTTACATCATCCTATGCCCAGCTCTGGTCAGTTGACCATAAATCTCCATAGGATGGTATAGAAACAGAGCCACTCTACTATTTCAGTCCACTATGATACTGCACCTAAAAAAAAAATTACAAAAAAAATCAAGTTTAACCCTTTGAGTGAAGGAGGGGTGCGCAAAAGCTTTCATCACCCTATGGCACTCAGAGGGTTACATTTTGAGATATGGACATTAGATCCATGTATAAATTATTTTACCATTGGAAATTCTAGCGAGGTCTCTGACACTCGAAGGGTTAAGCTGTAATAACTTTTGAATCAAACACCTTTCAGCAGTGTGCGTAGCCTACAACGTATTTATTTTGACATATTTAGTATTACTATCCCTTGAAGCAAAGCATTGCAGACCCCTTTGGTACTCAAAGAGTGAAGTAATCTACTGTGATTGGTTTATGAAGGATATGGCTTCCTTACATTCCTCTACATTACTCTCCTCCTTTGTTAGAGATTACACTACACTCCTGAAAGGGTCATTTCTCTCTTTATCATACCTTAGTGCATCTCCCCACTGTCTCATACCTCCCAACATTTAAAATGACCAAAGAGGGACACTTTAGTTTTAGGTGATGTTACTGAGGGCGTGACTTATGAGCTGGGCTATTTTATCACCTACTGACACCTCTTTATGTAACTAAATAATGATTTAGAGCAAAACCAAAGTATTTTATTTACACTGACTAATTTATAAACACATATACCGAAGTTTGAACATACATTAACCCTTTAACGACCAGCGGTCGCGGGGTGAGTGGTCCTTTAAGGACCAGATAGAGAATTTCGGCGTGCCGCCCCAGTGACTGGTACGTGACGTACCAGGACCGTCACTGGTCCTTAAGTGCCGGACCAGCTTGACGGTCCGGGTACGTCACCGGACTCTAAGGGGTTAATGTGAGTTTTATTGCTGTGAAGCAATGAGATACACATATATACACCACTCATTTCGAACTCTTAAAATGAGGGACACCAGGGTGGAAAAGAGGGACAGAGGGATTTGGGTCTCAAAGAGGGACTGTCCCTCTTAAAGAGGGACACTTGGGAGGTATGCTGTCTGAATGCTTTGAAATGTCATTGAGAACTTTCTAACAGTAAAGAGGTTAAATGTCCCATTTAAATCAATGGGATTGTTTACTTGCACACTATAGTGTAGCTATTTTGCATCAGGATTGCTGTACTATGTATTTAAGCATTTGCCCAATAGATTTGAATTAGAGGCTTTTGCCAGCATGGCTTCCAACTGTCACTGTGTTATATTTGCAGAATGAGGCTCCAGTAAAAACCAACATGGAGTTGGGATTTTATTGGAGATTTATTTTCAAAATGGAATGGAGCAATTCTGGGTCAAACCAACTGTGCTATAGGGTACAACTAAACATTCCCATGGATTTAAATTGGAATTGTAACTGTCAGAATGCTTTGCAATGTAATGGACACCTATATAACATTAAATATGTTAACTATCCCATTTAAATGAAAGAGCTTGTATACTTGCACCCTATGGTGTGGTTGTTTTACCTTAGAATTGCTCAACAATATATATGTAAACATTTGTGCCATAGACTTGCATTAGATGTTTGAGCCAAAATGGCTTCCAACTGTCACTTTGTGACAGTTGGGAAATGAAACTAAAAACCAACCTGGCATTGGAATTGTAATGGGGCTTTATGTTGAAAAGGAAACAGATCAAATTATTTAAATGGGAATTTTAACCGTTTGAATTCTAGGGAGGTTTCCGATGCATTAAAAGAGTTACAACCCCCATTTACACAAGGGGAATTTGATGAATTTATATATGGCCTCTCCTGTGCAGTTAGTTCCCCAGAATTATTGCTCATTTCACTTGAACATAAGGCACCAGTGAAATGACAGTTGGAAATGTAAGACACACAGATGTAGTGATTCCTCTCTCAACTCACCTCCTGAACATTTTGACTAGTCCTATCTAGTCCTGCTTGGTCCTGCTGTAACCTGTGTTATGGATAGAAGAACAAATAACAAACAGTAATAATAATAACAACTATCAGTAACTAAAAGTAATATAAATGGGGTGGGATAAACTTGGAAATAAATATAAATGAGATAATTAGTAAAACTTCTCGAGAGGTCAGCTGCAGCACTGCTCACTGAAGAAGATCCAACGTTGCTCTGAAGGTAAACAAGTTTCTCTCCTAAGCAACAGCTGTGACATCAGTGATGCAGGAATTAAAGGGACAGTAACACTTAAAATATAAAAAAAAATATGTTGTAGAATTTATCGCCCTGAGTAAAACAATGATACTCCCACTGCTGAAATGTGTCTTATTCAAAAGTTATTACAGTTCATATTTGACATTTTTAGGTGCTGTATCACAGTGCTGCTATTTTTTCAATCTATATATATATATATATATATATATATATATATATATATATATATACACACACATACACACACACTAGTTGAAGAGCCCCGGTACATGGGCCACAGTGCCACCCAGCAACAGCCCTGGTGTAGTAATGCACATTAGAGACTGCTCGCGCCGCGGCTGATACTGAGCGGGGCGCTCCGAATTCAGACCCTAGTCCTTTCTGCGCACACTACAGTCTGAATTCTGAGTGGCCCGCTCCGTTATCAGCCGTGGCACAGGCAGTCTATACTGTGCATGACTGTAGCGTGCGCAGCCGTTTGTACTGCGCATGACAGTATATTATATATATATATATACACACACACACACACACACACACACACACACACACACACACACACACACACACACACACACACACACACACACATATCTTAAGATGGCAAGTGAAAGCCCTCACTCTAACATTTATCAGTATATATATATATATATATATATATAAGATTTTACAGTGGTGCTGTTGCTACACATATACATCATATATATATATATATATATACATATATACACATATTTATTTTATATTTTATATAACACACATATTATGAACAAAGAGGGCAGCACCCTCTCCATTTCTAATGAGTTATCTGATTTTGGGATTTTACACCTGGGCAATTGATAAATGTTAGAGTGAGGGCTTTCACCTGCCATCTTAATATATGTGTGTCCATGTGTGTATGTGTATATATATATATATATATATATATATATATATATATATATATATAGCGTAAAAGCCCATGTACACGGGCCAAGGTCCAGGTAATGTTAACCCTTTGAGTGCCAGTGGCGTTTCATACCCCACTGGCACTCAAAGGGTTAAGAGGCCGCTACCTCACTGCTCCACGCGATGCAGTCATGCGTCGCCTCACTCACACGATGCAATCATGCGCAGTAGAGACTGGCCGAACGCGGGCACTGAGCATGACTGCATCGGGACAAACACAACTGGCTTTTTATATAATAGGATTTACTAGCAAAATGCGATGGTGTTACCTGTCATTGTAATGAGGACTGCATTATGATTATTTTGAGTAAGTTTAATAAAATTGTGACGTGTCTGTATTTTCATCCGTGCCTGTGAGAATGTGTGTGTGGAAGTGAGGACATTGCTGCTACTTTCATTGCATTAACACTCTGAGTGCCAGAGGGGCATGCAACATACTACAAAGCAGTGCTTTTGCATACCACTGACACTCATAGGGTTAAATGTGAATCATCTACAGTGCAGTGCTTAAGTTTCACTTCTGTAGTGATCCCTGTAAAGGAATAGCCACCATGTTGCTCTTCAATCTGCCCAGTGATATTGTACTTGTATGTGAGTTAACCGTAAGAGTCCGACCAGTGGGTACAAACATGTGTGACACTTTTATTACAGTTAGTCAAAATGATTCATCATAATGCAGTCCTCATCATAATGACGGACAACACTGTCCCACTTTGCTAGTACTACAATAAGAAAAATGGAGATACCGAAGAGCAGTGTGAAAACTCACTGCTGGATTACACACACACACACACAGACACTCATACACATACACACACACAATGTTAAACATGCTGTGAGAGTGTGAGTAACAACTGCATACATTGCATTAATGTGATTTATACCATGTATGCAGTTGTTACAGGTGGCACCATACTTTGCATGGGCGTGCATGCACTGTAATCCAGTACTCACTTTTTCAGGTGGGTTTTACCTCTGTAAGTGTACAACAGTTAAACCCTTGAATGGCAAAGGGGTACACTACGCATTTGTGTAAGACAAAGCAGAGACTGTGACTATTTACTGTAAACACAAACAAGCTTACTGAGCAATATGATGCAAACAGATTCACAAACTTTGGAAACAGGGTTTGAGAGGAAATGCTTGTGTCAAGATGTGTCCCTACAGATGCCTGACTGATATTGATATACAGGGCATAAAGTTACAGCGTGTAATCGCGAAAACTCAACTTATAAGGGAGGGTTCAATGAATGGTGAAAATAAAGTTATATATACACCTACGAGGCTTGGTGTTTTCCGTATCCAATCACTACAGCACACGCTCTTAGAACTACAGCTCCCAGCATGCGCATAATCAATATTGCTTCTGGTCTATACAAAATAGTAACCTACATCGCCTTAATTCACCTATAAAAAATAGTAACCTACATCGCCTTATTTCACCTATACAAAAGCAGAGCAAAAAGATAGCGTTTCTCATTGTTTTCACAGCTTAGGGATGTATAGGACTCAGGACAGGTGACAGTGGGATATATAGGGCTCAGGACAGGGTGACAGTGTGGGCAAGGTGACAGCCTTAGCTGACCACAGACACCTGGGCAAGCTTCCTCTGCTCTCTTATCCAGATCTTGAAGTCCATACACAGGCGGCAGTGCTTCTTGTGGGGCACTGTCTCCAGGACTAGGGGCCTGGGAGCTTCCCTCAGGCTTAAACCCGGGGATATTAAATGGGAAGTGGCGCAGAGACAGCTCTGGCTCATATCTTCACAGGCCCCCGATAATAGAAAGATTTGCAAAATTGTCAAGCATGTCCAAACCAATAAAGAAAAATGGCGGGTTTTATAGTTCGTTGCAGAGACAGGGTGAACTGGTTATTCATTAGGCGCATGTTACAGATGAGCGCCAGAGGGGGTTATTACAGTGGAGGCATGGAATGGTATTATGAGACACAGCATGGTAATGGAGTTGGGAAAAACGGAGGTGCTGGCGCCCTTTTGAGCGCATTTAGTCCTGACTGCTTGTGGCCAGTGCTTCTTGGACGGGCAATCATGTGGGGGAGATAATCCCACTCCATGTTGGCCTGAGCCCTGGTATGATTTAACTCTTTGAGTGTCGGTGGGCTATGCAACGCATTGCTTTGCAATGCATTGTATACCCCTCTGGCACTCAAAGGGTTATTGAAGCATACAGCAACTGGACACAGCATGGTAATGGAGTTGTGAAAGAGAGAGGTGCTGGCGCCCTTTTGAGAGCATTTAGTCCTGATTGCTTGTGGTCACTGCTTCTCAAATGGGTCAGACCGCTCTCTAGGGCCTCTGTGTTGACGGGCAGGAATGTATATGTTGCTGAGTGATACTCAGAGAAGGGGGGAGAGAGGCCGGCGCGGTGCTCAGCAACATTAAAAAGATCACATAGAGGTACATGGCTTACCTGCTTCTATATTTAATAAGTGGCCTAAAGCCAAAGAGTTTCGCGGAAGCAGCCATGATTGTAACAGAACTGACCTTGTGAAGCGGGAGTCAGAGGTAGCAGTGCAGAGGGGAAAGTGTGACCATGGAGCGCAAGTAAATTCCTTGCAGACATTTTCATAGGAATGAGTATTGGACCTTCGGCCCCATGCTCATTCCTGTGAAAATGACGCCCCACTGTAAAGTCACTGTAGACAGATTACTGGTAATTGATGTGACTCCATGCAGGGATTTTCACAGAATGCAGCACATGACCATATACCGTTCATGTGTGTCGCATCAGTTACATGTACAAAAATATACCATCACATAACATGCATCAACAGAACAAAACTGTCCTCATACTGCTGCCCCTCAGTGACTGTCTCATCAGAGCACATGCAGCTAGTAGTGCAACACACCCGATCCAGCAGATATAGATTTCTTTACTGGCTTGTATTTCCTATATAGCAGTATGACACCCGCACATTGCAATGCATGCTATATATCATTATGCTAGTGAGAGCATCATAAGGGACAATCTATACAGGTATAGAGTGAATGGGGAAGATGCCTGATCTCATAATACCGCACCGGGACAACCATATAAACTGGCAGCCAACAGATACTTTTATTATTCTCTAACATAAGTGTATGGGTGAACAAGCAAATATGAGGTCATGTCCAAAGGAGAGGAAAAGAGGAGTTCAGTCTAGTGGAGTGGATCACAGGGCAGGCCGTATCAAACTGGTCCAGAGGTTATCCAGGTACTGGTCAAAATCACCGAGTCACAAATCAAATGTCTCTGCAAAGACCCAGAGGATGTTTAAGTCAGATGCAGAGGCACGATTATGTCCCCAGATACGCAAAAACCACCATCCTTTCCCTAAAAGTGGTACTTGTTTTGTCCACATAGTAGAGCCCACAGGGGCACATGACTATGTATATCACAAAGTCTGAGGTACACGCAAGTCTGTGTCTAATTTTAATCCTTTAGTTGGTGTATGGGTGCCTAAAAGTGTCCCCTGAAATCATCGTATTACATGTCATACAGTTCAAGCATCTGTAGCATCCTCCTTCTGGTTCAGGTAGCCACCTTTTCTTATCTTTTCTTATCTGTATCAATTAGACTTTCCTTTTTGGTACTGGTTATCTCAGTTCTCATTAATATCTCCTGCAGACATTTGCCCCTTCTAAAAGCAACAAAGGGTGGTCTTTTGTTATAAAAAGGCAGAGTGTTATCCATAGAGAAAATAGGTAGTATTCTTACTTAAAAATATAGCAATGTCCTAGTATAAACATACATGGGATAATTCAGTGTACTTGTATATAATACATAGTATCCTTCATATGAATGTAGCTTTGGATTGTTCTTGGAAGTAGAGTCAAAAATTTCCCCCTCCCACCTCTTTTCTTTGCATCATTCACAGTTCACTGAGGTTAGAAAGTCTGTTCCATATGGATCACAATGAGGGACATATTGTGTGTGTCAGTAAAAGGCAAACTGTGCTCCACTTTCCTTATAGTGACATTGTCCCTCATTGCGATCTGTCCGGACCGGCTTTCAGATCTTAACCCCCTAGAGTCCGGTGACGTACCCGGACTGTCAAGCTGGTCCGGCACTTAAGGACCAGTGACGGTCCTGGTACGTCACGTACTATTACTCACCGCGCTCCTGCAGGAGCGCGGTGAGTAATACCGGGGACTGAATTTGATCGCTCCAAGACCGGAGCGATCTCTTTCAGTCCCTCAGTTCGGCGTGCCACCCCATGTGATCAGTCACGTGGGGAGGCACGCCGAAATTCTCTATCTGGTCCTTAAAGGACCACTCACCCCGCGACCGCTGGTCGTTAAGGGGTTAAGAATCTTTGCCACTTCAGTGGACATTATATCCAACGCTTATTAAAGATTCATTTTGGGGAACAGACCATTCAGCACTGATTCACAGAATTATTATTTTGAGTGCCAGGGGGATGCGCAACGCATTGCGTACCCCTCTGCCATTCAAAGAGTTAAGGGAATTGAAGGGTTGTTTTTATGAGGTGTTCATGTTCCTTTAATCCCTTGAGAACCAGAAAGTCGAACACGCTACTCCTCAAGGGGTTTATAATTTCAGCATATTACAAAGAAAGCTCCGAGTGACAAACAACTGAACACAATGTAACAGTCAGATGATACATATATTGCCCTGTGAATACTATTCCGCTGCCACTCAGACACCCATTGACCCTTTGAGTGATAGAGGGGTATCTAAATCATTGCTGTGCAATGCATCGGTCACCCCACTAATGCACAAAACATTAACCCCATGGACCACCAGAGTGAATAAGTAATACGCTGAGGGCCCTCTCCATCATTTTGCACTGGTGTAAAGTCTAAAAATGTATTGGTCCGGAACAGGGTATGGAGCAAACTGTGGCCGTCCAGCTACAAATCTTATCGTGATCAAGGGATTTATATCTGTCTGTGGGAGAGTCACGGGTTGCCAAAATATTTTCTCTCTAAATAAAACTTCCCATAACCAGTGGTGTAACTATTCATTGGAGGGCCCCAATTAAGACATGTTTTGGGGCCCCTATCACACAAATACATTCACAGAAGCATAACTAAAGCTTATTGTACCCTGGGGCCTCCCTGAATGCTGGACCTTGGCACAACTGTACCCAGTGCACCCCCTGTAGTTGCTCCCCATGCATTACAGTATTCCATCAGAATCTCCATTACAATATAATGGTTATCACATGGATGTATGTTTATTCTTCAGAGCAGATCCCCACATTAGCAGTTAATGTGACAATAGCTTGTTTTAAATCATTTTTATTTGTATTCAGAACAAAAGCAATTAGAAATTAACCCTTGGTGTGCCAGAGAAGTATCCAACACACTCAGAAGCTTAATAACTGCTGTTGTCATGAGGACATTTTTGTAAATACTAGACTGAAATAAATGTATTTCTTTTTTTTGCATTTCTAGTGCTCATAGTGACCATTTTTTCCCTATGAAGACAAAAATGTGGATATTGAACTTCAGATGTATATTTGTACAACATGTTTATTTTTATGATTCGGATCATTAGCCATAAGAATATATGTATGTATGTATGTATGTATGTATGTTTCTATTAACTCCTTAAGGACTGGCTATGCTGCCACGCACTTAAGGACCACAGACCTTTTTTTTTTTTTTAATTTTTATTGCGCAATAGATTCAGGGATACCCAAGCGGCGGGCAAGTATGCAGGGATCCCCGAGTTCTATGATGTGCCAGGGCCGTCATGGATCTTAAGGAAACGGAAGTTTTCCCATTACGTTCCTGGCACATCATGGGTTAAGAGTAAAATTCCAGAATGCATTTTAGGGAAGTCCTGAGCAAAAAAAAAATGAGAACCAAAGATTTAAATCAATGCATATTTTTATATGTACCCAACGATGCAACTGGTTTTCCCCCAGAATTGTTCCCTGTTGCTTTTAAACATAAAGGGCATTGTGTGGTATGAGGGTGCACACTGAGGGTGATGGAAGCGCATGCTGCAATGCCATGCAGGATGCTGCAACTTCTCTTTGATTACCCTTATTTAGTGTTATACAGTGAGGCTGATATACAAAAGAGTAGAGTATGTTTGAGTAAACCAACTGCACTATAGGGGATCACTAAAAATTCTCAAAATTTCCACTGCATGCAGCTGGGCTTTTAACTCCTTGAATGCTAGAGTACTTTCCAGTGCAGTTGGTTTGTACCATAATACATCAGCCTTGGTATTTGAGCCAACACTCCAAAAGCAATAAAGACACAGACACATACAGATAAGTTATATCTTGTGTTTATTATTATAACTAAATATTATCTAAATCTAACACTAAGATGTATATGGGGTTAAACTTATTACTAAATATAATATAAATATATAAAGATAATATTTAAAAATATAACTTATTACTATAAATATATTAAAATAATATTTACAAATATAACTTATTACTAAATATAACAAATATATTAAGATATTTACAAAAATAACTTATTACTATAAATATATAAAGATACTATTTAAAAATGTAACTTATTACTAAATATAATAAAATATATGAAGATAATATTTAAAAGTATAACATATTACTAAATATAATATAAATATATAAAGATAATATTTAAAAATATAACTTATTACTATAAATATATTGAGAATATTTAAAAATATAACTTATTACTAATATATTAATATTTACAAATGTAACATATATAATATATATAAATATATTAAGATAATATTTACAAGGTTAACTTATTACTAAATCTAATGTATATAACAGAACTCTTATCTCTATATCTAGGCTATGTGTAATGACTAATGTGATGTGTACAGTTCTTTCTAAAGGACCCCAAGTGTGAGCAGCACTCAGGACAGGAAAAACCCCCTGTGGAGGAAACCTGCGAGGATCCGTGGCTGCCACACTGCCCTACCTCTGGGCATACTACGCGGGGGAACTGTACGGTGGTGGGTGTGGGTGCGGGTGTGTAGAACTAGGAGTCCAATGCCGGGAGGCCTTCTGGTTCTTTCAGGCGATCACTGTTGATTCCTTTGTTTGTATAAAAGGAGAAAGAAATAAGACAGGCATTAATAACGGGTTATTTTCCAGACTACTCATACTTGCTACTCAACGAGGCTGATGTGCTGGACACCTGTGGCTCTCCAGTTATTAGAATAAAACTCCCATCAACCCCAACTTGCCAACGGCTGCAGATGGCAAGATTTATAATCCAAAACAGCTGGAGAGCCACAGGATGACACCCCTTGTTCTAAGGAAAAAGTGGTAAAATTCTGGAGCAATCACAAATTCCAAAAATTCCCATTGATTTCAAGGGGGGGGGGGTGTTTACCCTTTAGCTTTCAAGGGGTTAATAGCTCCATTTAATTCAATGGGAAGTATTACATGATTCCTATAGTGCCCAGGAATTGCTCCACTTTTACATAGTACAGGGGCAGTTGTTGGAGCTCCAGTTGATGGGGCCTACAACTCCCATCATCCCCAGCCACCCAACGCCCCAAAAGCTTGAGGCCAGGGTCTGCTTAACCCTGTCATCACCTCACTGAGACTGATGTTCTAAGAAGAACTGTAGTAATTCTGGATCAAACTAACTGCAACACAGGGAACGAATAATAAATAAATCCCATTAATTTAAACGAGGCGTTTAAACCCTTCCATGTTAGAGGCGTATCTAACACATTGTCCTCTCTGGCAATAAAGGGGGTTAAGGACCCATTTAAATCAATGGAAATTTTACACGTCCCCTATGGTGCTTTAGGCCAAGGTACAATAGTCTTGTGAGCCACATCCATTTACCATGTTTTCCCATCTATCTTCTCTGAGCCTCTCTCTCTAGTTCACAAACTAAAATTAGTTCCAAAGCCTGCTATAGAGTGGAATCATATAGGTACAAACTGTCTTTGAAGGACTTTAACCCTTTGAGGACCAGAGGGTACACAATGCATTGTGAAGCAATGCAGTGCACATTGGTTGGTTCTCTTTAGCAGATCAGCTGCCTGGGAGAGGGGATTGTCCATGATCTTGTGTCTTTACCCCTCCTACACAGGGCTGGTGCAAGGATTTTTGTATACACAGGCGAAGGTGCATTTTGATGCCCCCCCACTCCGGACACAACCCCCCCGACCTTGCCACAATCCCCTGCCCCCACCCACATATTCACCTCCACACTCTCCCCACCTCCACATTGCCCCTTCCACAATGCTCCCTTCACCTCCACATTGCCCCTTCCACAATGCCCCCTTATCTCCACAATGCCCCCCTCATCTCCACATTGACCCTTTCATAATGCCCCCTCATCTCCACAATGCCCCCCTCATCTCCACATTGACCCTTTCATAATGCCCCCTCATCTCCACATTGCCCCTTCTTCTCCCTTCCACAATACCCCCTAATCTCCACAATGCCCCTTCATCCCCTACCTTGAGTCCCTGGTGGTCTAGCGGCGTGCCATAACCTAGAGATCTGTGCCTCCTTCGGCACAGAGCTGAAGCTCCCGCGCTCTGCGCTCAGTAATACAGAGTGCTGGGAGATGATGTCATCTCCAAGCGCTCTGTATTACTACAGAGCCTGGGTCACATAGACGCCGCGAGGGAGAGCTTGGTAGTGTAAATCAGCGCTCCCTCGTGGCAGATCTATATATTTAAAAAAAAAAAATAAAAAAATCCCAGCTTCCCCCTTTTTGGCTCCCCTCTGTTGCGGCGCCCAAAGGCAGCTTCCTGTCGTGCCTTAATGGTAGCGCCGGCCCTGCTCTACAGATGCACATTAACACAAGAGATCAACATCTGACATTAACAATGTACACTGCAATTATATCTAAGGGAAGTCTTCTTTGGGTTTGTTATCCCACCCGTCTGGCCCTTAAGGGTTAAATTTCTACAAAATGGTTTTAGTAAAATTCTGTAGTACTCAGTGAACAGAATCCCCCTGCTCCTTGCCGGTCCTTTCCTTTTTACATTAGTAATGTTATGTATAGGACTACAGCTTACTTCTGCGGACAGGAAGTACTGGTCTAAAATCGCCGTCAAAGTCCACATCTGTCCGTTCCCGGTTCCAGGCCCAGTAAGATGGATCCTCGGCAAATATCTAAAAGAGAAACAAGAAGCTGTTGTATTAAACTGTAACAGTTTAAAACTTCTCAGAAACCAGAAGCAGCCAAACTACATGTGGGGCATTTGCTTCTTAACTACATAGTTTGTGAAACCCTTCTCTTTTTTTTAATGTAAATCCCCGTTTGCATCAATGTTACAAAATGTTAAAACTCATTGGTGTTTGGGATTGAATGCTAAAGCTCAGCCCAAAAGCCAGGTCATAATTTTATGACTGTATTTGTGCAAAGTTGTGTCAATGGATGAACGAATACGATTCAATCACTGGTTGCCACATCTACATTTCTAACACTTGAGCTGTTGGACATATGACTACAATTAGTTATCTGTGGTCTTACAAACCTTCTCACACTCCTGTCTTGATACATAGCCTCTGTAGTCCATCCTGGCCAACAGATGGTCTCTCTCCTTGTTCAACAGGATCTTTGACAGACCAGCCCACAGAGGAAGCGTTATTTCGAACCGCACGTCTTCTTCCATCCCAATGGCCAGAGACCTGTAGTCACAAGGAGCAATGTGTAAGAGACAGATGCTACATCTATAGAAATTCTAAATGAAACTAATTTCTCTCAATAAAAACTCCCAACTTACCTGACTAAGACCAGGAAATCCTATTGGCCTCTGGAAATCTTACCCATGCGCATTAATTCAAGTTCACATCTTTAATCCATCCTGGAGTTATGGTTCATGGAGAAGGACATGACAGTTGCTAGCAGGATCACAGGACCTCAGACTCCACCCACAGGAATTTCCTTTTCTATATTTCAGACTGAAGATGCCCGAGGGCGCGAGCCTGCAGTAGACGTGCATATGTAGAGGGTGGCGTTTGAAGACCCTGAAGCCTGCTGGCAACTGTCATGCCACTTCCATGGACAAGATGACATACAGGACTGACTGATGATGTTGTTTTGAACAATGGGGTAAGGACAAAATCCACAATGGCCATTAGGATTTTCCAGCCATAGTATGGTTAGTGGGAGGTTGTTTAGTGGTGTTAGTGTTCCTCTAATCTATGGCTTTACACTAATGTGTCTATACCAAGCAACATATATCATTTTGTTATGAGAAGTAATACAGAGTCTAAGTACAATCACCCCCTCTCCTTCCTATACGCTCCTAGCACAGGGCTGGGCAGCCCCTGGCTCTCCAGCTGCTGGTGACTGCAACTCACATTAACCCCAACTAGCCAATGACTGGCTTCAGAGGATGGGAGTTGTAGTTTCCGAGGGCTGGTGGGTCACATGTTGCCTACCCTTGCCCTAACAGGTCACAGTGTTGGAAGTCGTTCTGTATCAGATGTGTAAGGGTAATAACAGTAATGTTTTTATATGGAGCTTCAGTCCAGCCTTTTGCACACAAAGTGCATTAAAACTTGCTGTTAGTTAAAAAAGATTTATTGTCATTATTTTCTGGTTGAAAAAAGCAAGGGTACTCATACTGCTGGGGAATTTTTCATTCACCTGTTATTTGTGTGTTTTTTTTTTAAAATAAACTAATTTCCTTCTGTGGCCACCAGGTGGTGCTGTTACTATCACTTACTACATCGCCGTCTAGTCTAGCCCTCCCATACAAAGCATTAGGAAACAGAAATGCTTTTTTTGGATACCCCTTGGCTCTGCCCCCAGCAGTGGAATTATCCTGGTTTTACTTAACAGGAAAAATACTAAAATAATATTTCCATAATAAAGTTCACTGATCTTGTAACTTTATGTTCCCTGCTGTCCTGTATTTATATCCCATGTGCAATGTACCAAGACTCACTGGAGGAATTCGGGTGCACACCAACTGCACCACAGAGGATAAAACTCCCTCCTATTGATGTAAATGAGGCTGTTAACCCCTTCAATGCATTACAAGGAAATGAGTTGGAGACTTCTCTAGCATTCATGTGGGTAAAAAGTCCCGTTTACACCAGTGGGATGTTTCTGTCCCCTATGGTGCATTTGGTTTAGTCCAGAATGACTCCAGTTGTACACAGTGCCCCGGCCTCAGTATCTTTCATCAGGTCACTTACAAGGCAGCGAAGAAGTTTCTGTTGGTGTACTCCCCTGTGGTTAGTCCAGCTCGCAGGAAGTAACACTGAACCATGGCGAGAAGATACTAGAGGGACAAGAGGAGTTATCGGATTATAAAGTAGGACTGGATGGACACTGAGTTGCAAGTACATTTCAGTTATCTGCCGACCTGAGAACCTCCAGATCTGCCACAGAAACTTTGGTTTTCAGAGTTAGTTATAAGGTCTCTGGGGACAGAGGGTGATTTTCTGGCTTGGTCTATTCCCCAGTAACCCCGCCCATTTCCCTACACCATTTGGTCACTCCCATCCCCATCCCTATTATTACTCCAAGAAGGTTCCCAGGTCAGGGTATCTGCCAGGAACACAGGATATTTTGGTGGTAAATTGTGTTTCCTGAGATTCAGAGGGGATCTAAGTTCTGGACTGGATTTACATTTCAGGCTCCCTGAGGCAAGGTGGCTCCACCCCACACATGACCCCACTCACAGCACCATCCTATGATAAAGAAAATTCCCTTAGCTCAGGAGATAGTTTGCTCCACAGCTGTTGGAGATTACGACTGCCATCATTACAAACCACAGACTGGCTGGCTGGGGATGATGGGAGATGTAGTCTCCAAAATCCGGAGAACCAAAGGTTGCCTACCTCTTCCATATCCCCTACTAAATAAGCAAAAGGTACTAACTTCTTGGGTGCAATGTACGTCTTCCATATGTCTAGACATTTCTAGCATCCAAGGGGTTAAATAAGGGCCAGTAAAATGGTATGCAAAGTGGTAAATAAACCAGTCAGCTAAACCATTTGAGGGAGTTTGGTGAAGAGGCAATCAAATTAATATTGCCACACCCACAATTCAGTATATGGGTGTGACCAACACAGCTGAGGCTCCGCCCCTCAAAATCTGGCACCCTGTTTGGCTCCTGACACTGCTTAATGGGAAATCTGACCTGAAGTCATATGATGGCAGGAAACAGCACAACACATCCCCAGACTGATATATATGACATACTCAGGTCCATGTGAAGGAATCATGACCAATGACCTAGGGGTGGAGTCATCTGAGGAGTGGAGGTGCATTCATGGGAGTGGCTAAGGACAATTAGGATTCTGGACAAACCGTCTGTAACTCAGCTGGTAAGATAGGAATGAAACAGGCAACAAGTACACAGCCCTCAGCTCATCAACCCCACACACACTAGAGATGGACCAAACTATTCTACATTAACATGGGAGGGGTGACAGACAGAAGAACAGTATCACCCTGATATCCCTCTACTACCAATGGGAACACCTCTGCACCACCTGAGATGGTATAACACAGTAGACATATGGACAAAGCAAAACATGGAGCAATTCTGGGGGAACCAACTGAACCACAGGGAACAAGTTGATTTAAATAGACCGTATAACCCCTTGAATGCTAAAGAGGATTCCAGTGCATTGCTTTGCAATGTGTTTGAGACCACACTAGCATTGAAGGGATTAAAAGCCTATTTAAATCAACTGAATTCTAATTGGCTACTTACAGTTGATGTCCATGGTAATTGCTCCATTTTATTTTGTTCGTGTAGCCCAGTAGTGTACAGACAGAAGAACCTGGGATCTGTCCCACAATCCACCCCTCTGAGCTACATAACACACAATAAATACCTTATCTGATGATTTCAAATAGGTGTCCTGGTTCAGGAATTCCTGGATGGGCTTGCTTTCTACAAGAAATAGTACAAATAAGGTCAGTGAGACCCAGGTCATGTCTGATGGACGTGACAGACAATTATATTAGGCAGGGAACAATTATATCCATAAAATCACATAATATGCACCAGTGGAGGAAAAATACTAATAAAACACTGGTTCTCTAGCGTCTTTGAAGGATGCAGGGACAGTGGGGTTAAGCAGTGTGTCCTACCTTCTATAGCAGTGGTTCTCAACCCGTGCCCTTAGTGGTCACTAACAGGCCAGGACTTAGGAATTTCCCTGCTAGAGTACAGGTGTGTTGATCAGAGGCTCATTCAAATTGATTAACTCACCTCAAACCCTGGCCTGTTAGTGGTCACTGAGGGCACATGATGAGAACCACTGTTATAGTCACGCTGCTTAACCCCATGGTCCCTGCATCCCTCAATGGACACTTATGTCCCTGACAAGGAACTCAATACATTTCTTTTCCCAGGGAGCTTTCTATCAGGGAATGTGAAAGCAGTGGCAGAGCAACAAAGTAACACTATGTCTGTAGCACTGAGTGCTCTGTATGCTGTAGAATAAGGGTTGGTAATATGAAGTCCTCCAGCTGTTTCAAGACTAAAAATCCAATCACCCCCACCAAAAGCAGCTGTTATTATTTGGTGTGGGCAGGAGTAAATACCTGGAGGACCTCAGGTTGCCCAGACCACCTGTAGAAGGAGGCTTTTCTACATTGCATCGCTATCTTTTCTAAACATTGCATCTTTTTTACATGGTTGCAGATTCAGAGGACCTTCTTTTCAAGGACAGAAACTTGTAAAAAAACAGATGAAGTTGAAAATAAAACGTATAGTCAAGTTGACCACGTATTATGCACTTACAGAACATCTAAAATCAAAAGTGAGATTAATTAACAATGAAAAAAGTGTGCTTGACTATATATCAAAACAAGATATAAATCAATTCACATTCTGGAGCTGTTTGATACAGTAATAGACACTCTCACCTTGTACTTCTAAATACTCTTAAATGTCATATATAACCTCCAGATCCCTCCTTCAAAACCACAAACTAGAAATTACTTTTAAGCTACAAGTCTGAATTCAAAGTAATCCAATATTTCCTTCATTTTGAGTCAGATGAATACTTTAACCCTTTGAGTACCAGAGAAGTATCCGGTGCATTGCGTTGGATACCTCTCTGGCACTCAAGGGGTTTAATTTAATTGATAGTTTATGTTTTCGATGGAAGCCTCTGGTAGATTATATATTATATATATAAAACAATTATATATATATAGTGGAAAATATACTGTTTGTCATAAGTATTCGGGGGAACAAGTAAAAGACACATACTCTCTAGAATTAGATACAAAACGCCACAGCTTTATTTTATATAACATTTTGACTTATCCCTATAAAAAACTCACAATGCCTTTGCCAGCTTTGGGGTACTAATACCTCCATTACTTTTTTTGTCCAGTCCTGTACTCAAATTATCAGGTTACCATCTTCCTCAATACTCTATTGGCGGGACATAAAAAAACCAATGGGTACGGACAGTTAACCAGCAGCCAATGTCTACATGAAATATCCCACAGGGCACTTACTTTAAGCACTTAACTTAAGAGTATCACTATGAATTAGTTTTGCCCCCACTTGATATGTAAGGATCAATTGCTGAAGCTGTGACAAACAACATATACCACATTACGGCAGGGTGGTATGTCACTCCAAGTGAACCCTCCATGGTACTGCCAAAAGATGGCTGCCACAGGACGTACCTCCAGACCAAACTCCTATCTCCCCAGTCCAGAGCCAATCCTACCTGTCTTCCTCACCCCTCACCTATGACTTATCTCCCCTCCCCTATCACTTCCAGGGAATTCTTCCCATATAACACAATGGAATGTCACTATTAAATGTAGAGAGACACAGGAAACACTACTGGGAATCCCTCACATCTCTAATGTGAAATACAGAGGAGTTACCACAATCTCCCCAAGTACGAATTTGGTACAGATGAGGAAGGACAGACAGTACACATCAGTACTGATTAAAGGGTGTGTGTTGCTTTAACTCCTCACTAATGCACAAAGGATTAGAGACATTCTGGAACAAACCAAATGCATCACAGGGCACATATAAACATTCCTTTTGATTTATAAGGGCCTTTTAACCTCTTGAATGCTAGAGAGGCTTCCAGGTATAGCTCTGCACTTCCCATGAGGCTTCCCTAGCATTCAAAATGGTTAAAAGCACCATTTAAATCAAGGGTAATTTAGACCATTTGTATTTGCTCCCTAATGTTGCAATTGGTTTGTTCCAGAGTTGTTCCACTTTTCTTTTAACCCCTTAAGGACCGATGATGTGCCAGGACCGTCAGGGGAAAACTTCCCTAAAGGACTCCAGTTCAAGGAGCCCTGAATCAAATCGGCAAAAAAAAAAAAAAAAAGCGCTCAGTGGTCCTTAAGTGCCAGCTGCGTGCACCTGCCAGTACGTAAGGAGTTAAATATAAGGAACATGATTTATATAAATACTGAATTCCTGATCAGTTTTCACAACCACAAAATGTCCATCCATTCTCCCAGTAAAGGAACATGAATGGGGACAGGTAGACATATAGAGCTGCATTCATCTCACTAACTAGCTGCAGTTCTGGGTCACACAGCTGCACCATAGGGTACAAATATACATCCCCAAATCTCCCAGAGATTTAAATGGGACTGTAACCTATTTAATGCTAGAGAGTTCTCCAATGCCTCTCTAGCACTCATGGGGTTAAAAGTTCAATTTAAAGACCCAAGCATTTCCATTCCTCCCCTATGGTGCATATAGTTTCTCTACACAGTTGCACCTCCTTAGTGTGATGAATAAAGGGCCATAATGTGTCCATTACACACTGCACAGTGCAGGGAGAGCCTCCTGTAGGATTGATGTATGTACAGGGCTTATCATCTTACCCAGAAGCCACTGAAACGCCAGACGCTTGTGGATCAGCCGTTCTTCCTCACTGATACAGTCTCTTTTTTTATTTGGGACTTCAGATGGATCCCTGTGGGGGGAGAAGATAAAATCCAATTTATATAAGAACTAGTTTTAAAGCCTGTATACACAGGCCAACACTGGCAGCGCTGCAGTCATGCGCAGTACTGACTGCCCGAACTCGCTAAGGCTGATACGGATCGGGGAGCTCCGAATTCAGACAGTAGCCCTCTCTACACACCTTCTGGTGCACAGAGAGGACTCCGGTCTGAATTTCGGTGCTCCCTGCTCCGTATCATCCGCGGTGCAGGCAGTCTGTGCTGTGCATGACTGCAGCATGTGCAGCCATCTCTACTGCGCATGACAGCTTCTGACAAACATACTTAGTGAATAATAATATAGGATCTGAAAGATGATACATGAACAAACCTTATAAGTCTTCTCTTTACTATTGTGTCTCTCTGCCAATATGGACACTAAAGGCTTTATTCATCAGCTACAGAGGTGCAAACAACTGCAATGCATTGGATACCTTTCTGGCACTCAAAAGCTTAATCATCCTATTTATCTTGACTGGTAGAGAAGTTTCCAGTGCAAAGCTTTGGATACCTTACTAGCATTCAAGGAGTTAAAACCCCCATTTACACAGCAGGAGTTTGGCACCTTTTCATTCTTCCCCTATGGTCCAGTTGGATTTCTCCAGAATTACATAAAGAACTGCTAACACCTTAAAATAAAATAGGTGTTTATAAATATAAATATTATGTACTTACAGCTGGTAAATGTAAATATTAATTATTCACATGTTACATCCCTAAAATATAATCCTAAACTTGTCTGGTCAGTTGACCATCAAAGCAAAACAGTGATACAATGTAATATTTTCCCTGCAGCACTGAGTGCTGTCTATGCTGTATGTTTACCTTTATGGTTTGAGATATACCCACTTTCAAAGTTTTGTTTTTTTCCCTCTCCCCTGACGTCAGCGTTCTAGCCGACAGCAGGTAAATCTGATCCCTGAGCAAGCAGAATCTCGGCTCTGCTGAAGAGCCTCCGCCAGTCCATGGACCGATTCCCCTGCTGTCAGCTGGAACGCTGACGTCAGGGAAGAGGGAGAAAAACAAAACTTTGAAAGCGGATATCTCTCAAACCATAAAGGTATGAGAGATGCCGCTGGGCTCATTTAACCCCTTAAGGACCCTTGACGTACCAGGACCGTCACGGTCCTTGAACTACTCAAGGACCGATGATGGTCATGGTACGTCACGTACTTTTTACTTACAGCGCTCTACCGGGAGCGCTGTAAGTAAAAATAGGGCCTGAAATAGACCGCTCCAAGATCGGAGAGATCTCTTTCAAGCCCCATAATGACGCACCGATACACGTGACAGGTCACGTGTACCAGCGTGTCCAAGTGCGCCTATGCGGTCATTATGGGACGGAAATGTCCCATGACCGCCGGTCCTTAAGGGGTTAATTCAGTTTTTTAAGGGCTACAACATGGGGGATAGTAACATTTAAGTATTACTATCCCTTTAAAGGTACAGTAATACTTAATATGTAAAACAATGTATATTGTAATTTTTATCCCCTGAGTGAAACAAGGGAACTAACGCTATTGAGATGTTTTATTCAAAAGTTATTACAGCTCAAACTTGAATTTTTTAGGTCCAGTACCACAGTGGCCTGCAATGTTCCAGTGGCGCTGTTACTATGGCATCCTATAGAGGTTTATGGTCAATAGATCAGAGATGTCCGTAGGATGGTGTAGCGACAGAGCCACTGTACAATTTCAGGCCACTGTGATACTGCACCTAAAACATTCAAGTTTGAGCTGTAATATCTTTTTGAATAACACACCTCTCAGTAATGGAAGTTCCCTTGTTAATACTCAGGGGGATAAACACTACTATATATCTTTTTTTTTCATATTAAGTATTACAGTATACATATGTAGCAGGGTTTCCCTGAGGAGTAAAACATGGATACTTCCACTACTGGAGATGCTTCATTAACAGTTATTACTTAGCAAATTAGCATGAGTGTACTTTTATGGCATTCCCATTATAAAGTGCTGGTGGTACTATTGCTGTATATGGAGACCTCCTATCACATTGTGTGTAATAAGTGTACTATCACATTAATACCATCTCTCCTGTACATATATCTATTTCCACTTACTGCCGGTCACTCCTTTCACGGCGGCGCTTCCTGGTGACTGGACGGTGCCGGCGGTGATGAGATGAGGCCTTTGTTACCAGGATCCTGGAATAAAAGAGATTAAATTTACTGTATGGCAATCTACTTTAATCCAGTTTTGTTTTAACCCCTTGTTTTCAGAGTGGTTTCCAACACATTGGGGGTTATGCACTAAGGCATGATAAAGAGGTCATAAAGTAGACATTACTTCTCCTCTGGGATATGGGGGTATCTCCATTCAGACCACTGGTTCTACTCAACCAGGGGTCTGAATGGTGACATCCCCATGTCCCCTCCATGTATTGATGCTTTGATCACACAGGACAGTGCAGAGTAATACAGCTCCACATAGATCTGCTGCATCAGGTTTCACAGCACAACACATCGGGTCTATGGGCGATGCACACGCAGTCCTAGAGTTTGTGTCTGAGCACCAGCGTCTCCGTGTTTGTGTTCCAGTGAGATAGCTGATAGAAGCCATTTTTTACTAAACCTTCTCCATTTGCAGCAGGCTTAGTAAAACATGATAATTGCCCTTTAAATCAAGTGGGATGGTTGGGGATGTGTATGGGCTCCTCTGTGTTACAGTTGCTCTGTACAGAAATGCTGTCCTTTGCTTTTATGCATAAGGACGACTGGCCCATTCATATAAACGCAAACTGGAGGTATTATGGAGTAAACCAAACGCAACATAGGGGGATAAATACAAATTCCTGTTTTATATCAGGTGATTTCTACATTAAACATCTGAAGGCCAGAGGGGTGTGCAATGAATTGTGAAAGGGACAGTAATACTTAACATGTAGAAAAACATATTTTGTTGGGTTTATCCCCCTGAATAAAACAAGGAAACTTCCACTGCTGAAAGCTGTTTCATTCGAAAGTTATTAGGGCTGAAAGTTTAAATGTTCAGTATCACAGTGGCCTGAAATTATACAGCGGCGCTGATGTTACACCATCCTATGCCCAGCTCTGATCAGTTGACCATAAATCTCCATAGGATGGTGTAGAAACAGCGTCACTCTACTATTTCAGTCCACTATGATACTGCACCCACAAAAAAAAAAAAAAAAAATCAAGTTTAACCCCTTGAGTGCCGGAGGGGTGCTCAAAAGCTTTCATCACCCTATGGCACTCAGAGGGTTACATTTTGACACATGGACATTAGATCCATGTATAAATTATTTTACCATTGGAAATTCTAGCAAGGTCTCTGACACTCGAAGGGTTAAGCTGTAATAACTTTTGAATCAAACACCTTTCAGCAATGTGAGTACCCTACAACGTATTTATTTTGATATATTTAGTATTACTATCCATTGAAGCAAAGCATTGCAGACCCCTTTGGTCCTCAAAGGGTGACGTAATCTACTGTGATTGGTTTATGAAGGATATGGCTTCCTTACATTCCCCTACATTATTCTCCTCCTATGCTAGATACTACACTACACTCCTGAAAGGGGCATTTCTCTCTTTATCATACCTTAGTGCATCTCCCCACTGAATGCTTTGAAATGTCATTGACAACTTTCTAACAGTAAAGAGGTTAAATGTCCCATTTAAATCAATGGGCTTGTTTACTTGCACACTATAATGTAGCTATTTTGCATCAGGATTGCTGTACTATGTATTTAAACATTTTCCCCATAGACTTCATTAGAGGTTTGTGCCAACATGACTTCCAACTGTCACTTTGTTATATTTGGAGAATGAGGCTCCATTAAAAAACAACATGGAGTTGGGATTGTACTGGAAATTTGTTTTCAAAATGGAATGGAGCAATTCTGGGTCAAACTAACTGTGCTATAGGGTACAACTAAACGTTCCCATGGATTTAAATTAGAATTGTGACTGTCAGAATGCTTTGCAATGTAATGGAGACATATATAACATTAAATATATTAACTATCCCATTTAAATGAAAGCTTGTTTACTTGCACCCTATGGTGTGGTTGTTTTACCTCAGAATTCCTCAGCTATATATATGTAAACATTTGTGCCATAGACTTGCATTAGATGTTTGAGCCAAAATGGCTTCCAACTGTCACTTTGTGACAGTTGGGAAATGAAACTAAAAACAAACCTGGCATTGGGATTGTAATGGGGCTTTATGTTTAAAAGGAAAAAGATCAAATTATGTAAATGGGAATTTTAGCCCTTTGAATTCTAGGGAGGTTTCCGATGCATTAAAAGAGTTACAACCCCCATT